>OX439483.1:445172116-445519643 GCA_949320155.1 Melangyna quadrimaculata
ATAGTTGATCATATTATTGGAACATTCAATTTTAAAAAGCTAAATTTCAATATTTTTCAACTATCAATCAGTAATTGGCAATCGCTGTCAAACTCTTAACGAATCGGAAGCCAGTTAAGTAAGTATAAGTAATTTATAGCAGGTGGTGGGAGTTCTTTTCTTTTAAATAGTTTTTGATTGAAATGTAGCAGTCAAGCTTTACGTTAAATTAACATGTTTTTTTTTTTTTTTTGTTGCTGCTAACCTTTCCATTGGTCAGCTTTATTTCCATTGAGAATAAGCTGATGGCCGGAGCAGATAGCTAAGCTTAAGTCTTCAATCAGCTTTTCTAAGCATAGTTCAACAGTTAGATACCAGTTACCAACTTGAGTATGTGGTGTGCGATAAGCTAAACGTTCTTAAAAAATGTTCTAATTCGTGGAATTTTATGTTGCCCCATAAACATCGGTAGCTTTTTTTTTTAAAGTATTCCTTTCCCATAAAGGATTGGGGTATCGTAGGAAAACTAAGACTGAGACCTTCTATACAAATCCAGTATCGTAAAAGGGGGAGAATTGGCTTTCATTTGATACCACATTTATAGTTTAGAATTTTGGGTTTATGAGGACGCACTACACAAAGGCAGTATAATTTTACCAGGTAGTTTTAGTTTTTTTAGTTTTTAATTATATATAAATGCTTACACATTAAGACTAAAATAATCTTATAACTAGTGAAGCTTTCATTTGAATAATTAAATTACATTAAACTACAGAAGACTGAATTGAAATAGTTAATTGGAAATGACAAACAGAAGAAAAAACTAAATTTTAAGAAAATATTAAAGTAAATTAATTAAATCAGCAAAAAAATAATAATAATATAAACATGCATACATCTTCGTATTAAGTTCCGTAATAAGAAAAAAAAAACCATATACAAAGAAAAGTTTATCTAACGCGTGTAATAAGATTTTAATTCCGTTATGAAACGCCCAGTGCCGCCCGACTCCCGTACATGCCTTGGCAATCCATTCCAAAGACGAATAGTGCTGACAAAGAACTGCCGCTCAGATGTTGTGCATGTAAATCGTGGAATAATGAGTTGGCGAGATCTACTGCAGGATCCAAAGCGCAACTCATCATACAGAAAACTTGGTTCATGAGTTTCAATTATCTTTGATAACAAAGTGAGAGCTTTATAAGCAAGAAGATCATAGAATGTCATATTAAACAGAGTTTTTGCATGGTTAGAAATATGTTCATAGCGTCTAATATTGATAACGTAACGCGCGGTATTATTGAAAGCAACATTTAGTTTTCTTTTACTTACTGCATCGCATTTTCTAAAAACTTCAGCTCCATAAGTGAGAATAGGAATGATAAGCGTTTTAGCTAATAACATACGTGTTTTTTGGGGTATATAGTTGTGTGACATCCAAAGTTTGCGCAATGTACCCTAAACTTTTCCAATAATGGCGTTAATATGGTCGTTCCAAGTTAAGTTCCTATTGAATACAATTCCTAAGTTTTTTTGCCTTATCCACGTAATCTATTTTAGAGCCCTGAATGCAGATACCTGGAAAATATGAAAGGTCAAGCAAACGCCTACTTATTATTAGACATTTGGTCTTTAACGGATTCAAGACCAATCCATTCCTATCCGACCACAAAGCTATAGCATGTAAATCTTCATTTATTGGTTGTCCACAGTCTAAAGTACAGCTTCTATATAGCTGGACATCGTCAGCATACATATGAATCGTGGATTGGACCGTAGAAGGCAGTTCGTTGACATATAAAGAAAATAAAATCGGGCCTAAAATTGAGCCTTGCGGAACACCTCTATTATTCCATAAGAATTCAGACGTACGATGTCTTATTATAACAGCTTGCATTCTGCAATTAAGATATGACGATATTAAGGAAACTGCTGAACTCGAAAAACTAAATTGAGAAGCCAGTTTATTACACAGAATTTAGTAATCAACTGTGTCGAAAGCTTTCGAGAAGTTTAACAGAACTAAAAATGTTACTTTATCTTCATTCAGAGATATTCTGATGTTTTCTGTAACTTTAATAGTTGTCGAGATGCAACTGTGAAGTTTTCCAAAGCCTGATTGAAGTGGTGATAGTAGAGAATTAGCTTGCAAGCATGAATTTATTTTTTTTGTAAAACTTTTTCAAAAACTTTTGATATAAATGGAAGAATAGACACCGGTCTATAGTCATTACTGTTATGCTTTTTAAAAGGTATGATCTTACCAACTTTCCATTGCAAAGGATAGTCATTTGTCGTTATAATATAGTTAAATATATGAAGTAAGTATGGAAGAATAACCGGCAAAATGATTTTAATGAACTTGGGATGAACTTCATCAAAACTTACAGCATTAGATTTGACAGATAAGAGATATGAAACAAGTTCGACATCATCAATACATACAAAATCAAACAGCGTCGCAGATGGATCACGAAGAACAAGTGATTCAACACTAGTATTGATCGGTGGAATTGAAGGAGATATAAATTTTTGATTAAGTTCGTCAAGATCAATGTTGTCATCTGGAATACAGTTTTGTTTTCCTAGCCCGATTTCGTTTAGTTTCTTCCAAATTTTTCGGCCTTGCAGAGACGGATCAAGCTTGTTGCTGAAGTATTTTCTTTTAGCTTTTTTTATTTTTTGAACAACTTTATTTCTCAAGGTAGGTGCCACAAAGATGAACAGATTTCAGTTTTTGATAGGAATACATTAAAACAAACGCCAAAATGGCTGTAACTTTTGACTGCGGTATCGCATCATCTTCAAAAATATATTAAAATGATGGAAATTTAATGTTCTAAAATTCTCATTTGGAAAGTAATTCACGTAAGTTTCCTCGGGAACGTAAAAAATTTGTAATTGCAAAAAAATTAAAAATAAAACGACATAACCTGGAAAATATTGCCTGCACCGAAAAAAATGTATGTATAAACGAAAGATGGTTTGATTGCCTACAACCTGGGCCTTACAGTTTTTCCTCTAAGCTCAATAGTTTCAGAGATATAGGTCCATTCGCATTTTCCAAAATGGGGGATTCCGCCAGGGTCATGCTGTCCCGAATAACCGGACATAAGCTTTTCTAATAGCCCCCTTTCATTTATAAAGAAGTCAGCTTACCGAAATTTCATTCCACGCAAAAGTCTATCTTTATTGTACTTTATTGGCTCAATTGATTTAGCAGCTAATTTTCCAAATGCTCTAACTTAGGACTGGGATATCGCACCATCTTCAAAAATATATGAAAATTTGTTAAACTTTGTGGTCTACAATTTGTTTCACAAGAACAATTTACGTAAGTTTCTTACGAAATGAGAAAAATGTGAAAAAGTAAAAAAGTAAAACGACTTAACCTCAAAAATATTGTCCACGCGGAAAAAAGTTTTGATGAAAAATAAAAGATAATTTTATTTCCAACAAATTTGATTATGACAACTTTTTACTTCAAATCGATAGTTTCGGAGATATATGTACATACATATATGTGATCAATTCGCGTTTTCCAAAATAGCGGATTTCCCCAGGGGGATGGCGTCTCGAAAAACTCAACATAAGCTTTTCTAATAGCCCTCTTTCAGGTATAAAAAATTCATCCGTCCTGTATTCCGTTCTACAAAAAAGTCTAATTTTCCTGTGCTACGATTATTATGTATGTATTTAGTTGAGCAAAGAGTACAACGTTATTTACCGATTATGACAGTTTGTTTTAGTAACATTATGTACATATGTATATAAATATGGTTGCCGTTTTGTTTGCTTTAATTTTATTTTTTAATTTTATTCAAATTCAAATCGTTAACCAATTGAAATAAATTATGGCAGCAGTTTGTGTCACAATTGAATGGGGCTTGCTAAATGTTTCGCTAATAAATTCTAAAGTAAATTTGTTGGTGAGACAGATCAAATCATTAAATTTAATTGTGGGCGATATCATCGTTATAAAATGTACTGCTGTTATAATGTGGTCTTGCTTTAATATACATATATAGTGATTTCATTAAAATTCACAGAATTGGCATTCATTCATGGGTTAGCTAGGAGATGAAAGTTTTAGATGAAAATAAAATGAACCATGATGGTGAATTCAATTTGATGTCTTCCTGGTTCACATTCCACGGAGGAAAGAAGGGTGGGGGGGGGGTTATTGGTTTATATAGCTGACTTGTTATTGCTGGTATAATCAAAGATCTAAACTCATGGGATACAATCAATTGTTATTCAATACTTCTACTCGTAGTTGACCCATTAACTTGAAAAAGATCTGAATCTCAGCTCAGAGTCAATGCATTGAAAGAAGTCGTATAGGTGGGATAAGCGATTGCGATTTGTTTGGTGCTTTTATCAGACATAGCTATCTCAATTGGTTCATTGGTTGTAATGTTATATGTGTCTGTACAGTCCTCCAGGCTCTGGTGTCTCTGGAATTATGTAAGGCCTCCCTTGTCGTTGAATAAATTGAACCAGATTCGTTTTTTTTCCATAATATTACACAAATATACAATATGCACATAATCAACTGCAAATGTGAATGCACTATGATTAAGAGTAGGAGCATTTTATATGTAATGAATTTTTTTATTTTCTGCTACATAAGTCCACGTAAATGTATACATTTAATGATTAATAATAAGATTGTGATCAAATTTAATTTCCATCATGTTTTATTTATCTTTGGCACGTGTGTCGTTTATTTCGACTAATAAAAAAATAATCAAGTACTTTGGCGACTTGCTTTATATAAATTATGGTACTTTATATCATTTATTGTGTTTAGTGGATTGTTTTAAAAAAATCTAAAGAAGCAATGAACTAGCTATCTGTTGATTTTGTTCAGCATGGTGATTAGATGGGGTCAGGTAGAACTAAAGAGGTGTTCCTTTAATCCTCAATATTTCAACCTTCAGCAATGCACTTTGACTAGGGCTGGCCACGAGACGAGACTTTTGTAAGTCTCGTCTCGGTCTCGTTAAAATCGAAAATTTTCAGTCTTGTCTCGGTCTCGTGTCGGTCTCGTATAATTAATTCTCGTCTCGGTCTCGTCTCCGAAAAATACGATTTCCGGACAACCTGTTATTTTCGATTATAGTTTGAATGTGAAGAAGAAAATAAAAAATATTTAACTGAAATTGGATTTTTTAATTTATTAAACTTTCTGTAAATTTCGGTCCAAACATACAGTCTCGTCTCGGTCTCGTCTCGGTCTTGTCTCGATTGCTGAAAAGGCAGTCTCGTCTCGTCTTGGTCTCGTCATGCGAGACCGAGACGTTTTTGACTTTACAGACATTGAACCATCCAACCACACAGAGGATGAATTCTTGGCATCCACCCAGGAAATTCTTAAGTGGAGCTCAATGAGTTCCGGTAGTTCCGGTATTTGTGGGGAAACTAAATCATAAGGAAGCAAAGGCAGCACAACCCATATTTCTCATATCCTCCCTTAACCGATCAATACTAACCCTATATCCCCATGTAGCATCGCCAGCTGTACCAGTGCCGCCGAGATGCCGCCCGCCGAAGTAAATGACAGCAGTCAGCAAACGCCTCTCTCAAAATCCAGTTTAAGAAGGTGTCCTTTATTCTCAATAATATTGCTAAGAATGAGGAAGCTAAAAGGTTTCATAAGAAGGACGCCGCTGATGGTAAGATAAATTACCAGAAGATCCTTGAAGGCTACAACCATCTTATAGCAATTCAAGAGAAAGTCGTCAATGTTAATAGGTCTCGAAATGAGACTTACCAACCGCAGAAGCTTAACACTTCGAAGAGGAGTCTTTTAGAGCAGTGCAACCACGAAGTATTAAACTTGTCAGAGATCGGTTTTGCATTGTATGAGCTCTTCACACACAACAAAGTACGCGTGAGAGTCCCTACCCTAGTTTCGACTGTAGTGAGAGGCTTATGTCGTTTTCGATTGGATTTTGGAACATTACTTCTTCTTTTTGATTCCAATCGAATTATTTTCTCACGTTCCGAGACGAATATGCAAAATATTTATGTGTGTGTGAATAAATTGCTGATATTTATGTATATTTTGCACGTTCAGTCGAGTTGAATTAATTTAACAAATAATTCGATGAAAGGGTTTGTATGTGTATGTGTGTTCCGGGTATACTTCTTTATAAAATCCGGAACAGAAAAACACTCCGAAAACATTATACTCGGAACAGCCAATCAAATTATTTTGGAGTAAGCGGAGTCAAAAAGGAGTAACTCCGAACCTCCAACCGAAAACGACATTAGGTGATATAGGGTAATCAAGCACGGGAATGAGTTTTTTTTAGGGATTTTTTTTAGTACCATCTTATATGAATAAAGTTTTATCATTTGCACGTGTTGCTCGACACTGTTACTTATCATGATGATTTGTCTTTAGTAACTGATTAAAAGGCGATATTTTGACAGAAAGTAAAAGGAACAATATGGCCGCCACGAGCTATCAAAATCAACCTGTCCCTATTGGAAAACCCTTTATTATACAACTATACATAGTTATTTCAGCTCCCGTGTTTAGGAAAGCTACACCATGAAATAAGAATTTTCCAGACTCAAACTAAAGACAATTGCTTACTGTTCCATTTGAGTCCGGAATTCCATCTGAGTCCGGGAGCTGAAAAAACTACTATTTCTTTATAAATACGGGGGATTATATATAAATATGTTAATTGTTCAAACATGTTTATTGGTTATACACTATACTGAAATATTTATCGAATATGACTTTGAAGTTAAAACAACTTTGATTTTTCGTGAGGTTATTTGAATGAATAGGTCCAATGATTGAATCCACTTCAAGTCTGTTTCTGATTTTCGTTTTCAGTAAAGGTAAATTTTGAAAATATTCTTTCAGTGTTGGCTGACGAATTTGGTAGTGAAAATACTTCAAAAACAAATGTAGTTAAGAGGGGATATGCCAAGCTATCATTGGTCAGTTTAATTTGGCCAACATGTTGCCAGAATCCTTCAATGTCGTTTACTTGGTAATTTGCTTTAATATTTGAATTAACAAGCAATCTCCACTCATTGTCGTGCTCCTGATAACAATCTTCAGCCACTTAATTTAAAAAATCTTTTGCTATGTTTGATGAGATGAGATTTTCATGAGACAGGGGTAAAAAATCATTAGAATCATGATAAATCATGAGATAAGGCAACACTGATGTGCGTGGCCTTAGACCTGGAAATGCCATCACTGACCATAGATAGATAGATAGATGAGATAGATACAAAATTTTATTTTCCACAAAGTTTTTTACAAATGGTTGGATTTCATTATAATAAAATTAAATTTAATAACAATAACTTTTTAAGTTTAAAGTGTTGACTATATTAAATTTATTTAAGCTTAGCTATGGATTTGTTTTTTTTAAGAATATTCATTTATGATTAGATTTCGATATCTTAGAGCTTTTTTAAGAAATTGTAAAGCTGCGTATAACTCTTTTCGCTGAGAATTTCGAGGAACTGGTCACGGTTAAGGCTTTCACGTCCAAAGAACTATCTTCTGTATGTCCGAAAACAAGGGCACACTCCTACAAAGTGGTATGTATTTTCAGTAGCATCAAGGTTACAGATCGTACAAATGCCAACCGAATCTCTTCTAAATGCTCTTGCATTGAGATTAAGCAATCCGCGACTGGCCTTTAACACCATACTTATCATCTCGCGTGAGTTACTGTCTTCGAAGTAGATTGGCACCTCGGCATAGTTCAGGTTACTATACTCATCGTGGAAGCATGATTGAAGAGCTCTGTTTGTGTGTTCCACCCAGTGTCTTTCCATGAGTTTTGCGCAAGTTTCTGTATGCAATGCTTTCCACTGATACTTTGTAGACCAGTTAAACTCGATGTTGACTTCATTGAAGAGTTCTGACCATTCATTAGCCCAGTAAATTTGCTTTCTCACAATGACATCTGAAAGTTGTCTCGGCAATCTATTTAAGGGAAGGGTGCTTACTCTTTGGATGTATTTGAAATGGAGTTCAAGTGTTGAAAGGAAGGCTTTTGGAAGACCTGTTTCTAGATTGAGTACGTAGTTTGGCGTATTACTAGGTAAGGAGAAACATCTTTTAAGCAAAAACCGTTGCAATTTGTCTACTTCGTTATACTCGGAATATCGCCAAACTTGAGCACAGTAGTTCATAACTGATTTTGAAGCAGCTTCATATATCTTATACTTAGCTGAGTGTTGTATGTTTTTGTTTCTGATGAAGTTTGACCAGGTAGCATTTATTGAATTTTTTGACATTGCAAGTCTCTGCGTAAGATGCTCTGTCCACGACATATTGCGTAAGTCAGAGTAACTCCTAGGTACTTATATTTGTTTGATATTTTGATTTCATCGCTTTTAAAAGTCCATTTTTCCTCAGCTGCCCGGCGTCCACCGTTTCGAAAAATTACTATTTCTGATTTTCCTAAGTTCACAAGCAGATTCCATTTTGTACAATAATTTGCGAAGCTATTTATCATTGCTTGAAAGGAAGCGGGATTGTCGGATAGTAGCACAATATCGTCTGCATAAAGTAAGACTTTTACTGATATGTATTCAACAGTTACTCCTCCTGGTAGATCAGAGTCGAGGTCATTCAAAAACAGGATAAATAGCAGAGCGCACTGAGAACGCATCCCTGTTTAACACCTCGATTGATAGGAAAGAAGTCACTGATATATGATCCATTCCATACTGTTGCAATGTTGTTGTGATAGAGAGCCTTAAGGATTGCAAGCATTTTTGTGGATATTCCCAATAGTGTTAATTTGTGAAACAAAGCGTCTCTGCGTCAAACGCAGCTTTCAAATCTATGAAAAACGCATACATTTTCTTTCTTTTGTTGAGTTGTATAATGCAAGAGAGATTGAAAATTTGGCCCATAGTTGAGTAGTTTTGTCTGTATGCAGCTTCGAATTCCTTCAAAATTTGGTTTTCTTCACTGACCATATCTTCTCATTACGCCAGATCCTTGGTTTCCATCACTGACTATATCTTCTCATTACACCATATCCTTGAAAAATCCCAAGAATTTAATATCGGTACTCACTTCTTGTATGTACCTACATCGATTTCCAAGCACTATATGTATAGAGAAGAATTATATTGTGTCATTCCAGCTCTAGTATCACTGCTAAACTCATAAAATTTATCAGGATATGTTTGGAGATTTCTCGTTGCACCGTCAAAATCGGAAGAGGTACTACCATTATCATAAAATTAGAAAAGTTTTTGATTTCTGAAATCTTTAGAGAATTTTATGGGCTAAAACTATTTACGATGTAAAACTACAGTCTTGAACCAAAGGGGCAAGTTCGTGCGATCAAATCGTTCATTTTATTTAAAATACTTTTGTAATGTGTGTTTATCTACATAATTTATTTCCACAAAAAAAAAAACACACACATTTTGGAAACTCACATCAATTAAGTTGTTAATTTTAAGACCAATGAATTCTTCTTTTTTTTTTGAAACAATCTTGAGAAAGACATTTCATTGCCACTTAATCATCATGACTCGGTTGAGCAAAAACCAAGAATGAAAAGTGTTATTACATTCGATAGTTTTTTTTTTGTTTTAATGTTTTCGCCAAAAAAAAAAGCATCGAACTCTAAAAAGAAAGGGCAAATTGAATGGACTCGTGCTTACGTGATAATCTTTACTCGTCTCTTGTAATAAGTCTAAGTGTGTTGTGTGTGTGTGTGTTTTTTTTTTTTGAAATATAAAAAATAAATATAAGGCTTCATGAAGAACTTAATGTATATTCTCGACTGCACTAAGAGAAAAGCAAGATGAGTTCAAAGTAAACGACTGGCGCTTGGTTATAATTGTAAACATAAAATAATTACACATTTTCATAAAAAGTGTTGATTAAAAGCACGATCGACCAAATGTGAAATCATGAAGACAAATTCTAGCTCGAAGTGAGGTTTGTGTTTAAGATTTTGTAGACTTTTAGGTTTGTCGAGAGACTAAAGCAGGAGAAAAAATGAATATAGAGAAGACGTATACTAAATGTATGAGGTTACAAAGGGGTCAAGAAATAACTTTTTTACGGTTTTGTGCCCATAGAACCCACAATTTCTCATTTTATCCCCTTCATTCTCATCGTTGCCTGGCACAAACATCTGATTCTCTTACTCCTTTTATCGTTGTACGAATTCTATTTATACAATTCTCTCTTCTTTATCTTATCTCTACACTAAGGCCTCCAATGGCAATTTTAGCGCCAGTTTTTTCCAAATTGTGAGCAAGATTAGTACTACAAAGTGTGCCGTTTTATAAAACGGCTTATGTGTGCTTATTTATAAAAACAAAAAATATAGTTTTTTGCAGCTTCCGTGTTTAGGAAAACTAAACCATGGAATAAGAATTTTGTGGACTCAAATTAAAGGCAATTGCTTACTGCTCCATTTGAGTCCGAAACATTCTTATTCCATGGTGTAGTTTTCCTAAGCACGGAAGCTTAAATAATTTGTTTTTCTTTATAAATAAGGGAAGGAGTATAACTAGTATTTAAATAGGAAGTGTTCATTGGGCTGGTTAAAATAAAATGAAACCATGTTGTTTTAACAATTTTACTGCGTTGTGTAATTTTCAACATGGCATCATTTTAATTTAAAATTTGATAATACTTAGTCTTAAACAAATTGTATTGAAACTTTCGTGATTTTTTCGTTAAGTGCAAAGTCCATTGAAACAAAATTTATCGCATCCACCTTTGAGTGAATTTGCAATTTTTCTTGTGACATTGTTGCATTTTGTGGGGGCCGGTTATGAGTGTGTACTAGAAGTTACCTTCCACAAAACCATTTAACATAAGAACGAAACAACAACTATTATTACAATAAAATAAAGAGGCAAACTCATGTTGCATTATTCGGTTACAGGCGTTGACCGTTCCGCTTATAAGAAAGACTCATGGCGCATACTTAAATTTATATTTCTGCTTGCAAGAATTGAATAAGTAGTTGTAACTTTTACCACGCTGCGCTGGCTGCTTCGGAGTTACGATGTATTGTGTCTTGAAATTCAATTGCAGTTTAGATGCATGCACCTTTGTTGGCTTTGATGGCTGCAGCATGATGGTTAGCATATAGGTGTGTAGTAATTAGTGATGCTCTCGTGCTGGGGCATACAAAATATATATAAGGCTAAAAAAAGAATACTATTTTTTTGTCTTGTTGTTGCAAGTAAACTTTTCGTCAACAGAGAGTTGTTATTCGTCACAGTGTGTTTTGATGGTTGTTGGGTGTTCTTTTGTGTCGTTTTTCTCTTGGTAAATGGGTGGAGTGTTGAAGGATAGTTGTTGTTTGGTACTTTGATTGTTCGGCTAATTATGGTCATTATATTGTGGCAGGAGGATGAATGTGCTGTTCGATTGTTGTTGTTGTTAAAAAGGTGTGTTATCGAGTGAATCGATTATTTTTATTTGAATAGTTACTAATGTGTCCGATGATATTGGATTTTTGTTGTGACTGTTCTCTTTGAATATATGTATATTGTGGTTGTATTTACTTGCATAAGATTACAAGGGAAAGACTTTGTGAAGAACTTTTGAACTTTGCTCCTAGGCTAGGTCAATGTTCTTGTCATTTTTAAATAAAACAAACGATGTAAAACATTTCAATAACACAGACACACAATTAATTAAATGATAGGTGAAAGATCTATTACAACAAAAACATAAATGTTAAAAAAGTAGCCAAGTTCTTCGAATACAAAAACCTTTGCGTAACAAGTCAGCCGTAAAAAGTAATTAGATCTAAGAGTACGCCAAGTTGTAAGTTTATTAATGTAAAATATCAAAGAACCTCAAAATTATTAGAGACATCTATTATTTAATGATAACTGACTTAAATTGAGTTGGTTTACTAGACAAGCTTTCATTTCAAAATTGAGTAATTAGATAAAAATAGAAAACTTGCACTTTAAGCCCTACCGCTGTACTAAATTTCATCATTCCACGACAATCAGAAGTGCTCCAAATAATTTATATCAATTCTATGAAAATGGGCGGACACCACGCCCCCTGAATGAAAAATCTAAAATTTAAAAATGTTTCCTTTGCCTGCACTTTAAGTCCTACCGCTGTGTTAAATCTCATCATTCTACGACAGTCAGAAGTGCTCCAAATAATTACTATAAATTCTATGGAAATGGGCGTGTACCACGTCCCCTAAATAGAAGATCTTAAATTTTTTTCCTTTGTATACACCACAGGGCCTACCGTTGTGCGAAACTACAAGATTCTACGATGTCGGGAAGTGCTCCATAATTTTGATGATCTGTCAGTGAGTCAGTCAGTTACGGTTTTTGCGATTTTTGCAGTCTTATGTCTCAGGAACCCATAGTGCTAATGAATTGAAATTTGGTGAGTTTCCGAAACCCGATGAGCTTAGCAAATTTTGAAAGTTTGAAGGTTATGACTTTATTCGGTACTGAAGTTAGAGGGGGGTCGAAAGCGCCTGAGTTTGATCATGTAAAAAGGGTGTAGTGCCAGAACTTGGCTGGGCATTACCGGGCCCTTTGATAACGGAAACAATTACAACTCTCGAATACCGCCGTAATGTTTCATGTCTTTCTCTATTTTACCGCTATTTTTATAGTGAGTGTTCTTGTTGCATTCCTCCCCTAAAACAATTCAACCGTCCGAGCCTAACTTCGGACGTACTCTAAAATACAGAGATTCTTTCTTCATTCGTACCACACGAATGTGGAATGCTTTACCCGGCCCAACTTCCCCCTCTCATTTCGATGTGCAAACATTCAAAAAAAAAGAACAAAAATGTGGTACAAAAGTTTCAGTTTCTTTAAAAAAAAATCAAAATGTCTGCACTTTATAAAAAATTTACGAAACATTCTTTATGTGCCATGTCTCGTAAATAGCTCTACCATTTCAACTAAAATTTCGGAAACAAGTATTTCTAAAGACTACTTACAAGTCGAGTCAATAAAGCAGAGTTCAGCTGCATATAAAGTTTTTTTTTCATTCAAACAGTGGTGGCTTAGCCATAGGCGCAACATGAACACGTGACCAGGGCGGCAAATTTTGGGGGCGGCAAAATGTTCAAGAATTGCACTCTATTGTCCATTTCTGAATAGAAAATGCACGATTGCATTGAATGAACTTATGTTCATTGTCACGTTCTACATTTCATGATTATACGAACTAACTATTACAAATCTCAAAATATTGAAATTAAAATATTATTATTATTTTTTGCCATTTAAAAAAAAAATATGTTCCTTAACAGTTTATTAAAATCTAGTATGTTTTTTTCGTTCTAAGAACTTAAAAAGCTTAGCAATTGTAATTTTCAAAAATAATTGAAAATTGTTTGCATAATTTTGGGTATACATTTGCAGTGCTATTTAAACTTTTAAAAAACCCGTCGGCTTAATGTCCATAAAACGCTTTCGACCAAGCTTAACGAAAACTGAACCATCCGTTTAGTCTGTTCTTGAACTGACAGACAGAATTGCGGAAACCAATAATTATTTTCGTCTCCCGTAATGCATTGTCAATTTTAATCAAAATCTCGAGTTCGATCGTCGATAACGTATTGCCAAGTTCCACCTGAACCTCGACTTCTATTTTTTCTACGAATGATGGATAACTGCCAAAATATGTACCTATTACTTACTATACACAAAAATGTATAATTTCCCATAGCTTGTCCCATGATGAATCGTTCAAACTAAGACTATTGAAAACCCAAGTAATGTCCTCTCTGAATTTGCTTACATGTTGTGTTCTTAGCGACCTTCTTTGGCCTTTTTTTTTGACATTTTCTAAAACCCTTAGCTTGAACAATTTCTTTGCTCATCCGTCATTTTTGCTCATTAGTCGGAGGACACAGCCTACACGACGAAACTTCCGGCAAGGGACACAGGCTGGCAGACTTTGCGGCAGGGCGAAATGTCATCATCTCAAGCACCTACTTCCCACACCTCAATATACACAAGGGGACTTGGCGCCATCAAAAGTAAAGTAAGTAAGTAAGTCCTATTCGGCGAGATCTCTTATTCTGTTAATCTGCTATTCTGTTGCGAATTTCTATACAAAAGTTTGAGCTGACAAAAAATCTTTTATGAAATATAATTTTGGTATTCGGCATGCCAAACTGTTATGAAATCTGTTAAGAAATCTGCTATGAGTGCTGTCAAAAGTTCGAAACTCTCAACAAATCTTTTACGAACCGCATTTTTGGTATTCAGCATACCACAATCTGTTATTGAATGTTTCATGAATCATAAAAGAATAAAAGACAGATATTTGTAACTTTTATCATATAAGATTTTAATAAATAAATTTAAACTTGGTATTTTATCTTTTATTTTGTCAAATGTAAGAAAATAATATAAGAATACATGTTTATATATGTATGTACACAAATTCTTTTAACACAAAATTATTTTTTTACACGAAAGCACAAACACTTTTGAAGGAACAAAGATTTGGTGGATGTAGTCGATTGGATGTTACCGATGTGCAAAAATGAAATTCTTGATTTATTTGATTAATTAAATAGAACAATTGTAGGACAAATTGACCACCAATCTGTGTTTCAGTGACGAAATAGTTTATTTACCTACAACAAATCAGCTGATTATTGATAACAGATTTTAGGTTTGTTCCCATAAAAATTTCCTTTTCGAAGTTCCATAGCAGACTTTTATAAAAGTTCGATATCCTGAATACCAATTATAAAAGATCTTTTATGGTGACCATCTTTTATGATTCATAACAGAAAATTCATAGCAGAATAACAGATCTGGCAGAATAGGCCTAAATATAAGACAATTGGTATAAATTTAAAAGAAATCATCGTATTTTATCCCTCCGCAGGAATCCGTTGCAGCACCCAAGTTATCGTACCTGTGTCAATTTTTTTTAATTTCAAGCATTTTTTAAATATTAATGTGCCTTAAAATAAAAAAAAGACCAAAATTATCAGGGTTAGGTACGTAGGTTCTATTAAATTTTTTTTTTCATTTACGCTTCTCAGACTCCGAGGTAATAATCTAAAAAATATTGCTTACCGACAGCACATAATAATACCTATAATAAATAAATAAATTAATTTGGATGGCGCAACGGCTCGTGAAGAACCAAGGCTAAGTGACTAACAACTCGCAACCATTCCTCTGTGCGCGTGTCGACAGGAAGGGATCTACAATTGTATGCCGAATCCGAACGGCTAGACGAGAAGCACTTATTCATGACAAGTGATACTCTTGGAGGATTTGTCAATTCCTCGCAAGAGGCAGTAGCACTGAAAAAAAAACTGTTTAGTTTTTAGGTGGACGAGGCTGGGAAGTGAACCCAGACCTTCAAAGTGACACTCCAACGCACTTATAATACATAATACATAATAATATAGGTATACAACTTAATAAATTAAAAATAAAAAAATCGCAGCAAGTAGCATTCCGAAGTATCAAATAAATTGATTGCATGATTTATTGATGTCGCCAACATTTACAAAAACCAACAAAAACAAATCGTATGCTTCTACGCGCAATACTATATTTTCTTTATAGTTGCTTAACAAAATATTATTCTTGGTTCATTCGACACGCGCCTTCTTCAATGGAAAACTTACCAGAGGGTATACCTACAAGAATAAAAAAAGTAAAACAAACACACACAATGTTCGGTGGACAAATCAATATTATTGTTCTCCTTTGAGTTCTCCTTCGTCGTGGTATATCGGTTTGTTTCAGGAACATTTTAACGCACACCCACACACACACACACACACAAACATACCAGAAAATAATTTAAAATGAAAGTGCAGTTCAAAGACCTCTTTTCCTGATTTATTGAAGATACTGCTGTACTATTTTATGTTTTCGTAGTCATGCCTAGCTTGCTTCCTTGTCGTGGTTTGCCTTAGTTTTCATCGTTCGTCTGCTTTAGAAAGGTTGCGTATACGCCCTAGGCTCGAGTTGCCTTTATTACACGTAACGGAATTTCCACAAAATAGGAATAAAAAAAAACCTCAACAATAGTAGCACTGCTAGGTATATTTGCACAAAGAAAAAAAAATTAAATGAAAACAAGCATTGGAGCTTATATTAAGCTACCATCCAGCTATACTATAGGTACTGCTGCTTACTGTCTTTATAAATGGGTTTATCTGTGAGCCACACCCCTTTTTGGACATTTTTGTCGTCGTGATCGTCATCATCATCATCGTCGTCGTAGTACGTACATACGTATATTATATAGTTATCGTGGTCGTCGACGTTCTTCTCGTCTTCTTCCTTCTCAACGACGTTCTTCTCTGATTGCAGAAAAAAAAATGAAACGCAGCTTTCAAGAGCGAGTTCATCCGGCGGCGTGCAGCCTAATGACGACAGTGATGACGACAACGAAAACGTCAGCCATGATGATGATGACAGCGACTGTCAGGGCTGGAAGAGACAACGAATTGGAGGTTGTGTGTAGCGCCAACTTTGCCTCTACTTTCTTCAAGAGGACAAAAAGGGTGTACTTAAAAGGGGCCTTAAAGTGGGTGAAGCTGATGAAGGTGGGCTGCAAGCAGAAAATACACTTTGTTGTGCGTGCGTGCCATAGTGTAAGGCAATGGATGTGTGTAAATTGTACATATGGGCATATTTTAGTTTAGTTATGATGAATTTTCTTTACACAAACCACATACATATAAACAAATAGTGCTGCAGCTCTACTTGAAAAATGATAATGAATTTGATACACAAACTGTTCGAGTTGAATAGCTACATATATACGCACTTAAATTAAAGTATACACAACATGTTAATTTTTTTCTAAACCAGATGGATATTGAATAGATTTAATCTTGTTTTTACATATACACATTTTTAATCCCCGGATATATTTAATCTACAATAGTTATTTTATTCGTACAAGCTTATTTTATTCATACAATAAAATAAGATTTAGTATATTACACAGGGTGATTTGCATGCGATGTAACAAATATGTATATAGAGCGTTTAGACGAGAGTGCAATTTTCCAAAAATAAAAAAAAAATATTTAAAAAAATAAAAAAAAAAAGTTTAAGGTAAGTCCTAGGAAATGATAAGAGCATGGGATTTTGAAAATAACAAAAGTAAAATTAAAAAAAAAAATAGTTTAAAATTTTATTTTTTATTATTTCTTTTGTCAAAATTTTGAGTTTTAAAATAAATTGGTAGGTAGGTAGAAATGGCGGCCACGGGCAGTCTAGCCCATAGCCCAATTAGCGTTGAAGTACGCCGTTTTGATACCATAACTCGTTTGAACCTTTGGATGGAATTGAAGAGAGAAAATATGGGCATATCCTCAGGATATCGTCCTTTTTTATTTAGTTAAGAATTGGATTTTGTTGTAGCTTTTAGCACAATCATCAGAAAGTGGATCACTCATTCAACGAGATCAGCACCCGCACCCGCACCATCCACAGTTAGCCTACTAGGCAGTTCGTTGGCTGGCACTGGGGCGTCCACTGATCTGATTGGATGATCATCCGGCCGCTGTGCACCACAAACCCCCACCAGAACCCTAGTCCACTATCTTGTGATCATATGGAATCGACGGAAGGTATAATGCAGAAGTAGCCGAAATTTGTTCTAGAGCCATTTCGTCGCGTTGAGAAAAGAAATCAAGTCTTTGATCTTCATTTCAGAAAGTTCGTTAATGTCGTCAAAGAATGCTCTTACGAGTGACTGTTTTCTAGCTTTGGCCAGAGCAGGGCATTTGCAGAGGAAATGAACTACTGTTTCGTTTTCCTGCTGGTCCTCACAGCTACGATAGTGAGTATTGTGAGGTATGCCCAGCTTCGCTGCATGCTCTCTTATTGGCCGGTGTCCGCTACAGGTTGCAACTACCCTGGCTATGTCTTGCCTGGGTCTGCGTATTAGATCAATTGTTCGGTTCTTGTCATAGGTGGGCCAAATCTTCCTAGATATAATACAGTTTGATAAACTGCTCCACCTACGGTTTGCTTTAGTAGGATAAATTGAGAGAATGTTGCTCTTCATAACTCCAAGCGGAATGTTGACTCTTTCCGCAAAAATAAATATTTAATAAAGGCTTAATTTTAAGACTCAAAATTTTGACAAAAAAATAATAAAAAAATTAAAATTTTAAACTATTTTTTTTTTTCAAAATCTTACGTTATTAAATTTTACTGTTTTTGTTTTAAAAATTCCATGCTCTTATCATATCATAAGACTATTACCTTTCAAAATATTATGTACGTATTAAATTTTCTTGAGTTTGTATTGGGGCAGAACTTCTGATGCTTGTCGCACACACAAACGTATGTTTTTGAATGAAGCTGAAGATCGCTGCATCCGAGTTTTTTTTTGCAAATTAATTTCCGGGGCCATGTCCGTTAGTTTTTTTTTTTTAAATTTAATCAAGTTATAATTTTTTTAACTAGTTTTTACACTTTTAAAATTAATTTTTTTTTTTCTAGATTGCAGATAGACTAAACTAACGATTTAAAAATAAAAATGGTGCTGCATAGAACATACCCCTTAAAGCGGTGTTTCTTTGTTTTTTTTTTATTAAGCGTTTTTAAAAATTAAACTTAAAAAAAAAACTTTATACCCTTATAACTTCGGAGCAATGAACGGTTCTTAAAAAATTAGTTCACGGAAAAATTTAGTTTTCCAAACTCTAAAAGCGATATTTTTTTTAAATTCAGGTTCTTAGCCATTTGATTCACAAAAACAAAAATATGTACATAAGGTAAATATTGGAACTTCGATAATATTCAATTATACAGGGTGATTCACCGAAGGTGTGAAAAAATCTTGAGCGTGTAGGTTTAGTCGGGACAGGAAAAAATCCTACAGGAAGGGCGTCTATTCCCCCTCGTTTAGGTGGGAGATTCAATTTTCTAAAAAAAATGACTTTAAACAGAAAACAATTTATTAGAAAATAACGGCAACACTAACAATGCCTGGATAAACTTTTTTGTAAAGCCATAAATCCCTTTTTTTATTATCTTTTTAAATAAATTTATAACAAACCCTTTATTATTATTTATTAATCATTTTAAGAATTTCAGAAATCTGCCAAATAAATTATTCATTTTTATCACTATAAAAGGAGAATCAAATTCAGTTTTAAATCACTTTCGACTTGACCAGGAAACTGACAGGTAATATTTCAAAGGTATCTTTATACCGCTTTTTATTCCTTCCTTTCTTTCTGGGATTTTGGTGATTATAAGCCTTTTCTTTCATCAGTTACTGCGGACTTTTGCCCACTTAATAAAAAAGAAAAAAGACATATAAATCAATAAAATAATAACAAGAAGTTTTAGAGTTATAAATATTTTTTTTTTATAATTTACCTGTTTTTTTTTTTGTTCTAATAAAATAAGTTTGTTTAAAATTCTCCGGTGTCTAGAGCATTTTATGTACATTTGGAAGTTACTCTTCAATTTTTGCTCTACCGACTAACATCACGCTACAAATTCTTACAACATTTTAGTGTTTGAAATTTTCGAATATCACTGATACTTTTCGAGGTCTGCAACTCTAAAAGAAAGAAGAAGAATGCAGCTATCTCCAGCTTAATGTTTTTGATATCAAATGAAAATTGATTTAACAGTCTTTTGAATGACGTTTTTGAATTAATCAATTATTATTAGAAGGCGCTGAGAGACAAAAAAGTCTCAAAACCATTTTTATAAAGTAACACAATACTCAGCTTTATTTGTATAACAGTTTCATTACTGTACACGCTCTTTTTTTTTCTATTTTTTAATATAAAAAACAATTACTGGAACAATTATAGATAATTAATTTGGTATGCAATTTTTATGTATTTAATAAAATACAATTTAAATACAAAACAAAAAAAAAAATTATCAGCTTTTTTTTTAAGATAGCCGGGGTAAAATGTACAAAAAATGCCCAATATGCCAAAAAAATCCAAGTGAAGGTTTTTAAACATAAAAATAAAAAAGTAAATTGGGTGACACAACGGCTCGTGAAGAACCAGGGCCTAGTGACTAACAACTCGTGCGCCTGTTGACAGGAATGGAAGGGACCTACATTTTTATGCCGAATCCGAATGGCTAGATGAGAAGCACTTATTCGTGACAAGTGATACTCTTGGAGGATTTGTCAATTCCTCGCAAGAGGCAGTAGCCCTGAAAAAAAAGTTTTTAGTTTTTAGGTGGACGAGGCTGGGAAGCGAACCTAGAACTCCAGCGTGACAGTCGAAAGCACTAACCATGACGCTACGGGCTACTACGTATCACTCCTAAACGGATTAAATTTTTAAAAACATCTGAATACAAAGTTTGTACATTATGTGAATACCTATAAGAAAAAATTATTATTTTTTTCTTAAAAAACAACCGTTTTAAGGATATATTTTTTTTTAAGATTGACAGAAAGTTCAAATTTCTGGTTTTTTGCTTTTTACTCTCAAAAGCACAAGTTGTGCTTTTTTTGCGTATAACGCATTTTGTGCACTTTTTTGCCTATAACGCATCAGGTTCAAGAAACAGGCGCTGTGCTGATGTAGGGTTAGCTCGCGATCACCATCTTATGCTTGCCTACTTGTGGCTGCCCCAGTAGGTGAGAGATTTAACATCGAGTCTCAGTACCGTAGGAAAAGGAAAGAAGTGCAGCGTAGTGTCAGACGTGACAAAAGGAGGCGCGTAAATGTTCTCGCAGAACAGGCAGAGGAAGCAGCATCTAGGTGCGACAGTGGTACCGTCTACAAGATAACCAAGGAATTGGTTGGAAACAACAACTCCCGAAAACAACACCTCGTCAAGGATGTAGACGGCACCCTGCTAGTTACGGATGAGGATCAGCTCAGGAGATGGAAGGAACATTTTGCTAGCGTGCTCAACCACATAGGCGATAGCGGAGGTGTTCCAGCCCCTAACCCAAATGAGCTATTCGTAGAAATTAGTTCCCGTATTCGCACCTGCCCTCCCAGTTTAGCCGAGATAACATCAGCAATCAAATCCCTCAAGAACAACAAAGCGGTAGGTTTGGACGGCATTCCCGCTGAGCTCTACCAAGCAGATCCACAAACATCAGCGAAGTTGCTACACCCCTTAATAGCACAAAAAAAAGGGAAAAAAGGGATGATCGTCAAACTACCAAAAAATGGAAATCTTACAGATTGCGGAAACTGGAGAGGGATCTGTGTCCTCCCCGCGGTGGCAAAGATAATGGCGAAAATAATCTTGGAACGAATCAAAGAACATCTCGATTCTACTCTCGACAAAGAGCAAATAGGACTTCGTGCAGGATCATCCTGCATTGATCACATCAACACCTTGAGGATCATAATAGAACAATGCGTGGAGTTCCGTTCCCCTCTTCATTTGCTCTTCATCGACTTCGAAAAGGCTTTCGATAATTTGAATCGAGATTTCATTTGGTCAGCCTTACGTAGGAGAGGAGTACCCGAGAAGATTATCACCATTATAAAGGCTACCTACGAGGTTGCATCGTGTCAAGTCTTACACAACGGAAGGGTATCAGAGGACTTCGATATCCATAGCGGAGTTCCTCAAGGATGTTTGCTATCTCCACTACTTTTCCTGGTGGTTATAGGGGATGTCCTTCATGCAGATCTAGCCGAGCAAGCGCGTGGAATTCGATGGACGATGTTTTCGTTCCTGCAACATCTTGATTACGCTGACGATATTTGTTTGCTCTCGCACAACATTATGGATCTTCATCATATGGTGACTAATCTGGAATGCGAGGCAAACAAAGTCGGTTTGAGGATCAACACCGGGAAAACAAAAATCCTCAACATTTCTGAATCTTCTTCTCAAGTTGTCGTTGCGGGACAGCAGGTTGAAGCGGTGGACAACTTCCTGTACCTCGGTAGTGTTGTCTCAAAAGACGGCGGTGGTACGGATGAAGATGTTAACTGCCGAATCGGCAAAGCTAAAGCGGCTTTCGGCATGCTGTCTAAAGTTTGGAGGAGCAACGTCTAAAGTACGAAGACCAAGCTGCGACTGTTCCGGTCGAACGTAGAGTCAGTACTACTATATGGGTGTAGTACATGGAAAGTGACCGCCTCTGTCACAAGGAAGCTACAAACTTTCGAAAATAGATGTCTCCGAAACATACTAAGGATTTTTTGGCCGAACACCATCTCCAACCAAGAACTCCTTCGGAGAACGGGCCAAAGTCCTATTGACATCGTTATTAGGAAAAGAAAGTGGCAGTGGATTGGTCACACCCTACGTCGTGGTGCAGACTCTTTTGCAAGACATGCAATGGAGTGGGATCCACTCATCCAAGATGGCAGTAGACCTGGAGGCCAGTGAAAATCTTGGCGCAGAACAGTCGACAAGGAATCAGAAAAGCTCGGTAAAAGTTGGGGAGAGCTAAAATACATTTCCAGAAACCGAACGAGATGGCGTGTAGCGGTAGTTGACGCCCTGTGCCCCTTAGAGGGGTCAAGGATCTAAGTAAGTAAGTAAGATATTGCGACTTCAAAAAAGGTTAAACTTAGTAATTATAGTTGTACAATTGTACATACATTTTATTACAAAATTCTTTTCATTCGAAGTTGTCCATTTTTGATGTCGCAATATCTTGCAACTGATGCGTTATACGCAAAAAAGTGTAATAATGTTTCCTCTAGGGAATATTAAAATCTGTCAAATATGTATAAAATAGTTTCCGAAAAGTTATTCATTTAAGAGTAAAGAGCCGAAAACCGGTATTTTAGACTTCTGGTGTTTTTAGTTAAATAATGATGTCATACAAATTATGGCTTATAGTCAAAAACTGTTGATGTATGCTTTTATAATATTTCATGATGTGAGAATGTTGCTAGTATAATTTTTCGATTAAGCTTATAGTTTAAAAAATATATACGAAAAACTGTTTTTTTTTTGACAGTTGACACTATTGAAGTCACAATATCTTGGGACTTATGACCCGTATGGAAAAATTTTTCATATTTTTTCGAAGATAATATTATGATCTTTAAACGGAGTGTAAGATTTTTTTCGACAACTTTTGCTTTTGAGAGTAAAAAGCAAAAAACCAGAAACTTGAACTTTCTGTCAAACTTAAAAAAAAATATATATCTTTAAAACGGTTGTTTTTAAAAAAAAAATAATAATTTTTTCTTGTAAGTATTCACATAATGTACAAACTTTGTATTCAGATGTTTTCAAAAATTTTAACCGTTTAGGAGTTATACGTGAAAAACGACCATTTTCGAAATTTTACGTTTTTTGAAATGTCGATATCTACTTAACGGTGGGTCGTAAGAAAAAAATTGTCATAACTTTTTTTTTGTCAAATGACATAATCTACAAGTTTTGGATGCAATACTTTTCGATAGCATTTATTGTTTCCGAGTTTTATGCGAAAAACTGAAATTTTCGACATTTAACCTTGAATTACTACTGGCGCGAACAAGATCTGGCAATAGACTTTCGTGACAGTAGGTATTTCTTATGCCAAAATAAAGACAATTGCGTTTAAAAATCTTTTTTTGTCAGAAAAAGTACAATTTGCCTGATGGGCTAAAGATATTGAACGTTCAGAATGAAATTTATATTTTTAATAATATCATTAAATCATTTTAGCTGTTTAGGCTACAGGTACTGTTTGGATTATTATTTATCGAAAAAAAAAAACTTTTTTGCTCGGCATTTTAAATGCTTGAGTTTTGCACGAAAAAAAAAAGTTCTTAAATATATATTAAGGGTGGAGTTTTATATATCCCATCGCGGTAGATGATAATAGAATAGAATGATAATGCCAAGTCATAGCTTTAGTCTTAACATTAAGAAAACCACTGGTAGGACAAGGGTTTTCAGGTTTCTATGGTTATACCAAACAAATCTTTTCGGTTGAATTTCGGGCATAAATGGCCTATCCAGTGATACCCTAGTGTTATCTTATTATTTCCTAACGTGATTTTTGTAAAAATAAGATGTAATGTATTTTATTTAAGGATTTTCCTCTGAAAGTGCAACTCTAAGCATACATTTTTGTATGTAGTTTTTTTTTTAATATTTTACTTTACTTACTTAATACAGTGGGCATAAGGTATAAATATATTCATTATACTGTATAATGAATACCCCTGTAGTTCAGTCAAATGGTGTTTTGGACAGGAAAAAATATTGATGTTTTTTTATCACTCGACTTTTATGTTTTAGGGCGCAGTAGCGTACGCAGGATTTTCTTTGGGGGGGGGCTTAGTCTCACTTTTGGTGAAATTTTTTTAAGTTATCACAAAATAGCACACAAAATAAAGTCTTTCGTATTATCAACCACCAGAAGTTAAATTTCAATATGTAGACAAAAAAAAAAACGGAAAAACACACAAAATACTCCCTATAACTAGTTATGAAATGAATTTTACCCTTCTCTCTTTGTAAACAGATATTTTTTGCAAATTTCACTTTATTTAAACAACGTCAACTTTAATAGGGATAGGTGAAAAGTGTATATTCACATTTTAATAAATAAAATTTTCGTTTTTTTTCTTTAAATAAGCTCATTTATTAAATCTGTTCCTTTACTCTAATTTTCTGTGATTTTAAGTCCAAAGTCCTGTCATGTTCATATAAAAGAAATGAAATTGATAGAACTTGGGAACAAAATGCACAAAAAATCACAGAAATTCAGAGTAACGGAACAGACATTACTATAGTTTAAAGTAGCAGAAGCAGAGCTATACAATGAAAAACATGGTAACATTTTTCAAGGGAATTCTCATAATACAAATTATAATTGCGGCGTTTTAATAGTGGTTTCGCTAAACTCATGTTTTACTTAAGTACAGTTTAAATAAGAGCAATTATAACAATTTATTCCAATTCGATTTCTGTACTTATCAAAATAAAAGTTTATAATTGAACGTCAAAAATAGTGCATTGACAAAAACTAAAATAAATGTTTAGGCTATCTTTTAAATGAATACGGCCCATTAACTTAAAAAAAAAAGAGTCTGAAAAGATTGTCTACCTCTGACACAAGCTAAAGGCAGTTTTTCGAAATGTCGCAGCATTAGAAATAACATTCGGCAAAAAAAGTTTGCAGTTTACATATATTTAAAAATATTTTTTGAATATTTGATACGTTCACTGAGGGCGAAGATACTAAGTGCACAATAAGTGCACTGCATTTGTTATTTCATACCGGCTTTTTGTGTGAAATCGTTTTGCGAATGTTTACTGATTGCAAAGGAATTTTGTTTGGGTTTCTATGAATATTGAGATACGATTGAAATGTCAAACAAAATCTAGAATAAGTGTGGCATGAAGTAATGATTTCAATACGACATCCATGTCTATAGTTTATATTTAAAATTAATCTGAAAATACTGGCTGAATTTAAAAACAAACAAAAAGAAAATTTGAACTAAAAAATAATAAAAAACTTTCTTCGATGATATATGAAATATTGCTTGGGGGGGCTCAAGCCCCCTAAGCCCCCGCTGCGTACGCCACTGATTAGGGGTCACTGAATCCGAATTCCAACTTAGCTACTTTCTACGGGTATAGCTTCACAAGAAAATAATTTTTTTTTACCAAAAAGTTACTTGTCCCAGTCTCGTCAAAATCGAATAACTTCAGTCTCTTCTCGATTTAGTTTCGGTTTCTGTCTAGTTTAACTCGTTTTTTCTCGATCTTTTCTATGGTATGGTCTGTTGCTGTTCGTGGTGTTGTGTTTTTTCAAAAAGTTCCAAATTATTTTCATGAATGAAGTAATTTTTTTTTTACTTTTTGATATTTCGGTCCAATAAATACATTGTGCACTATACTAGTCGCGTCAACATAATATATTATTTTATATCGTTATTTCTCGTAAAAGTCTCGACTGATTTTGTTCCATTTTTAAGAAATTTATACTAATTCTTTTTTACTGCTAAGCGAGATTAGGGATACATTTTTGTATTTATCTGTATAATATTTAAAATAGTGAAGAAATGTTGGTAGGTAACTTGTTTTGATCTATTATTACATCGCAAAATGTTTCAATAATTATTACCTGTTGTTGGCAATTTTAACATGTTAGAATTTAATATTTCTTACGGATGGAACTTTTATATTTACCTGCAAGAAAAAAAAATAAATGGAAATTATAAGAAAGTATTCAAAAAAGATTTTTTTTAATAAATTCAATTTCAATTAAGCATAAGAAAGGTATAACGTATAATAGTCTTATAGCCTTTTCACACCAAACCCAAAACCCGGTTTTCGGGAAAATATCGGTTTTGGCTGAAAACCTAGATCGAAAACACAAGTTTTCCCATACATTTATGCTAAACCACAAGTTTTGATAAAACACAAGTTTTAAATAAAACCTGTCCAAAACATGTTGGATTTGCAGGATGAACTAAACAAACACACCTTGTGAAACATTCGTAAAATTGATCGGTTAAGAAATAAATTAATTATAACGAATCAGGATTGATTGTATTGCCATTATTTTAAATGCACATAAAACATTTGATTTTTCCCTTTTCTGTGGCACTGACAATTTTCAAAGCGGCGCGGCCCTTCCTTGAAACCATTGTGTTTAAGCAAAACAAATAAAATGTCAAATGAAAACTTGTAAATTTTCGGTGTGTACGCATTTCAAGTTTTCGTAAACCAATTGTCGAAAACCTTGTTTTTGGTTTGGTGTGAAAAGGCTATTAGAGCCGACAGCAAATTTTGGGAGTGGATTGATAACCAAAATATGAGTATGAGGGTTTGTAGAAAACAAACGTCTGGCGGGTTTTTTTTCAGCCTCTGGCGGGGGTGGGGGTTTGAACATAACGGTTTTCCAATTTATTTTGTACTAGGTATTAACTCTTCAATAAATTTCAAAAATTTCAAAAAGGCTAGCGTCAAAACGATTGTGAATCGCCAGAAGGACACCTCGTCCAGAATGATCTCTTTCGTTACTTAGTCCGTCAGCTCGAAAAATGGCAAATTCGGAAGTAAAAAGTTCTTCATCAAGGATAGAATTGCAGAGGTTTGTTTCAGTTAGGGCAAAAATATCATAGGGAAGTTTTTGGGAGTTGATATAAACAGAAGCCGTTTTTGTACGAAGACCCCTTACATTTTGGTAATAAAGAGACAAAATATTAGGAATTATGTTAGGGTCGGTAATAATTTTTTAGGGTGTTGCGGGTACTTTGAAGGTGAGAAACGCGTTTAGAGCCGATATGGGAAGCATAAGTAGCAAGGTCCTTAGAGACTGTAGCAGGAGAAATATCAAAGCCTTCATGAAAACGGGTGTAGATCTTACGAAGGCAGGTAGGATCTGTTGGCAGGCCTTCTTTTTGAATTGACACGATCAGGTTTGTTTTAGTTTTACCTTCAATACAAACAGAATCTGGTTTGTCATATAGGTACGCAAGGTAAAGGCGTACGTTATCAAAAAGTTTATTATCACGTAAACGTGACATCAAATAACGTCCATCTAAGTCATTCGAAGTAGGTGGAAGGTCGGCAAGTCTAGATGTTAGTTTCACAGAAGGGGGAACCATTGGGTCAAAGATCGGGGGAGGAACAGTTGAAGAAGAAGGATCAGTAGTTTTAGTAGAGATCGAAGAAGAAACAGACGGTGAAAAAGGTGAAGCAGCAGGATTTAATGTATGAGAGTGTATGAAGTTAGGAAAGTTAGTGGAGGAAGAGTTGGTGGGGTGAGAAGGTTCAAGATTGAAAGATACACGCTTCCGACTACGGGTAACCAGTGGGTTTGTTACATTAATGGAGTTGTGAAGAGGTGAAAAATTAGGAAATATTTTTGTTTTGAAACTCCAATTAGAATCAGATTTATCTGTAGGAAGGTTAGACTTAGAGCTAGTTTGTAGATTTATCCATTTGCTAATTTTTGCTTTACCAAGCATGAGAGCGTCGTTGCGGGAGCCAGAAAAGAGCCATTCGTATTTGGAGGGAATCATTATCTTGAAACTTGAGGAAGAAAGCTTCTTGCATATTCCAAGGGTTATAGCAAACTGCTGGTAAAACTTCTTCTGTATCCAGGTGACACCAGCTTGCTTAGGGGACCTTTTATGAAGAAGGGGGTGAACTCAGAATTTGCACTAATTTTCTTGATTCTGTTGTTCCACTCAGAGAGGGTCCATGAAGTCCCAAGGCGATGGATGATTGGTTCATCTGCTTTCGGAGAAGCTATGGTGTTTAGCCGTGGTATAGTGGGAAGCGAAGGAGTATGAGTGGATCTGTCCGAGTGTTCAGCCAATTCAGCAAGGATGGATGTATTATAGATGGAAGTAGTCGGCTGAATATGGTCCGGTAGCTCATCAATTTTACAGGAGGCAGCTTTGATTTCTTCATAGATTTCACTAATCGATATCCGGGCAACAGCGAGATCACTGCTAATGTCATTCATTTTGGACAAAAGATCTTTGAACAATGGAGACCCTTGACAAAATGTAGATGGTTTGGAACGGGAGGAACTTTGGAGGAGAGTATCAAGGTCAGTACGGATGGAGGCAATATTGCTGCTTAAACTCACGAAGGGATTTGACACGGGTATAGAAGCAAGAGTAGTTTTTATAACATGCTTCAGTTCGTCAATGGCACTAGGGTTTTGGTCGTGGCCACGATTATTTGACAGAGACGCGATTTCTTTTACAACCGAATTGTGTTTCGCGAGGCAACGTTTGCCGTAACTTTCAACAGTACTGTTTAGGATTTCGATGTTCTTTGAGAACTCGTCAAGGTGATTTAATTGGGCAGTGACATGTTTATGAAAGGAATTATTGTCATCTGAGATTGAGTTTATGGATTCACTTAGACACTTCACCGCAAGCAAAACATGGGATAAAGAAATAACTTTGCATTCGTCACAATAGAATACAAAGTTATTAAGGTAGTCTTTCAGGTGAGGTGTAGATCTTTTGTTTAGACCAGTACATATGGGATGGTACGATTTTCCACACAAACCATGGCAAACCACCCGGTCAGCAATTTTACCGTCGACGGCACACTTTGAAAAATCGCAGCAGTTATCCATTATTTACAATTGGCACACGCTAAAATCTGCGGGAGTAATCACAAATATTCAATTGCTTATACTGATTATTATTTTTCAGACAAGACTTCGCGATGGGTATGCAGGATTTAACTAGGGCACAGAGTTTTGTATGCTTGGGAAAAGTACTAAGGTAAGCAAAAAAGGCAAGTCGAACACGTTGAGTAGATTGATTGGGAAAATGAATTATTATTATTTTTTTTTTTTTTTGTTTTCTTTTTTATTGGGGCACTTAAGAAAACAATTAAATGAATAACTGAAATAATTGGGGAGCGTAAAAAAAAGCGACTGTACTCAACGAGGTGTAATGCACGGTGTAATCTTGGCACGGTGTAATCTTGGCAATCCGACCAATAGAACTCAAGATATAAGCTTTTTAAGAGGACCTTATCGACTTTTTCTTGGAGAATTATAAAACACAAAAAATCAACAAAAACAAAGTCACCAAAAAAAAAAAAAAAACTTTTTAAGGTTAGCTTAAAAACCTAATATCTTGAGTTCTATAGGTCGGATTGGTTATGACGTTTGAAGTTAAAGAAAATGACAGAGCATGACGGCATTTATTTTTTAAATTTATTGAAGTGGTAATACCTCTGACAAAATAAATTGAAAAATCGCTATTTTCAAACACTTACCCCCGCCAAAGGCTGAAAAAGAAACCTGCCAAACGTTTTTTTTTCGATACCACCATATATGTATACACCTACAAAACCTCATACTCATATTTTGGTTATCAATCCACTCCCGAAATTTGCTGTGGGCTCTTGGTCTATAATGGTTAGTATTTTTATTGGGTTTTTGTGAATACATTTTGAAGGTTTTTAAATAAACTAAAAAAAAAAACTTTAGAGATTAAATAGACCAAACAAAAACTTTAAGGTAGGCACAGGTCAAACTCACATTCTCTTTATAAAGAACCAACGGATTTACGTTCATATAGAAGCAAAAACTCCAATTCTTTAGATACGATTGACAGCGAATGTACTACGTTAGATTGAGCGCCATTTAAAATCCTAACTGTAATATTTCATTCGGAACAAAACAACAAAAAGTCAGTTTGAAGACCGATCTTAAATTCAACTACAGCCGATTCGTGGAAGGACTGAGTCCGATTTCAACTTTTCTTAATAATTGATAGTTCGTATGTCAGATCGAAATGTTGGCTCAGATCGATTTTATCTTCTAGACAATGAACCAATGAATAAATGTATTACGAACACAAGTAAAAATTTTCAGGACTAATTAAAGCCTTTCTGGACACATAAGCGCAGTACAAAAAAAAAAAACTTCTTATGACGGTCAAACATTACTTTTCGCGAGTCCTGTCTCTTTTCAAACAACTCTATCGAATAAATATATAAATAGGTATGAGTTGATAAAAAAGCGAGGTCAACCTTACATTTTTCATAAATTAATTAAACTTATAACTTTTGTTTCTTTTAATATAGGTATACAAAAGTTGGTCCAAAAAAATGTTCTCTTACACCCAGTTAATATTTAATTTCAAATTTCGGATAATATATGAAACTGCGGTTGGTCCCGTGCGTTGTGGTTGTCGCGTCGTTGTCGTTGCTGACAAAATGACAAAGCTTTATTACATCCTCCACACTAATCAAGGTAACGTGATAATTAGTATTTAAGCCGTTATATCAATAAATAAGTAGCACGTCAGCCATTCAGCCTCCTCCGTTTCAAGTTAAGTATTTTTTTTTTATTTGTGGGGGCAGTAGCAGCAGCAGCCGCAGTACAAAGCATGCTACATGCAACGCACCTATTCGCCACATCGCGTCACCGCGCCGTCATCATCATCATCATCATCATCATCATCAGATTAAAAGCTCTGTTTGTGTAACTATATATGAAGAGTGAGAAGCAAGAAAAACATAATCAAAATGAATTAAGAGAGGTACGGGGTATAATGCAGAAAAGTTGCATTGAATAATTGTGCGTGTGAGAAATTTGCATTTTCCTTGAAAATTGTAATGCAAACGCGATATAGACAAGAACTCGACGACAACACGGAGTTTTGCTACCTATTATGTACATATGTATGTGTGTTTGTATGTATGTTATACAACAAAGTACAGCATACTGAACTGACTTCACTTATTCTATATGTCGCTCCTTGGGCTGTCACTATTCTGTCTCACTTGGACATGCATAAGTGGTGCTGCTACAACTGTTGTTGAAAACTAAAGAACGCCATAGCAGTTCCAAACTTGCTGCACTCCTTCTGTCTGGCAATTTGCGGTGGTGGTAGGTCTAGGTATCTCCATTGCAACCTCCCCACCATGCCCCAAATTAACAGTGGGACCGAGTAGTCTGAACTTCAAAGTGAAATCGACTAATTACCTAGTGATCGAAAGTTGAAACTTTATATTTAATTTTTTTTTTGAACATTTCATGATCCTGAACCGCGCGGCTTGCGCCTAACAAATACCTTAAATTTTAACAGCCGTATCTATAAAATTATCTTAAAATGCCTTTTAGAGGTTATTTAGTTAAGCTTGCTTAAATATTAAAGTTGCCTTTAAATCACGTTACTTAAATTTGTATCTATAATCAATATTCCTTTCATACTTAACTAAACAACCGTAATGTAACGTAACGCAAGAAAATTGACAATTCTGATACAAATTTCTAGTACATTTTTCACTATCAGGCTATTTCTGTCAGAATGCAAAAAAAAATTTGCAAACACAAAAGAGTGCACAAATAATAAGACAGAAAGAGAAGCAACTGGGTGTATGTGTGTATGCATCGTCAAACACAGAAGACAGAGGAAATGAAACCATTCCACTTTAGTTTTTTTTTTTTTGATTTTGTTTTCAGAAATTTCCTTCCTATATTGGTGAGAAAGTATATCATTTACTATATTATTTTCTTTAACAAAAAAAAAAAAAACAAAACAAAACAATTTAAATCCGGCCATCACAGTACACACATAAATATTTCCTTACTCAACCTACGCACAGTTTGTTTTGATAAAAAAAAAACAATTCTCATGTGTCAAAATATATTTAAGTTGGCTTTGCGTAGCCTTTAAACGCTCTGGATGGTGTTTAAGTTAAGAGGTGTTTAAGTTACGTTGCTTAAATGTGGAAATTGATTATAGATACCGATTTCACACTTAAGTGATATTTAGAGGTAGTTTAGAGTTAAGAAGCCTTTAAAATTTCTTTATAGATTCGGCTGTAAAAGTTTATGGTATGAAATTGAAGTCCTAAATTCTTCCCTAAATTTCTATTTTGCCAGTGTTTAGATCAAGTGCCACTGTGTAGATCAAATCTCTGGAATTTATTCGAGCTGTGTTAAACGTAGCCCGCTGTGTGCCACTGATACTGATGGTTGCGACGTCTGCGTCCGTCGGGCGTCACCATCACCGTCCTAGGTTAATGTAAGCTGGTAAGAGTTTGTTAGTTATAGTCGATGACTTCTTACGTTGTAAAAAAAAGTAGAATATAGGTATAGGAGTAACGTTGCATGTTCCTTAGAAGAAAAGCTAAGATGTTGTGTATAAACATGTTTAATGTATGTACCTTTACTTGTACATATTTATGTAGTATCAATTTCTAATATGTAAAGGTACAGCAGCTTACAAACAGAAATGGTCAATCCCTATCCCACCGTCTGCGGTTTTTTTGTAAAGAAATGTGTACCTAGTACAAAATCAATATATGAATTTAGAGATACATACATAAATGAAAAATTCAAAAGCTTTAAAAAATTAATAATAGCCATGTTTTTTTTCATGCTCATTAATTACTCAGTTTTTTATTTTAAACGTAAAGCAAAAATAAATCAGAATATTCAGTGTTTGTTTTGTTTTTGTAATTAAATTTAAAAGTGAGTAACTAATGAGTATTAAAAAACTCTGCTAATGTTACAATGAAAGCTCGAGTTTCTTAAATGCTTTATTACCAGGGCAAGTTTTTTTATGCGCTAAAAAACACAAAATATGCTCATAAAATATGCACGTAAAATGAGAAAATATGCGCTTAAAAAGCAAAAACATGCTATGAAAAAGTTTTAAGATAATGAAAAAAACATTAAAAATTTAAAAAAAAAATTTGTCTTTAATTTAACAAAAACAAAAAAAGTAAACATAAAATAAATTAAAAAAAATTTTATTCCAATTCCAAAGGTACTAGCTGTCCAGATTCTTTGAATATGACTTGTTCACACATACGTAGGTACCATAAAGTTTTTTTGACATTTTCAAAAAGAAACCTTTGTCTATTTGGTCGCAAAATTTTTGTATACATTGAAAAAGATATATTTAAGTCAAAAGATGTAATTGGAGCATTCTTGAATGAAAGAATTTCACTTATTGAATAGTTCCCCAGGTTCTCTTCTTCGTTACTATCCAGCGTTAATATTTTTGAGATTTTTCTATTTTTGAGTACCTTTCGTTTTTAATAAAACATTTTCAATTTTCTTCAAAATAACTCTGCCCATTGATGCATGGAGTTCAGTTATATTTTCATTAAGAAATCCATAGTTGAAACTTATAAAAATTATTTTTTTTTTTAATAAAATGCTTTAATTGTATTTAGCGCTGACGCCAAGTTGGCATTTCTATAGAAGTTGAAATCGAAAATTTACCAAAAGTAAATATTTAAATATTTAAATTTTTAAATCTTTATAATATTTCGCAAATATTCGCTCAAAATATGCATTTTTTTTTTAAATATGTCCAATTAACCAAAAAAATACATTTATAATAAAATATGCAAAAATATGCTCACGATTGAATGTCATTTTTAAGGAAATTTTCTGATTCGAAAAACTAGTTAAATTGTTTTCTTCTTTGTTTATATAAAAAATATGTTTTAACATAGAAAAACTTGCCCTGTTCATTACATATACCTACTTAGTACAAAATATTGGGCGCATCTTCATATAGATGTTAGTAAACGCATGGCAAATCGTAAAGACTCTCTTGAACCGACGCGAAACATTATCTTACCGCAGTTTTTTGTTGTTGTTTAGCATTGTGTATCCTTCATTTTGTCTATGGTTGTGGCTGAATAGTTCCGTAGTACAACAACAATTACCTGCTGCCAATTATACTTTACCTTTTACCTGCAGTCAAATTTGACTGCCGAAGAATGTCTTTACCAAATTTCAACTCTTTTACATGAGTAGTTCCTGGGATATAAGGCTACAAAAATCACACAAAACGTTACTGACTGACTCACTTAATTACTGTAAGATGATCAAAATTATGGAGCAGCTTTCGACATCGTAGAATCTTGTTATTTTGTACAAAAACAAATTTAAATTGTATATTTTACTTGATATTAATTATGTGGAACACTTCCCATCGTTGAAGAATGATGAAATTTGGTAGACTGTTAGGTCTTAAGTAAATACACATATTAGAAAATTTGAGATTTTTTAGTATCTATAGAAAATGTCTTCGATTTTTTTTTGTTTATCCAGGATAATCTCAAAAGCCTTGATAAATATATTTTTAAGCTAAGTTTGTAAGATATTCTATGAAAGCCAAATGTAATTTTTAGATTTTATAGATACCTTAATAAAATAATAACATAAACGACTTTTGTTTAGGACTGTATAAATTATAAACAAAACGCTTCTTATATTAAAAAACAATCACTTTGAATATTTTTTCAATTTTGTTTTAATTTTTTTTTAGTGTTTAGTTTGAAAATATTTTTTTCTTAAATAACTTAATTAACTTGAGGCGCATTAAGAGTTATTTTTAAACTGTGTCTAAGTTAAACTTATGTTTAATTTTATTTTCGAACGTTGATTCTAAATTTGTAGTTTTTCATTAGCTGTATTCATTTAGCCAAATTTGTCTTAAGCTGTAGTTTAGTAAAATCATGGTTTATAAGTGACTATGAGTAACCCCCTTGGCTCTAAAATAAAAATAAAAAACAGATTTCTGGCTTTAAAATGAAAAATGTTGCATGACACTGACATATTCTTTTGTGCCTGTTTTAAGGATGAGATAAAGAAGATAGAACCAACCCTTTCTCATACGATTTTATTATGAATTCAATCAAAACTCTATACTCTAGTCTTGTGTCAAATTTTATGCAAAACAAAAATAAAATATAAAAATTAATTGCAGAACAAATAAATGTTGCACATACGCCACAGTGACCGACATTTCAGATTTTTATTTTCGTACAAATCAATTAGTTTTTCATTATTTGTTCATCTGAGTCAAGATACATATATTACAGATAATGTGTTACTAGCGTAGTCATTTTTAAATTTCTGACAATCCTGCGCATGATAAGATAATACCTTGGATTGTGTACTGAGCGTCAGAGTCACCTTATAATAATAATATATTTTTTTTTCGAATAAAAAATGTTGTACATACGCCCTAGTGACCCATTATTAAAAATACTAACGCAAGACTTTAAACAATTTACAAAGATACCTAAGCGAATTTAGCATGATACTACTATTTATAAAAAATTACTTTTAAAATGTTGCGCGATCTTATCGCACACAAAAGAACTAGATCGCGATGTGCGACGAGGGTGGTGACGACATCGTTCTTCTTTATTTGTAAGTCTTTTCGGTTTTTTGTTTGAAAAAATTGTATAAATTATTGTGTGTTTTTGTGATATCTAACGCCTCGGCTCCCAAACTGTGTTTCGCGGAAGCCTGGGGTTCCGCGGAGGAGTTTTCAGGATTCCGCGACTTATTAGAAGAACCAACAGTAAAAATACAAAAATATTTTTTTAAATACCGTAAAACCGCATTACTTTGGCGCATTTTCAAATTAAAATATGTATAACTTTTACAGAGTAAATATTTTTTGCTGAAATATCGTAAATCGTATACCAATCAGTTTGGGTAATTTAATAATTAAAAATCAAAATTGGCTGGCTAAAGTCACCCTGCAGACGACTGGACGACTTTGGCCGGGTAAATGATTTCCTTATTATCTCATTGACTAGAATCAATCATTAATCGCCTATCAATATTGATCTCAGTACATTTTCATATACTGAGGATTTTTTAGGGTTTCGTTTATCTTTATCTTTATGCTTTTTTTTTTTAAACATGTATTGTGCATTTAAGTTTTCATATATGACTAGAACACTATTAGGATGATCAGTCTTTCTCTGTTTTCTTATAATGTTGATGCTTTTTTTTCCATTATTTTTCGTAGCCAAAGTTACTCAAACTGGAGACATTTTTATATTCCACATAACTGAATAAAAATTATTTGACTGTAGTATTTCGACAACATAATATTGAAACCTTTTAACATTTGTTGGTGTTTTTTAAGGCTTTTTAATAAAAAATAACACTTGTTAAATGTCAAAATCACCCCACCTACCACGCCAATTTTTACCCAGCTACACAGTACAAATATGTATGAGGTTTACATTTTTTTTTATATCGAAGGGTGTTCTTCTCATAATTAAAAAAAAAAAAAAAACAGATAAAAATAATACAACAACACTCATTTTCCAAAGAAAACTACGGGCCACACTCACATGAACTGTAAACAAAAAATTAATTTTGAAATGTGATTCTGTTGTTTTTATTTTATTGCTTTCGTTTAGAGTTGGGGTTCCAAAATATATTAAGACCTTGTTAAGGGTTCCAAAGCTGAACAAGTTTGGGAACCGCTGATCTAACGTATTGAAAAATACCCTAGTAAGTTTTGGCTGATGAAGGACGTAAACACGTTCGAAACGTTGCAGTAAACAAACATCGAATATTGGACTACAGTCCGCTTCTACCATTAACAAAATTAAAGAAATAAAGGTCACGAAAATAATTAAGAACTTTAATTGTGTAATATTCCACATTAAGCCACACATAGTACTTACTAATTGAAGATAAAATGTGTAAATTTTGCCTATAACGTGAAGCATATCTTAATGAACACATTAAGGAGCTCAACAAAACACGCGTTCTTTGGGTACCTTACCTATCGATAAGTCTTATTATTTCAATTATTTTGGTCGAGTTGTCCTCGGAATAGATACACAAATGGAAATCATATGGAACTAAGTCAGGTCGTTTGAGTGAGACAGGATCTCCCAGTTCAATGCTAATAAATACAACATAGCTACAGCTTATTTGGGGAGAGTACGATAACTTGGGCACCGAAAATTGATAACGGATTTTTGTAGAAGGGTCAAATACAAGCATTTTTTACTATGGGAGGGGGGGTATCTCGCCCCGTTTAGGCGATAGGGGCGATTTTTATAAAAACGACTTAAATGGAAAACCAAATATTAAAAAGCAACGACAATACTTAAAAAACAAAACAATAAAAGTTTTAAGAGCCAGAAGTCTGATCTTTAATCCTACATTTAAATTAAATTATCTGTGTCAATAGTTTTCAAAAAATTTGCATTCAAACTCAAAATTTTGATAAAAAAAACGCAAAAAGAAATGATTGGATCAATTGCTCAAAATTGTGAAATGGAAAACTAAATTTTCTTTTTGTGGTCAATGCTCATATCAATTCTGAATCGAAAACAAAAAACCGAAAGCTTTTATGTCCTCTAGTTTTTTGAGAAAATTGAAAATTACTAGAAGTACTTACTACTTTTCATACATTTATCATATATGTAGCTGTTGACATTGGAAACAGAGAATACATTCAAAGTTCCTTAAATGCAAACGAAATTTGGCATACACCGAACCTCGCACATACCCCAAATCCTATAGTGAGCCCAAGCAGGTGGGTTACAGGGGGCAGCATGCCCCCCTGTACATACCTCGCTTTTAAAATGCCCGGCTAATGCTGGGCACTAGGACTTTATTTAAACATCAAATTTTGCATACAGCGAACCACGCACATACCCCAAATCCTATAGTGAGCCCAAGCAGGGGGGTTTCATACAAACCTCGCTTTTAAAATGCACGCCTAATAATGGCCACTAGGACTTTATTTAAACATCAAATTTTGCATACACCGAACCTCGCACATACCCCAAATCCTATAGTGAGCCCAAGCAGGGGTGTTGCAGGGGGCATCATGACCCCCAAACATACCTTACTGTTTATATGCCGTAAGGCTGGGTGTTGGGAAAGTATGATAATTGAAAGTCAACTTGTCTAAGAATTAATCCCTATTCTATTTTTACTATCAAAATAAGACCCCGTAAAATACTCAAGCAAAAAATAATTAATTGAATAGTAGTTTTGGTAATTTTTAATTTTCTCGAAAACTAAAAGCCATAAACTCATTTTCTTTTCGGTTTCTGATTAAGAATGAATATAAGCAACGATTTCTAGGAAAAAAAATATAATATAAAATCTCAAAGTTTTTAAAAATTACACTTTAAACATTTAATTATGTTTTTTTTTCCCAAATTTTGAGTTTGAAAGTAGTTTTTTTCAAAAGCTATTGATAGATTTCACTTGATTTAAAAACTGGCTAATAAAACAAAGTATTGGCTTTCAAAAAATATATAATACTTAATTGTAGATATGACCGTTATTTTTTAATGATTCTTTTTACATTTTTAGTACTTTTTTTATTAAATTGCCCCTCCCACCCAAACGGGGGGAGATAGACCCCCCACTTATAGTAAAAAATATTTGTTTTTGACCCCTCTATAAAAATCCGTTATCAATTGTCGGCGCCCAAGTTATCGTACTCGTGCCGCTTATTTCAATCATACACAAAAAAAATATAAAAACATTGCATACAATTATATATGTTGTTATCTTTAATATTTTTCTTAGAAAAAGATTAAAATTTCCAGAACATGGTTCATAATTCAGGCAGTTATTTTGTGTGTTTGTTAATGAGATACCAAATAAAAGATTACCTATTAGGTATAATTTGGATGGTATATGCCTACTTAAGCAATTATAAAAATAAAATACATCAAAATAAAATGGAATAAAATCAAATAAAACATTATGTATGTATGTATGTATGTATGTATGACAAAAGGGAGAAAATTAAATTAATGTAGATCACTTTTTTTTCACATAAAAAACAGCGAGCCAAGGAGTAATCGCCAATGAATTTGTATAACTTTGGCTCCGAGTAAAAGTGTTATTATAGCCGGGTACTATTTTTCAATTTTGTTTTTAATCTTTTGGTAACTTGTTTCAATGAAATTTTGTTTGAAAAAGGTAGGTGCTCTCAAAAAATAAGATGTCAAATTAAAGATATTAATTTGACATCTTATTTTTTGAGAGCAAAAAGTACTGCCGAAATTATGGACCACATTCTGAACTTTTAGTAATTTTCGAAAGAAAAGTTTTTAAGATAGTTCTTGTCCTTTTTTTTAGAACGTAATTTTTTTTTCATAAATCATTTGCAATATTTTAAAGTCCTTATATGTATAAAAGAGACGATTAGTCCAGTCGAATCGTCATTTGACCTTGCGTTGATCGACACGGTCTGTTTTTTTTTTTCATGAATCGATAGGAGCTTACAAGAAAAGCTTAACTCTAGATTTGCACAACCTGACAACTTTTTTTTACTAAAGTTATTCGTAGAAACGTACTTTTGGACTTTTTTTGGATTATCTCGGCTCCAGTTCGTTGCACAGTAAAAAATTTAAATAAGTTTTGTTTGTTATAAAATTATCTAGCATGTAGTGCTAAGTTTTTTTTGTTTGAACAAATAAGTAAAAAGTTACCGTTAGTTTTAGTAATTTTCTATTGGTTTTTAGACGGTTTTTCATTATTATTTCGAAAAAAGCTTATGTTTTTGTTAGTTTTTCTTTTGTGTTTTGTCTAGCTGTTGCTATTCCCTACAATTTTTGAGCTCTTAACTCCAAATGGGAACCGAGATATCTATGAATGAACAAAGGCAAGTCGGAGCCCCCCAAAAAAGACATTTTCTGTTTTTTACGAATATCTTGGCTCCAGTATATCGCAAAGTTAAAAATGAAAAAAAATATTACTAATTAGAATATTAGCTTTGTTCAAATGATTTAATATTTTATTTAACAAATAAATAAAAATTAACAGCTAGCTTTAGTCAGTTTTATTCATTTTTTTGTTGAACAAATACTTTTAAGTTATAATTTTGATAAAAGCTTGTGAATCGGCTTAATAAATAACTAATTTGTAGTCCTTTTATTTTCTTAAAATTAAAAAAAAAAAAAAACAGCTCCCCACGACAACCAAGAGCTGAGCAATAAATTAATGAAGCAATAAATTAAAGGTCATGTCATACAAAAAAAAAAATTTCTGTATGATAAATAAATAGTACAGTAACTATATATGTACATCTGGTATTTCTGATTTTTTGCTAAGTTTTCAGGATATTCTCCTAGTAAATAACCTAAGTTTTCGACCTCGAGCGGCGCGGTGACCGCTTCATGGTCAAAAATCAGAAAAACCACGATTATTTCGCGCTTTTATCAGTTATTGGTGATTTTAGTCCTAAATAATTAATTTTAAATAAAAGCATTGTTCTACGATTTAAAAGTATCTTAACTTGCTTCAAATTTAGATCAAAATCAACTCTGTAAACCCAATGGTTTCCAAAATACAACAATTCAAAATTTAGCGATAAAAAAATTAATATAAAAAGTGGTGTTATCAAACAGTATAATGGCAAATAAAGAATGGTTGACATAAATACATCAAAGCACTGGAGCGTGTAGACTGAGCCAAAATAATAGGACAACCATACCAGAAGGGGGGTCTATATACCCCCGTCAAGATGGGAGGGGCAATTGTGTAAAAAAATGACTTAAGGAAGAAACAACACTATTGAAAAACAATGGTAATGGTAAGGATCCTGTTTCTACTTAGTTAATAGTAGACATTTACGAATAACTTTGGTAAAAAAAGTTTTCAGGTGGTGCAAATCTAGGGTTAAGCTTTTCTCGTAAGCCCCTATCGATTCATGAAAAAAAACAGACCGTGCCGATCAACACAAGGTCAAGCCCTTTTTTACGACGGTTCGACTTGACTACTTGAGAGTTTTGTGAAATAGAGATTCATCATCTTTTTTTTTATTTAAAAAAAAAAAATCGATATAACCAATATTAGCGTCACTCATGTTGAATAACTCATAAAAAAATTGTTTGCATTTTTTTAAAGGAGCGTAAAAGAGCAATAAGTGTATGTTGTTTTGTTTTTCGGTTTTAAAATTTTGTATCAACTTTTCAATTTTTAAATCTAAATTTTTGGTATGAATTTTTTTTTCAATATTTTTCAATAATTTTTACTCGGGCTTACCACGATATCTAGAAACCAATAATTCAGAAAGCAAAAATCCCAAAAGTAAAAATCTCAAAAAAAAAATCTAGAATTGAAAAAATCTAGAAAGCATAACCTGGAACTGCGAAAATCTAGAAAAAAAAAATCTAGAATGCAAAAATCTATAATAAATATTAATTGTTGAGACAATGAATGGTTACAATTCGCGCGCGAGTTACATACCTCAGACGACACATGCCTCAACCCAGGTCATCGGCACCAACGGCACCAACAACCATCATCAGCAGTTTCCCACAATTAATTTATAAAAGCATTTCATAAGATCTTATTTCATTTTATTTCATATTTGCAATTCTATTTCACATTTTCCTTAAACGTATTTCTGTTTGTAAAATAGCCGATTCATCATTTGATTGATATAAAAATTGTAATGCATAGCATAAGAGCTTGAGTTTGATAATAAACACAGCACTGAGCTGTTCATAAAACAAAGGTTGATTTTTTTTTATTAAGCGCTACACTTCCTACCTTAACTGGCGCAGTCGAACGGAACGAGTTAAGATTATATCGACGGTTAATCGGAAAATCCAACTCGTAAAAGAACTCTAATATAATACAAGTGTATACGGAAGAAAAATTCGAAGGTTCATCGGAAAAATATACCATAGCTAAAAAAAAAAAAAAAAAAAAAAAATATAGTCAATCTTTCAACAGTTCAGTGCAAGTGATAAAAACACTGTCGAAGGCAAATCGAAATAAGTGTGACGGGATAACTTTTTTGAGAGCAAATTCGAAGGCAAATCGAAATAAGTGTAACGGGATAACTTTTTTGAGAGCAAATCGAGATAATAAACACTAATATACGAGGAAAATTTTTTTTTTTCTCCGAGAGTGAATCTAAAACGTCAACGAGATAAAAGATAATATTTTTTTTTTTCGGGAGCAAACCGAATATTGTGAAAATAATATCAGTGCGATACATAGACACTCATCGAGACATCTAAAAGTGCAAACAAAAACCTGGAGGAGCAGCTCAACAGTATGAACAATAAGAAATTTTATATCACGTAAGTCGAAACAACGAATTTCATCCCATGCTCCCATTTAAAATCCCAAAAATTAAAAATAATCCTTATCCACCTCAAAGGAAAAAGTTAGTCAACTCCAATAATTTAAGCATAGGAATAAATAAAGAATTTAACTTTGAAAATATAAATTTAAATATTGAAAAATCTGAAAGAGATAATTTAACTAAAAACATTAGCAAGCATTTAGATAGTGATAGTGAAACTTATTTAGAAAGTAGAATTAATCTAAACATAAAGGGAACTATAATGTTGAATGGTCAACAAGAAGACCCAGCAGCAGCAGCAGCCGCTGCAGCAGCAGCAGCCGTCGCTGCATCAGCAGCAATAGAACTCATGAACTCACTTAGAGTTCCAGAGATAGTCAAGGACATTCCAACCTTCGATGGAAATCCAAGACTTCTCTTCGATTTTATTAAAAACGTTGAAGAGATATTATCTCTTCTCGAGGGTATCGATGGCACAAATTTGTGCAGGGTCATACTCCGAGCCATAAGGAATAAAATCGTTGGCCCAGCCAACGAAGTCCTCAACGTGTACGGGACAACGTTATCTTGGGTCTCTATTAAAACGAACCTCATAAATCACTATTCGGACAAACGGAACGAAACGTCGCTCATACGCGACCTTCACAATTTAAAACAAAATAGCAAAACCTTAGAAAATTTTTTCAGCGAAGTTATGGAAATACAAGCATCCATGAATAATCATATACAGATACATGAAAAAGAACTCAACGTGATAATTGCAAAAAATAAACTATACCAAGAAATGTGTTTAAATACCTTCCTTGCAGGACTTAGAGAACCTCTTGGTTCCACAGTGAGGGCAATGAAACCTTCAACCCTATCAGAAGCCTTTGCTTATTGCACAAAGGAACAGAACATTTCATATATGAAACACGAACCATTATATTTCCAACAACAAAAGAAATTTGTGCCCCCCGTTTACCAATTCAATCCACAACCTCAAGTCTTTCTCAGAAAACCACAGACACCAAACCACACCGTTAACTTCAACTCACGTTATAGACCAGGGCAACAAATGTATAATTCTCTTAACCCTTTTAACCCACAAACAAGACAAAATCAACATCACTTAAATCCTATACCAGGACAAGGTAACCACCATTTTAACAGACCTTTTAAAACGAACCCCGGCTCTGGCCAATTCTCACATAGACAACATATAGCTCCACAAGAACCTATGGAGGCAAGTACCACGTACTCCAAACTCCAATCCCCAACACAACACAGTTTAGGTCTACAAAACACCAGAACACCCAGCAACTTTTTCAAACAAGCAGGTCCTTCTAGAGAACTGCATAACATCGACATAGAACACCCAGGTACTTCAATACATCCTGAATATGGGAACCCGTACGAGCCCTTTGACAACCTGGACCTGGAGATCGAAAACCCATACCAAAATCTGGACAGGTATTATAACGAACAGTTTCAACAAGACCTCGAGACGTTCCAAGAAATTAACCACCCAGAAGATACCGAAAATTTTCACGAACCAGCCTCTGGGAACCAATCGGATATATAAACATCAATAAACATGGAAATATTTTACCATATGTAAATATTTCTTCACCTTTTGGAAGACCACTCAGATTCCTAATAGATACCGGTGCGTCTTCATCTTTCATTAATCCTGAGTTTGCAGACCCTCAACTTCAAATCCCCATCAATAATACAGTTATAAAAACAATTTTTAAAGAACACACAATAAATAGAGCGATAACATTTAACTCTTTTTCAGAATTCCAAACACATGGTACATTTAGATTCTTAATATTCAAATTCCATGGATACTTCGATGGCCTTATCGGTTTAGACATTTTGACACAAATTAAAGCAAAAATAGACTTGGAAAAACGAAAATTGATAACAGAAAATTCCAGTATTTCTCTACTCTTTAAACCAAATTCTACATCATCGCAATACATTATTCCCCCATACTCAAAAATGATATGTCGCCTCCCAGTAAGCATACGAAATGGTGATATTTTCATAAGACCAACAGAAATCAAACCAGGCGTTTCCATTTCAGAGGGAATATATGTCGCTAAAGATTGGTATAGCATCCTTGAAGTAATTAATACTTCAAACCAAGAACAGACTATTTTTCTGGAGCGACCCATGAAAGTCTGTCCATATTCAAATACTGAATTTTGCGAGATTAATATAACAGAAACATACTCACAATCGCATGACAGGAAAATACCCGATACTGAAATAGTAAATTCATTAAAACTTAACCACCTGAACTCTGAAGAAAAGAGATCCATAATCAAATTGTGCAAACAATTTGAAGATATTTTTTTTCAAAAAACCCAACCTCTTACTTTCACTACCGCTGTCAAACATAAAATACCAACTAACGACGATGTCCCTATATATACCAGGTCATACAGATACCCATTTGTACATAAAATGGAAGTTCAAAAACAGATACAAGAACTACTCAGACAAGGAATAATTCGTCCAAGCCATTCGCCGTGGAGTTCCCCGGTATGGGTGGTTCCGAAAGGAAAAGATATACCCACGAAAAAGTGGCGCCTTGTCATTGATTTTCGTCGTCTAAATGAAAAGACAATTAGCGACAAATATCCACTCCCGAACATAACGGAGATCCTGGATAAATTAGGGAAATGCATGTATTTCTCCACTCTAGATTTAGCGAGTGGGTTTCACCAAATAGAGATGGACCCAAAAGATATACCTAAAACGGCATTTACAGTCGAAGGAGGTCACTTCGAGTTCGTACGAATGCCGTTCGGACTTAAAAATGCTCCATCCACTTTTCAACGAGTGATGGACCATGTACTAAGTGGTCTCGTGGGAAAAGTCTGTTTGGTATATTTAGATGACATAGTCATCTTTTCAACCTCTCTACAAGAACATCTTGAAAACTTGAAGAAAGTTTTTTTAAGATTACAAGAATTCAATTTTAAAGTGCAGCTAGAAAAAACTGAATTCCTTCACAAAGAAACAGCATTTCTTGGACATATAATTTCCAGGGACGGAGTAAAACCCAATCCCGACAAGATCAAAGCTGTAAAAAATTTCCCTATCCCAAAGACGCAAAAAGAAATAAAATCGTTTCTAGGCCTCCTTGGATACTACCGCAAGTTCATTAAGGACTTTGCAAGGCTAACAAAACCACTTACAGAGTGCTTGAAGAAAGGAAAATCAATAACACTCGACAAAAAGTACGTCACAGCTTTCGAGATGTGTAAAGATCTCTTGATTAACGACCCAATTCTTCAATACCCCGATTTCTCTCGACCGTTCGTACTAACTACGGATGCAAGTAACTACGCAATAGGTGCAGTCCTATCTCAAGGCACCATAGGTAGCGACAAACCAATCTGCTATGCTAGTAGAACCCTAACTGATTCGGAATGTGGTTACTCTACCATTGAAAAAGAGCTTTTAGCGATTGTTTGGGCAACGAAATATTTCCGCCCCTACCTGTTTGGTCACAAATTCAAAATCGTGACCGATCACAGACCATTGCAATGGATGATGAATCTTAAAGATCCGAATTCAAAACTAGTTAGATGGCGACTCAAGTTAGAAGAGTTCGACTATGAAATCGTTTACAAAAAAGGAACGTTCAACCTGAATGCTGATGCACTCAGCAGAATAAAAACCGAAAGTCAAAATGAGAAAATTGAATTAAATATAAACGAGGTTAACCACACAAATCCCAGTTCTAGTGGATCTACAATCCACTCTGCTCTTGAAAATATGAACGATCACATATATATATCTGAACGTCCCTTAAATGAATTTAGCATACAGCTCGTACTTAAGAAAACTGAAAGAGACAAACCAGTACAATTACAAATGCCATTTAAAAACAAACAAAGACGAACTTTAGAAAAACAATGTTTTTCAGAGAATGATATTATTACCATTTTCAAAAATTATGTTCCTCCAAATAAATATTGCGCTATTTATACCGATGACGATACATTCAAGACCATCCAAAGTGTCTACTCAAATTACTTTTCAAATAACAAAGCCTTCAAAGTAATTCGTTGCACAGAAATATTAAAAGATATACTTGAGAACGATGATCAAGATAAACTGATAAACGATTACCATTTAAAAAACAACCACAGAGGCATAAACGAGACACTTCTTCACCTTAAGCGTGAATTCTTTTTCCCATTTATGAAAAACAAAATCACTACAGTTATAAATAACTGCGAACTGTGCCAGAAACTCAAATACGACAGGAAACCCCAAAAAATTGAATTTCGAATCCCAGAAAATCCTGAAAAACCTTTAGATATCGTACATATCGACATCTATAGTATTAATAATCAAAAAATCCTCACGATTATAGACAAATTCTCTAAATTCGCAGCAGCGTACACAGTTCCAGTTAGAAATAGCCTAACAATAATAAAATCCCTTCTGCATTTTATGAGCCTCCACGGCATTCCAACCAAAATTATATCAGACCAAGGCGCAGAATTTACTTCTTCTATGTTCAAAGACTTCGTTAAACAATACAATATAAACCAACACATAACATCGCTTCAACAATCAAGTAGCAATTCTCCCGTTGAAAGACTCCACTCCACACTAACTGAAACATACAGAATCATTTTTACAAAACATAACGACCGAGATCATGACGACATACTCAATGAAACTATGATAACCTATAATAACTCTATACACTCTGCTACGAAATTAACACCTTACGAACTTTTTTACGGTAGAACCTACAAATTTAAGAATATTAGCTATAGCAACGTGCATGACTATCTCAATAGACTAAATGAGTTTCAGGCAGAATTATTCCCATCCATTAAAAACAAAACAGGAAACCAGATACAAAAAAATTTAAGCAAATTAAATCAGAACAGGGAAAAACCATGTAGTATAAAGACAGGATCATTTATTTATAGAAAAGAAAATAGAAGAAATAAATTAACACCAAGATTCAGTAAACATAAAGTTAAAATTAATAGGGATATAACAGTCCTTACTACTAACAATCAAAAACTTCATAAATCAAAAATAAAAAGAAGACGTAAATTTCAGGTTCACAACTCTCACCCTTCTAATAACAATGACCACAGAACAGACGATCGAAGTACACGATCTGACGAATAATCATGGCCTCCTAACATTGAAACTGGGAACGGGCAGGATGATTAAGGCATACAAAAGCCTGATTCACATCATAAGATTAGAAAAATACCAAGAAAATGTAAACGCTATAGGCAACTCTTTGGCAATTTTCAATAAAATAGACGGTTTTAATGACTCCCTTAAAATCATTAAAATAAAATATGAACAGCTGCAAGACAAACTCCAAACGCTAACACCTAATTTCAGACAAAAAAGAGGACTTATCAACGGTTTAGGAACAGTTGTAAAGAGCATAACAGGAAATTTGGATGCTGACGATGCTCTGGATATAAATAAAAAAATAGAAATGCTATCAGAAAGACAAAATGACATCGAGACACAGGAAGACGACCAGGTTAGACTTAACAAACAAATGATAGCAAGATTCGACAATATAACAAACCACATAAACACGCAGCAGAAGATTATTGAAAAATATTTAATTAATACTGAAAAGACATTAGGAAACAGAATCAGATCAGAGGAAAACTCAATCAGATATATTCAATATTTAAACCAAATAAACTTCAATATAGAACTTTTAAACAACCATTTGACCAATATCGCGGAATCTATTATTCTTGCCAAATTAAATATCATCTCAAAACACATTTTAAACTCTGATGAATTAACATTCATTTACAGTTCCTTAAAAAATCAGTCTGTAGAAATTAATTCAAACGAAAACATATACGAATTATTGGAGCTTCAGGCTTACTATAACCATTCAGATATAATATTTAATATACAAATTCCTTCCTTAAAAAATGAATCATTTTCCTTTTTCCATTTATTACCCATCCCACTCAAAAGTAAATTACTTCACATTAAACCCTTTTGTATCCTTAACCAAAACGAAATTCAATGTTTTGACAAGAAATGTGAACAAATAGAAAAAACATTCTACTGCAAAGAAGAAACGAGCCAAAACTCTTACATGGAAACAAGCTGCATCGCCAATTTAATGAACAACAAACCGGCACAATGTAAAACTTCAGATGTAACCCAAGAACAACAAATATACCAGCCAGAACCTAACTACATTCTGTTCATAAACAGTCCAGAGACAGAAATAACATCAACTTGCGGCCCCCAGGTTCAAAATCTGAAGGGTACATTTATCATTCACTTCTCAAACTGCAGCGTCAACGTCAACCAAGTGACATACGAAAGCACGAGCAGAGTTTATTATGAAGACGTCCACATTTATCCCACTTCGATCAACAAAATTAACATATCTTCGATCCAAACAATCAACCTCCAATCGCTACAAAACTTCCACTTTGAAAACAAAGAGGCAATACGTTATCTGGAAAGACGCACCAACAAACATATAATCCTTAACTACACCATCATCTCGACAATATCAACGCTAATCGGACTTGTCATCATAATATACCTCACACACCTACATAGAAGGGCCAACCAACCCCAACAACAACACTCAATACTCGATAACAATAGTCAACATACCCCAGCAATAAACCTAATGATAGCTCCGGCTAAAGACGCATACAGCCTCTTCGACCGTAGCTCTCTCCAGGGCGGGAGGAGTTACATACCTCAGACGACACATGCCTCAACCCAGGTCATCGGCACCAACGGCACCAACAACCATCATCAGCAGTTTCCCACAATTAATTTATAAAAGCATTTCATAAGATCTTATTTCATTTTATTTCATATTTGCAATTCTATTTCACATTTTCCTTAAACGTATTTCTGTTTGTAAAATAGCCGATTCATCATTTGATTGATATAAAAATTGTAATGCATAGCATAAGAGCTTGAGTTTGATAATAAACACAGCACTGAGCTGTTCATAAAACAAAGGTTGATTTTTTTTTATTAAGCGCTACACTTCCTACCTTAACTCGCGCGTGCGAATTGTAACCATTCATTGTCTCAACAATTAATATTAATAATTCTAGATTAGGAAAGTCTCCTTAAGAGAATCAAGCACATGCATCCATCCAACTATACAAGTAGGTGACAAAATTTAGTGTTGCTAGGGACGGTCTCTTATAACAACGTAAGTTTTGTTATTAAAAGAAAGTGCAATGAAAGTAAATGAAATCGTTACAAACAAAGGTTCCATCAAAATTGAAATTGATGGGTTTATTTATTATTTAAATAAATCTGTAAAAAATAAGTTTTACTGGCTGTGTGAACTGAATAAATCTCATTTTTGTAGTGCCAGGGCAACTACAGTACAGCATAATGATAATGATAAACATAGTTCAGGTTAGTTGTGTGGTTCAAAAAATTCAGATTGGCCAAGAAACTAAGGTAAAAAGGGAGTATTTAAAAAAAGAAAAGCAAATCTTAAAAATACTGGACGAAAAAGAAGAAAATAGTTATGTAAGCTACCTTAAGAGCCTTGCATATAACTCCAGTTTATAGAAGTTATTTAGTTATTATATAGTAAGAGTTATTTGTTTAATTTTGTTATGTTTTGAAAATTTTCGTTTGTATTGAATAATTATTGTACTTTTTTGATATTTGTTATGTTGTGGTATGAGTATACATTATATATACATATCCTATAAATCATTTGATTTTTGTTAAAAACATTTTCGTTTTTTGTTCTTTTGGTGTCGTGACATTTGGCCATGCGTGACACATTGTGCAAGTGTCAAATGGCCATATTCGCAAACATGGCCATTTGACGCTTTTTTAAAGTGACTTTTGGGCATATGGTTTAATGCTCGAATAGCCATTAATGTGGGTCAAAACTCAATAAATAAATTGTGGAGCTTTGGCCCAACCTGGTGTGCCAAATGGAAATCTATATAAATTATTTTATAAAACACTCTTTAACAACAAAATTAAATTTTTTCAAAACAACTTTTTCAAGGCAATTGGTTGACGAAAACTTGAAATGCGTTCAGACCGAAAATTTACAAGTTTTCATTTGACATTTCTTTTTTTTTTTACTTGAACACAATGGTTTCGAAGAAGGGCCGCGCCGCTTTGAAAATTTTCAGTGCCACAGAAAAGGGAAAAATCAAATGTTTTATGTGCAATTAAAAGACAATTTATTAATATTGGAATTTAATAATGGAAATACAATCAATCCTGATTCGTCATAATTAATTTATTTCTTAACCTATCAATTTAACGTAGTAGTTAGGATGCGCGACACTGCGTCGCGCTCTCTTGTGTTCCAGCAGAAAAAATATTTTTTCCTGACAGCCACCCGTCAGCTATTTATATGACATTTAATTGAGCGCTGAATGTTTCACAAGGTGTGTTTGTTTAGTTCATCCTGCAAATCCAACATGTTTTGGACAGGTTTTATTTAAAACTTGTGTTTTATCAAAACTTGTGGTTTATCAAAAATGTATGGGAAAACTTGTGTTTTCGATCTAGGTTTTCAGCCAAAACCGATATTTTCGCGAAAACCAGGTTTTGGGTTTGGTGTGAAAAGGCTATTAGATATATGTATCATATTTCTGAACACACCTAATTGATAAATGTCACAATGACGTTTGGATAATTTTAACAAATCATTTCCCCAAGCAAATTCGTTGGGGAATTTTATACAATTTGAGTAAATCATTTCCCATACAAAATTTGACTGTTCATTAACCAAATCGTAAATTTAACCAAATCGTAAACTTATCTAGTGTTTTACGACGTTGCATGAATACCCTTACTATTTTATACACAATTGTTAGGATGTTGAATAAAGTATTTACTTCGAAATGAGAATAATTAAGAATTTGTAGGTATAAATTAATGTACAATTTTTTTACTTTTCGTTGAACGAGACAAAAATTTTCCTTGCATTCATATATTTTCTGAAATTAAATATGTATAATTATTTCTTGTGAATAATGTGAAACAACCACTGACTGCGTGCGTCATCGATTGCAATTTAACAAAAAACAAATACAACAAATGTATCTACAAGATATACATGTCAGCAAGAGAATAAAACGACCGTAGAAACATTTTATTTTATTTATTGTTTTGAAGTTTTAAAACTGACACAACAGTCACGTCGTCATTCGATGTCGCGTCGCTAGGCGCACATGCATTCGCATCGCATTTCCATTCATTTATCTCCTTCGTAAGAACTTTAAAAAATAAAACAAAAATGAAACCTAAGTTTTCAAGCGAGAAATGACAGAAAACACACACACATATGGATGGACATTGTGTGTTTGCGCATGGTGGTGGCAGTGGTTTTGTTCATTATATATATCACACAATATCACTCTCATGCGATTTAATGCAATGCAATAATATGGTATTTGGAATCGCAAAGATTCCGTCCAACAGCAAGACCTATCCCAACAGGATTTACTGTGTGCCTGAGCCTGAGCTGACTGTGAGGGCTTTACTTACTGCTGACAGAAACAAAAGCGATGCTATAACATACTTAAACCAAACCATCTGATGAAATGTGTTTTGTTTTTTTAATGTGAATGTGTGTGGTGGGTGACGGATGTGCTGTGTGCTGTCTCATGTATGTAGTTATGTGTCATGCTCTTGCGTCTATGCGCATTCCCGGTAAAATCTTTTCAAAGTTTATTCTCATGACATTTTTTTATACAAACACTTACCTACTCATGCACTTTCATTTTGAAACTCTATCTTTTATTTGCTTAATTTTAAGGCTGCATTTTTATTCATTCACAAAATTCAATGCGTTAAAAAACAATTTACATGGTGTTTCGGATTCGATACATACGACAAAATGCTTGAATGTGTGGGTATTGTCGAAACTTGTTGGGTTCACTATTGGATTGAGGATTTTAAGATGTTTTCAGAAGCCATATTTTATTGAATGGTTGATATTGATTGAAACGAACAATTGTAAGCAAACAGCAAATCCAAGTGAAGATAAATAATTAAGAAGGTAACCAAAATTATTACATAAATAAATTAATAAATAAATAAATCCCACGCCCCCAGATAGCGCACGAGTTGGGGTCCATTTTCACCGAGCATGACGACAATAACGATTGTAAGTCATCGGTACTTACTTAAATTGAATTATGATGTACAAATTTCAATGAACGATGCGAGTATAAATGGAAGTAAAAGAAAGACCGGGCTACTTAATGCAAGCAGTACAAAATATGAAAGATTTAAAATCAAACAAAACAAAATTCATAAGATAAAAAATAGGATGAAACAGCTAACTACCTTAAAGTCAAGTCAAATAAGACAGAAAATTTAGAAAATAAGAAAAAACTAATAAAAAAAAAACTAATAAAAGTTTTAAAAATGAGGAAAAAAAAAGAATTGCAAGCATATGCTAAGGCGTTTGTTAAAATTGTGATTGAAAATTGTAATTGAGATTGTAAAGTTTCAGTTTATCTATAGATTGATTAAAAATAATTAGTTGCATGTATATACAAACAAACATACTATTATCTAGAGTTGTTATATGATGAACTATATAAAAGGTTTCTTTGTGTGATCTTGCCATGATGATTATAGTCAAAAACATTTGAATTAGCATTTACTTCCCTCAACATTCTAGTAACTGGTTCGGTTCTGCCATAATCAGTTCTGTGAGGGGATTGATGAAAAAGAGGTATTGATCTAAGAGCGTTCGAGTTGACATTTAATCTCATAGCATGAAGAAGGGAGGCGGAATCAGTAACACCAGATAGAAATTGATGTGTAAAAATAATATCAGCCACCTCACGACGTTTTTCGAGAGATTGTAAATTAATAAGTCGCAACCGATCTTGATAAGGAGGTAAGTTATAACTATCAACCCAGGGAAGTCCCATAAGAGCAAAACGGATGAATCTTCTCTGAATAGCCTCAATTCTCTTAATATGAACAAGGTGATAAGGCGACCACACTTGGCTGGCATATTCAAGTAATGGTCGTACGAAGGTCGTATAAAGTGCTTTTGTAACGAAAGGATCTGAAAATTCTTTCGACCAGCGCTTAACAAAGCCAAGAGCAGAGTTGGCCCTAGACACAATGCTATCGTAATGTGATCTGAAATTGAGCTCACTATCACAGATAACACCCAAGTCCCGAATGTTCGGTACTCTGGAAACAAGGGCATCATTAATAAAGTAGTCACGGGGGGGTGGGCGGAAACGTTTGCGAGAATATGTGATTGCTTGGCATTTACCAACATTAAGCTCTAGATTGTTCTTTTGACACCAATCAGAGAAATTTCTCAGGTCGTTTTGCAAGTATAAGGCATCATAAGGAGCGGAAATAACTCTAAAAATGTTCATGTCATCCGCATATATAGATAGTTCTGAGTGTTCAATCACTGATTCTACGTCATTGATTGTCAGAATAAAAATATCCGATAGGTATGATTCCATCCATTTAACGAAAACTGAAGGGAAGAGCATTTACTTTAAATGAAATAATTTTGTGTGAGATTTAATCAAAGGCCTTACTAAAGTCTGTGGCTATAACATCAACTTCTTTTTTTTCTTCAATTGAATCTAGAGCGTAAGAAACAAATTCAGTTAAATTAGTGGTCAACGCGAGCAGTTGAGTTCATCATGCAAAGTAGGTATTTGTTACTGCAAAATTGGTAACATCCATTGTTTTGAACTTACAAATGGGTGTGTTCAGTTATGTATATTCCTTACATATTTCTAAAAAAAAAAATTATATTAATGAAGATGAAGAAATTAAAATATTAAAATAACTTCTATTTTAAGTGGAGCCCGTGAATATAATTCAATTAAAAAGTTCAAGTGATATCAACTCCAGAAATTAATGTGTCGGTAAACATCGATCAAATTTTGTGTCCTGGTAGGATATTACAGAAGACAGACTGACTAGGAGCCCACTGTCATATCTGAGCATGCCTGGAGTTGAGGTCAATTATACTTTTTAATTGTATTATTAAGATTTTTAAGTTACCCACTCTACATATCCGTCAAAATACGGTCAACCTCCTATCTGCCAGTTAACAAAGTGTCAAATTTCACTACAGGGTAGTAATGATGTCTATCTCTTAAATGAAAAAAAAAACGCTCTTGAAATTTAAAAATTAAAAATGAATCGAACATCTTCTGATCGCTCTGACATGAACTTCAGGGTTTTTTGTCATTCTTACCTCTAATTCGCTATTTAAGTTGGTTCTGTAGCGGGTTGGGGCCGAAATTCTGTATGGTCAAAATTCAGTTTTCAAAATTCTACATTTCAAAATACTGATTTTTTTTTCAAAATTGTAGATACTCAAAACTCTGTATGAAGAAAATTCTGTATGAGCTGTATTTCAAAATTCTGTTTTCCAAAATTCTGTACTTAAAAAAAAAAATCTTTTTGATAATATAATAAATTGCGAACTTTTTTACATAAAACAACTTTTTTTTTAAATACAGAATGAATAAAAGTTTTTTTTATGATTAAGAAATTGATTTTTGATGCTGCCGTAAGATCAATCAATACTACGATTCTTTGCATAGTGAATTTGAAGATTAGAATATTTTGCCTGGTGTAAAAAAAATTATATGCCACCAGGCAAGACATCATGCTGAGTTTTATTCTGTCTTTAAAAAATCAAAGAAAATAATGGAAGTATTCAAAGGATTCAAAACAACGTACAGGCTTAGTATCGGTGGTTAACAGTATTGGTAGGAAGAAAAAAGCGGTCTTGCCCTCATGTTGATTACACAAATAGAAGCAATATTTAAAATGTAACCAACATACTGAGCATTAAGTTTTTGTCCAATTTTAATCGAAAATGTATATTTATCTCGTTTTAAAATGTTCACATGCCGAATAAACATCACAAATACGACTTCAATTGGGATTAATAAAGGGTGGTCCAACCATAATGCACGATGTTAATTGTGAGTCACACCTAAACGTCAAGTTTTAAGTTTTTTGCTAAACCTAATTTGACATTTCTTTATTTCAGTGTTTGAAAAATTCAACCATGGAGAGGTACACAAGTGAGCAGCGCGTTAAGATTGTTGAAGCTTTTTACGAAAATGGGCGTTCAAATTAAAATTTATTTCGTGCACTTCGTGACTTTTTTGGTCAGCATAATTGACCAAATGTGTCCACAATCAATTGTGCGCAAAATTCAGCAAACCGGGTCTGTAGGAAATGTGAAAACACCTGTGCATGCTCGCCGAGTGATTGTTGAAAAGCCGATGCATCCACAAAAAGTGATGTACTTCTTCGAAAATGAGGTCGGCCAAGCAGTTACCGTGAATCACGACTCTTGGCCAGAAATTGACCTGGACGATATGTGCTTCCAACAGGATGGGGTGCCACTGCCACTCAGCCAACGAAGCAATGGCTCTTTTGCGCGAGCAATTCAAGCATAACTTCGTCGCCCCACGATCATGTGATTTGACAATTGACACCGGTGGACTTGTTCTTTGGTGATATTTAAAAGAAATAGTGATCGTCAATTAGCCAAGAACAATTCAAGAGCTTAAGGATGAGATAATTTGGCACATTAACGACATTAAACCACCTCAATTATGTATGTCTCAGAGTCATTGAAAATATGAAAAATCGGATAGAGGTATACCACCGAAGCCGTGGCGAGCATTTGGCCGATATTTTGTTTCACACATAATTGTCATAGATCCTTCTATCATAATAAAAAATATTAAGATAATTCTCTGAATTTTTTTTTGTTTTATTTACAATTAACATCATTTTCGTTGGACCACCCTTTTCTAGAATCAGAATAATAATAAAATATGAATTGTCGTAAGCGATGTTGTGCGTTTCTCAATATTAGTACAAGTACAAGATTTTTTTAAAGGTGCGTTCACACTGTTTTCAAAATATCATTATTTACCCAGAAAAATATCGTATAAATCAGAATTTTTGTGGAAAGCTTTATTTAGATTTTTTACTATTTGCACCCACAAATTTTTTCGTGAGGGGTGGTTAAAGAGAGTAAAACGAAATTTGCACCTGTTTTTTTTTTCAATATCTCAAAAATGATCTACTTTGCAAAAAAATGTTGAACATAAGTTATAGCTTATGAAATTTTACATAAAATAAATGTTGACGCTTTTTTTTGTAAGACCAATCGTTTAGAAGGTACGTGCTGAATTATGTCTTAGTCTAAAATTTAACTAGTACGCTTATGCTGTTATAAGTAAAAGTAAAAATATTGCCAAAACCTCAAAAAAAGTAATACATAAAATCGACGTTCACTGAAATATTTATATTGGTGCAACGTGCAACCAAAGCATATGACACATGATAAAATTTAGCGCCATGATATTAAGGTAGTTTTTATGGCTGAATCCAAATAAATCAAAATTAGTTCGATACGACAACACTAAGCTCATGTAGTAAGAAATTTAAATGCTTTACTCAGCCGATAGAAAGCATCATACTATTAACTTTTCAACAACTCGAAAATTAAGCCGAATTTGAGAATTTAACTTAATATCCTTTTTTTGGTAGGAAATAAGATTTTCTATCCTTGATTACTTAAAAAAATCGGATGAAAGTCTACTAGGGTGTATTGAAAGGAAGATTTTTCATGTGATTTTTGATCCGTATATATAGAAAGAGTGTGGAGGAGAAGATTCAATGGAGAACATTACGGGTTATACAGTGACGTCGACGGTCAACCTGGTCAAAAAGCTGAAAATACAGCGGCTGAGATGGCTGGGACACGTGGAGTGTATGGACAACAACGCACCAACCTGACAAGTCTTCCAACCCCGATGATGAACACAGCAGAGGAAGAATCAACAATAGGGGGCGCGCACAAGCGGAGAATGACTTCAACGTCAAACAACTTGGTGTGCACAAATGGAAGCAGATATGGGCTGTAAGCACCATTTAAGGTAAAGTAAGTTCTTTGCGTAATAATAATTTTTTTTTTTACAAATTTTGATAGAAAATCGAATTTCCTAAAATCGTTCTTAAAAGGTTAATTCTCAAATTTGGCTTAGTTTTCGAGCTATACCAAAAATATTGAAAAAATAATACTGTCGCCATTTTCTCAGAAATTGCGAGATTTTTGGGGCTTGAGATGTAAATGTGAGATTTCTAAAATCAGGTTTTTGGAATTGGTAAAAGGTAAAAGTCCTAGGGCCTTTACGCATAAAATTGACATGCAATAGCTACCGTGAATGGATTGCGCTATCGAGAGATGATTAATAATTTTGTATGGCCGGAATTGGATGGTATTGATCTGGACAACATTTACTTTCAACAAGACAGCGCTATGTGAAACAGCCACACAAGCAACGAAACCATCGATCGTTTACGGGAAAAGTTTCCGGACCGTGTTATCTCTCGAAAAGGTGATCACAATTGGCCACCGAGATTTTGTGATTCAACACCTTGCGACTCCTTCTTTTGGGGCCACGTGAAAGACAAGGTCTACGCCAACAACCCAGCGTCGATTCAAGACCTCAAAGATGGAATTCGTGAAGATATTGAGGGCATACAGTAGCCACTTTGCGATTTGGTGATGGAAAATTTCATCAAAAGGATATTGTTGTATAAGCGTAGCCGTAGCGGCCATTTGGCTGATATTGTTTTCCATTATTAATGGCATCGTCTTTACAGTGAAATAAACATCCGATCATTTATCTCAAAAAATGCCATTTTTCTTTGAATATCAAAATAACACCTCTTATTGGAAAACCCTCTATTTGTCAATATGCAGACAAGCTCTTAAATCAAATTTTCGTTGTTTATACCTAATTCCATTTGACCAACAAATGTATCTATTCGAATACACTACTCATATTAGCCAGATCACACACATCTGCATAAATAACATGCCTGTTTTGTACACCAACTTAACAAAAACGCACAACACGTAATCTCATTACCAAGTTGAGTGCATCATATTTTTATTGTATTATCATCAAAGTCAAAACCCCGGGTAGGTATATATTATTAGGTAGGTACCCACAACTTCTGCCAATTTTGTTATGAAATATAAATAAAACCTTTGTAGGTATTACATATGCCTACCTACCTAGGATCTGTCTATAAATATACAAAATGAATTCACAGATGTGAATATGCAAATAATATAAAGGGGGGTTAAGGGTAGCTGTGATTCGCACATAAGATAGAATATACGCATTCCTCTGGCATTTCCTTTGCGCACTCAGTGTGGTTGCAAATGCAACAAACAACAAAAAGGGAACAAAGTATAGAAACGCATGACGCCGAAGACCGACGATGCGACGCAGAGGACGGACATACGGCTGGGTTTCTATCTATCTATCTAAAGATACAAAAAGCAGCCACGCAGCATAAATATTATTTGTATATAGCATTTTGTTTAATCGATAGGTATGCAATAAGACACCGCAAGAGTGCGTTTCTCCGCTTTGCAACCCTTCTGGCCCTTCTGGTGGTCACTTGAGACTTGCCTTAACGTCTACACTCCGCATAGACATACATAATAATATATGATATAACGGAGTTAGCACCATCAGTACATCAATCGTTACGGTCGGCAAACGGCAACACACACACACTGTCACACTACGACATCCAGAATAAAAGTTAAATTAAATCAACTCGCTGAACTGATGGTGTGTGAGAGTATGTGTGTTTTGTGTGTTACTAAAAAGGAATTCACAGTCTGTAAAAACAGGCATTTTAAACAACAACAAAAAGAGGCGGGAAATTGATATATTCCGGCGATATGATGCCAGTGCACTGCCAAATAAATACATTATGTCCTCCTTTAGATACATCCAGGCAGGGTCGGTCACCTGAAATTCACAAAACAGAAACGGAGAAAAGGATAAACGAGGAGGAAGAACGGACGGACATGTGCAATTTGCAACCCCTATATTCTGCTGACACAAGAACGGTAAATCAGGTCATTGACCTAATGGATTTTCGGGCACTGGCACTGATGGTAAATAATTAAGTAGAGTGAAGAGTGAATGCACAAATTGAGCCTGGTGGAATATTCATATGGGAATTATGCAAATGGTTATGAAATTTTTATAATAAAAAAGGTACGAGAGAAAGAGAACAAATTGCAAAGGGGTTTTTCAGAATTTCGACAAGACGACGTATATTTCTAAAGAAGACAACAAGTTAAAAAAATGCACGACAAAGTCACATGAATTTGCACTTATGCAGATACTGTGAAAGTGAATAGGTAGTAGCAGACAAAATAAAATAAGTACAAGGAATATTTGGTTTGAATGTAAATGCGTGAAGTCTGACCTTATTTGTTAAAAACTTGTCGGGTGTTATTTTGTTGTTGGCATAAGAAGTGACAAAGGGGTTAAGGTTCGACCGAGACGGACATTTTGTTTGTTAAAAAACATTCGAAATACAAAATACAAAATTACATAATACAACATAGTGTTCAATAAACTAATATCAATTTCTCTTTAAGGCGTGTGATGGGTTAATCGACCTGTACATTACAGCTCTTGACATCGACTGGGTTGTAGCTGCCATAACCTAGATACCCCTCAATTTTGGTACTGCTGGGTAAGTCGGGCACCGCACGTATGAACCGCTTCCCGATTAGTTACCCCGGCATTGTGTTGTAAAAATCTCTAGTATTTACACAATTGATCTTCAAAAAAGCTCTTGGAAAGTAAATAGGTGATTCTCTGTTAAAATCTCCTTTTTAGCACCCAAAATGTCCCCTACCTAAATTTAAGAAAAAATGATCTACATTCAAGTGTTTTTATAGATTATGGAATAATTAATGATTTAAAGTGCCTGCACTTGATTTTAAGCGTTTTTAAGAATTTGGGCTTGATACGGAAATGACGCCTTCGATACGAAAATTATAATGTACCAGTAAAAAATGTTCCTTTTAAAATGTGCCTTGTATCAAGGGCCGTGTAATTCAGGATTCATTTAAAAGATTTGCGGTATTACAGGAATTTATTTAAAATTATAAAAATCTAAATTAAATCGATTTACGGAAATGATTGTGTGGTACGGAAATGATATTTAACTAGTAAAGATAAATAATTCGTTACGTTTTCGCTTCCCCACCTATCTCAGATTTACGTTCTGGAATTGCATTTTAGTGGTTTTAAATGCATGCACAAAAATTTTAATGATTTGCAATAAATACATGATTTTTTTAGGAAAAAACACATCTAAAGTCATTTCCGTAACCAATTTCTTATCGTCGTAACCCAATAAAGGCGACAGAAATGACGCGATGGAAATGACAAAAATCGATGTTTTTTAGCTTTTTAAACAAGCTTTTTCAAAATTTATATAACTAACTGCAACATAACCGCCCAAGACTGTTACAAAATATTTGTTTTTACTATCACTTACTTAAATACTATGCACATACGGAAATGACGAAATTGATGAAACACGTGACGAATACAACCACTTACTTTAAAATAACACACGAAACTGATGTCCCACCCATTTAGTTGAATATATTTCAAAGAAAACATGAATGAGTTTCATCATTAAGTCTAAATACTATTAACTGACGGCCGTTAATTTGAATTTATAAACATTTGACATTTTTTGTACGGAAATGATGCAAATATATGGAGACACATGTTTGAAGGTTTGTAAGTTAATTGTTTCAAATAAATAAATTTAATTTTTAGGAAAGTTGTATTTAACTACATATTCTTAATCCTGGAGCTCAGTCAAATTTAAATGTATGCATTTAAAAACAAACAAATAATCAATTTTTCCGCGCTGAAACAAGGAGGTGACACGCGACGGTAATGAAATTTGGACCATAAAAACAATTATTTCTTTATTAGATATCTGCAAACATTTAAAATTTAGAAGTGGCCCAGTTAGAAACGTTGCTTGCGCTGTTATTGACTTTTAAATAAATAAGGTTTCTTAATTTGTTGAACCATTTTTGGTCGGGGCCACGAAAAGGAGCTTTTAGTGGAGAATCACCCAAATGAATAATCTACAGTAAAAAAATACGTATACGCCACAGTGTCCAACAATTGAATTATTAAAATTTCAAATAGAAAGTGCTTGGTCTTTTACTTGATTATGGAAATATATTTTTATTAAAATCCTATTAATACTGGCCTTCAGATAAATATTTCTAGATGATGCTCGCATAGCTACTCAGCAATAAATACCAACGAATTAATAATCTTGCCTACTATACTTCTTTTTCGAGCAATTTACTTCACTTTTTGGGTTCAGCATTTTCAAACTTGGTGGTAATATGCCTTTTTTAGTGCGTCGGCTACAGCAACAAGAAAATTCTGGAATTGCTGTTAGATCGACGTTGTTTGTTTTTAATTTTTGTTATATATTTGACAAACGTTGCATCGCGTCACCGCGCGCCGTCGTCACGTTCGTTGGTAGTTTCTTTTGATCCTAAGGGTTGTTTAAATCTTGCTTTTTTTTAGTACAGGTTAAATACGACAAACAGAACAAAGAACAAAGAATCGAAAGAGTCTGTCGTAGGGAAGTTTTTTTTAGGGTTAGAGAATCATCTGAATACTGTACCATATAACTGGAATATACCAAACATCCTTCCCTACTAATGTTTTAACTTGCGATATAGGTACTATAGGGCAAGTTTTGGATTCGTAAAAAAAAAATCGAACCCGATATAATAATTTTCCCTAACATAACTATGATGAAGAAAGCGAGGAAAGTGGGTCGCACAATTCTCTCTGTCTATCTATCTGGTCGGTATGTCTGTCTGTCCTGTCATTAAATCAATTTTTTTGATTTTCAAATTTCTCGTTAACGGCTACACCGATTGCAAACAACATTTTTACGCAGGAGTTCCTTTATTTTTTTAACAATTTTGCATATACAAATTATTGAAAAAAAAAATATTTTTGGATTTTTATAAAAATATTGAATTTTTATATTTTAAAACTCAATATCTTGAAAACGGGCCAATGAATATTTTTTAAGTTTTGTGCAATTGTATTTTAATAAATTAAAAGATGAGTTACCAAATTTTATTGTTAAAAATGTTCAAGAATTTTTATATACAAATTAATTTTTATGAAAACCGCTCTAACGAAATTTTGGTTGAAATGAAACACCCATCAGAGATTAGAAAACCCGCACCTGATTGATGAGTAGCCAACGCATCCACTGACTGACAGTTTGGTGGGGATTGTGGAGTGGTGGTATCATTGGACCATTTTCCTTCGAAAATGAGACTGGGAACAACTTTTCAGTCAACGGTGTGCCTTACAAAGACAGGTTAACCAAATAATTTATACGTAAATTGAAGACATGAATTTGAACTACTTTTGATGTGGTTCATGCATGATGCGGCGGGCCATGCCACACAGTCCATGCTACAATCGATCTTTTGCCCACCAAATTCCCAAATCAGCCGTCTCTGGCGATGTCAATTGGCCGCTTCGGAGCTGCGATTTGACCCATTTGGACTCTTTTTTTGTGGGGAACCGTGAAGGACCGATGTTATGACAACAATACGAAAACGATTGAAGCACTTTTGGCCAATATCATCCAAGCAATCCGTCAGCTACATCCCGAAACCATCAACATGGTCTTGGAAAATTGGAGTGACAGAATGAGCTACTGCGAAGCCAGCCAAGGCAGCCACTTGAACGACGTTGTGTTTCATAATTAATGTGAATATTTTCTCTAACTAATAAAGCCATAATACATGGACAAAATTCTTCTAAAATCGAACAATCTAGATGCTACTATGCCTCTATTGAGTATTGAATCATCCAGAAAATAAAGAAATTTTTTTGACCTTTTAGTTGTTTGTCGTCAATTAATAGTGCTGACAGAAATAGTTTAAATTGTCAAATCCATCATTTCCATTTTCTTCAAACATCTAATTCAAATAAATTTATTTATTTAATTCGTTAATTACTAACGTGAAAACAAACTTATACTACTTACATAAAACTTAATCTAAGTTAACTGTTCTAAACTGTTAAAGATCATAGTTTTGATTTTTATACATTTAATGTTATCATTTACAGAGTCTAAACAAAAATAAAATTTATTAAATATTTCAATCTATTGATTGAGGGGACTATTGACACCATACTTTGATTTGCTAAATATAAGGCACAATGGTTGTTGTAGTCCTATACTTGTATGACTAAAACTGAAATTTAACCGACCAAGAACGGATGGAGGTGATATTGAACCGTTAATAATTCCAACAATAAAACAAAATTGAAAGTACTTCCTATGATTAGTGAGTGAAGGAAGGCTTATTTAGGCGAGTCTTTGAGAATAGGGTGGAAGAGTATTTTGATGTGACCATGGAAGAAAACGAAGGCAGAAACGCAAAAATCTTCTCTGAACTGCCTCAAGTCTGGTTATATAAATGGAGTAGTAAGGTGCCCACACTACACAACAATATTCAAGGATTGGTCTCACAAATGAAACAAACTGCAAATATTGTTATTTGTCATCAATAAAGAACGACCTAACCTAATAATTCACAACCTTGAAAAAAACTAGAACGTTTACGTCGGGTCGAGACATTCACTTACGCACTGTGAATAACATTTATTTTTACAATGCCGATCACTCTGCACATAAGGAAAAATTAAATTAAAATATTTGCGGAGTTAAAATAGGTTTACAAAGACCAGCTCAAAAAGGCCAAAATTAGAAGCGAGCCACTCAAAGGTAATGTTGTCCAAGAAGCTATACAACGTCGTCGGTCGCTGAATCACAATCACATCAGTAGAACTGAAGTGGGTACTTTTTAATTTCATATGAAGCTTATTTTTTGTGTTAATCAATTGTTTGCTACGGCTTAGTTTTTGATTCGAAATGCTACTTCATCGTATTTTAACAAGCTGTTTTCAAAGTTAGGAAAATACTAGAAGACATGTCCCTCAAATTATCAGCGCAAAGTCAGCAGAACATAAAAAATTGATGGCCTTACAACGTGCTTATAAAATGCTTATTAAGTACCCAAAAATTAAATTTAATGCTCCAGTACTTTTGGAAAAATGAAAACTTGAAATCAAGTTAGCAGACCAATTCTTTACGCGTTCAGGTAGAAAAATGGGGTGAATACTATGTTAACGAGCTACTTAAATGCTCTACGAATCCAAAAAAAAAAATGCGAAAAAAAATAGTTTTTTTAAAAAAAAAAATATTTTAATAATTTTGAAAAAAAAATATTATATTTTTTATTTCAACTTTTTTTCATCCGAGATTTTTTGATTGATTTTGTACTCGTACAGTCAAAATGCCCCCCTTTCCCAAGGATTTTCCGCGATCTGTTGTGAGAAAAAAAATTATTTAATTTCCCATACATTACCTGCTCTGCTAACTTAGAATCGAGTTTTCCCGGAAAATTCTACTTATTTTCATCTAAATTTTTTTGATTAATATTGTTCTCGTATAGTAAAGTTAGGTGCTCACCGTTTCCCAAGGATTTTCGGCGATCTGATGTGAAAAAAAAAATTATTTCATTTCCCATACATTACCTGCTCTGCTAACTTAAAATCGAGTTTGCTCGAAAAACTCAACTTTTTTTGATCCAAATTTGGTTGATTAATTAAGTTTCAGATCGCGGAAAATCCTTGGGAAAGGTCGGGTACCTAATTTTACGGCCACGTTGTAAGGCCATCAATTTTTTTATTTTCTGAAGAAGACAATATTCCTTGCGAAGCTGATACCTTTTCTAATTTTCATTTTTAATAATACTTTGTTTGTGCATTGCTTTAAATATTACTAGTTTCGCGGCCGAAATTAGACCTTTAACCATTTTTACCCGTAAGTGTTACATACGCAAATAATAATGTATTGTGAAAAAGTTTGGCCACCACGTATTAATATACACATAGTAGATTTTGATGAATCACTCAGGAGTCAGGGTTAATTCAAATGACTCACTCTAAATCTTTGATCGTAGAATTGGTTGTAGCCCAGTCAAAATAGTCATTTCCCTGAACAAAATTCCGATAACGCTTAAGCTTGGTGGGGGCCTTCCAGGGACTATAACGCAGCAATGACTAAAAGTCCCCAACGATTCGACAGGAGCATAACTTTTTAAACATGGTAGTGTGGAAAAAATCAGTTTTTAGGAAATAACTTTTATCATTAAATAACTTGTAGATCATTAAATTCTCTATAAAAAAATGGTTTCGCTTTTTTTTTTCTACGACCAATAATTAAGAAGGTATAGCTATTTAAAAATAACAGCTGTTAAAAAAAAAAAAAAAAAAAAAAAAAAAAATATTGTTTTCTTTTTTAGTCATTGATATGGAAAAATAGTCTAGGTACAGTTTGTAGACCACAAAATTTTCTTTAAAATATACAGGGTGCCCCGTAAAGTATGGATAACCCTAAAATGCCTCATAATAGACTTTATGGCCGTCTTGAAAACTGGTAAAAAAAAAGTTCTATCCCAACCACAAGAAAAGATACATGCATTTTTTTGTTCAGTGCATTATTGTTTGCCTTACTTTACATTTTTGAATGCCACGACTACACGTGAATGAATTCCATCGTTTTTTTTTCGTAATAATATTTAACATTATTTTGTCATAACATAAGTAGAAGAAAATTATAATAACTGTTGGACTTCTTAGAGAAAACAATTATTTAACTTTGATTTTCAATGCAAAAAGTGAAATAAAATAATTTTTGAAAAAGTTAAATCATCTCCTTTTTAAAAAAATGCATGAATACCTAAGTGGCCAACCATTTTAAAATTATGCGCGTTAAATGCGAATTTCAAATTGGTATAGCTTGTTATTGTATCTAGAGTTAATAGCAAGTTATTAGTACAAATCTGCAATACTAGAGGCAATTTAACAAAAGCAAAAGTTTTAAAAATTAGCACAGTAAACGTGAAAATAATGCCATGCGTTGAACATGGTAGATTTTTGATTGATTGTCTGTTTTAATGATGTTGTCTTTATGATAAATCCAAGCTTTTAACTTCTAGGGCCGAATGCAACATTACTAGAAATGTCAACAAAGTGCAAAAAACGTTTGAATTTTTGAGGTTGTTTCGAGTTGTACCTCTTCAACTTGGCTTTAACAAAACCATCACATATTTTGTTGGTTGCAATTAGTTTATTTATTATTGTTTCCTAAAAAATAATTTCAGCCAATTTTTAACTGCAGCTGGCTACTTAATTTACACTGCCGATCACTGCAGTGAATTTTCAGATTGGTAAAAGGGTTTTCTGTTAAAATTTCTCCCAGCACTTTGTCCCCTGTTCAGTGTTCACCTATATGCAGCAATTTTCAAGGCAAGACCTCAGCACCGATCCTGAAACAACACATACGACTGTTGTTGGTGGTACTTTTGAGATCCAACGTTGAAAAAAGCTTACTTCCTTTTTGTCGACAATGGTGTGAAAAAAAGTATTTATATACTCCCTGTCAATTGTTTGGTCCACTATTTTCACAAAAGCTTTTTCTCGATAAATACCTATAGGAAATATTTTTCTTTGAAATTTTTGATACCTGTAAGTAGGTAAATATATTTTCCAATAAAAAAGTATAAATTTAAAGGGGTAACTTGGAAATTCCATATCAATTTCACAAATTATAAGAATGGACGCCAAAAATGGGTATACAAAAATGCGTCACTTGATTGAGGCAACTTGAAAAATCTTATAAAAAAAGAACAAAACTATAAAAATGTTTACTTTTTTTTGTTTTTAAACATTAATGTATTGTGTTTTCGTCAATTAATAATGAGTATGCACGCCATTTTTTTGAAATTCGCTCTATTAGACGGTTTGGAATTAAATCATACAGTTTTTTTGAATAATCCAGTGAAATCTGGCTCCAGACATTGCAGTTAGCTTCGACCAAGACGACCTTATCTTCAAACTGTCTACCAGCATCAGAAACTTTTCGAGATAGCCAGGCCCAAACGTTTTCGATGATGTTTGAGTCCGGTTTGAGATGGTAAAAGTCCAACGTTTTCCGACTGAATCCAGCTTCTAGCTACCCTGGAAGTATGGATAGGGGCGTAGTCTTGTTGGAATGTCCAAGGTGGAGGTTCAAGAATATTCTTTAGCTTTGGAAACACCCATTACAGCAGGCATTTGCAATTCTTTACGTTCATTGTTGTAGTTATAAGTTCCAATTCAATTGTTCCATAATAGGTTATAGCTCCCCACACCATAACACGTGATGTATGGCTGGGATGTCTTGACAGAATAAGTTCTTCTTTTCTTTAATCGTGAAAATAAAAGTTGTAACCATCGGGTCCGTCAAGATTAAACTTTTTTTCATCCGAATAGACAACCTTTTCCCATGTGTTGCTATAGGCAACATGCTCCCTGGCCAAATTCATCCGTAGTTTCTTGTGTAGCTGTCGTAGAACTGGTTTCTTGTTGATTTTCATACTCTTGGTGTTGCCACTGGTCGAAATACTGGCAGATACCCCACTTTTTGACCTTATTTTAGGCTCCATTAGTGTGGAATTTGAAGCTAGCCGCTGAATGAGTCGTTTTTCTCGGATTGTTGTTGCTTGTGATGTGCTTCCTTTTTATTTTTTTCAGTGTCTGCTAGTTTGTTGTTGACAATGGTCTTATTTCTGTTCGGTCTCCTAGCTTTTTCTCGGCCTGAGAATCCCAGTTCCCTTAAAGCATCTATTAATCCTCTGTCTGCTACTGTCGACGTGTTTCCAGAGCCCATTTTAACTTGAAATGTAAAATAAAATATAGTTTTCTATCCTTTCTTAAATATTTTAAGCTTTTGTTTAAAAAAAATCGGCGATGTTAACTTTTGCCAAGCAATTTCTGGAATGGCCTCAATCAAGTGACGCAACTTTTTATATCAATTTTTTGTAGTCCATTCACATAATTTGGGAAATTTTTATGAATTTTTGAAGGTAACTCTTTAACTTTATCATTTTTATTGCAAAATATATATACCTACTCACACGTATCAAAAATTTCCAGGAAAAATATTGCTTACATGTATTTATCGATAAAAAACATTTATGAAAATAGTGGCCTCAAACAAGTGACAGGGAGTGTATGTATTATAGTAGGTGCCAGATATAGCCATTATCACGGTTTAATAGGAATACCCAAAAACAAATATTGTTGGTGTTTTCAAATAGCTATATTTTCTAAATTCTTGTGTATAGAAAAAAAAAATTATATTTTTTAAACAAAACATTGTGGTCTACAAACTGCACCTAGATTACTTTTCGATAACATTGACGGTTTAGCAGTTATACTCAGAGAAACAATAATTTCGTCAATTTTTGTGTGTGTTTTTAACAGCTATATTTTCTACATTATAGGTCGTATAAAAAAAGGGTGTTAATATTTTTTATAAAACATTTTGCTGTCCAAAAAATGTTCTTAGCTTTTTTTTCTAAAGCTTTGACGGTTTAACAGTTATATTAAAAAAAAAAAAACAATATTTTCGTCATTTTATATTATTTTTAAATAGCTATACCTTCTTAATTATTGGTCGTAGGAAAAAAAGTGGGCATTTTTTATAGAGAATTTAATGGTCTAAAAACTGTACTCAAACTTATTTTCAATAACATTTACCATTAAAAAGTTATTTCCTAAAAACTGATTTTTTTGACACTTTACCATGCTTAAAAAGTTATGCTCCTGTCGGATCGTCAGGGACTTTTAGTCATTTCTGCGTTATAGTCACTGGAAGGCCAACACTTTCTTCTTTATCTTTATAAGTATAAGATCAACAAGGATCGGTAACTATAAAGAACATCGTGACGTTTTTTCTAACAAAAATAAGTAAAAGACATTTTGGGTCACTGTGGCGTATGTGGAACATTTTTTTTTATTGTGAAAAAAAATATTTTTTTTTTCAATTTAAGTTATTTTTTAAATCGGATCAATAACATGAGAATGAATTGATGAGTTGTGGTACTGTTCTTTTTCGTATCGAGCTTCCGTGAGTCCTGTTGGTCTTCTTATTTTTCCAATGATAGGTACAAAAATGTGCATTAAAATCATTTAATAACATTAAATTCGCGGAAAGTTTAAGGTTTGCGTATTTTACTAACACTCTTATGTCACCTTATTGAGCATTCAAGAGGTTGATTTGTCAGACAAAGCATCATAATCCCACAAAGCCCATAATGCTAAAGCGGCGTACAAGTAGAGCCATAATTCGAAAATATGGCCTAAGCCACATGTTTTTTTTGTCATGGCAGCGCATTTAAATCATGCATCAAAGATGAAGGGCGAGAGACATTGTATTTCAAACAACAGCTCCGTCCGCTGGATGTGTCTAACTGACCCATACGAAATAAATTTCCAACAAAAATAAACTACTCCAACGGACAAACCGATCCAAAAGTAGCCAGTATATTCAAACTTTTTTCAATTTTATCTCTGTACATTTCAGAAATTTATTTTCAACAAATGAGAAATTCCTTGGAGCGTAAATTTAACAAAATAAAAACAGAAACGAAAAACCTATCACCCTTAAGCGATCTGAAGGTTTCTGTTTTGTTTTCTTCTTGTTGTTGTTTTGTTTTCTTCAACGTTTCCCTTCCGATAAAAAAAGCACCCAGCTGTAATATTAGAGCCTGACAAATTTGTTACCAGAACAGTTGAACCCATCGGTGTACATTTTTTATTTTTTTATTCGGCATTGCATTAAAATCAAATTTGCTAAAGATAAATTACCAACAAAATTCACAAACGTAAAAGAAAAATATAATGAAGGTTCCTACTACCTACATACCTGCCTGAGAAAAATGAGGGAATACACAATAAACGAAACCCGAAATTGAATTAAATGATACAATTACAAATGGTCGTATGGGAAACGGGTAAAAATGTGAATTTTAAATGATGAGACGGGCGCGGCGCGCACGGCAGCGCTGTCGTCGAGTGGTCTAATGTAGGTAGGTATAGGTACTGTCTTATGAATATTGTATATCTTGGGCTAGAGGGTATTTGGCGAAAATGGGTTGACTTGAATTTATCAAACATTTTCGTGCAACATGCAAATATTGCCCCAACGTTATAATAAAAAGTGGTTATTTTATGTTGTTTATAAAGGGGTGCATATTCAAGTATGTCTCGCTGCCATTTTTAATGAGACTTTTACTGAGATAAGTTATCTACAAGTCAACAGATACCTATATCTACTTTCCTACATACAACATTGGTACTACGTCTTAAGGTAACCAGAAGCTTACAATTTTAAAATTGGTCATTCTTTTTATTAAAAAAGGGAAGGGATATGAATTTAAACAGGCAGGACCTTATACTGCTACCTCAACTTTATTATACCTACTTATCAAAGGGCACGGTACTGCCAAGCTAAGTTCCTGCACTACACCCTTTTTGGAGAATCAAGCTCAGGTGATTTTCGTCCCTCCCCCCCCCCCCTAAATTAGACACCAATAAAGTCAGAAACTTTAAACACAGCAATTGCTAAGGTAGCCATGTTCAGGCAACTTACCAAATTTCAATTCTTTAGCATTTGTGGTTTCCGAGATATAAGACTGCAAAAATCGCAAAAACCTTAACTGACTGACTGACGAACTGATTGACTGACTCATTATGACAGACATCAAAAATATGGAGCACTTTCCGACATCGTAGAGTCATGTTATTTCGCACTACGGTAGGCCCTGTGGTGCATACGAAGAAAAAAAATCGAAAATCTAAAATTTTTCATTCAGGGGCGTGGTACCCTCCAATTTTCAAGGAATTCATATAAATTATTTGGAGCACAGTATGATAAAATTTTGTAGAGCGGTAGGTATTGCGGTAAAAGCAAGGCCCATATTCGCAGAATTGAAATCCATTATATGGAGCACTTGCGATTGTCGTAGAATTGTAAAATTTGGTAGAGCGGCAGGGCTTAAAGAGCAAACAAAGACACAATTTTAAAATTTGATATTTTACATTCAGATGGCGTGACATCCGCCCATTTGCTTAAAATTGATATTAATTATATGGATCACTTCAGATCGTTGTTATTTGGAGCCCTTTTAATAGTCGTAGAACTATAAAATTCGGTAAAGCGATACAGCTTGAAGTGAAAAAAAAGGAAACCAAATTGAATTTCAGATTTTTCATTTAGGTGGCGTAGCATCCGCCACTTCAAGTCAAGTTCTCATTGCAAAATTGAGTAATTAGGTAATAAGCGAAAACTTGCCAAGTAAACCAACTCATTTTAAGTCAGTAATCATTAAATAACAGATTTCTCTGATAATTTTCAGGTTCTCCGATATTAATCTACTTAAAATATTTGATACTTTACATTAATAAACTTCGAATTTGGCGAACTTTAAGATCTCACTGCTTTTTACGGCTGACTTGTTACGCTAAGGTTTTTGTATATAGAATAACTTGGCTTCTTTTGTAACATTTATGTTTTTGGTGTGATACATTTATACCCTAGGTAGGTTCATATCTTATAATTTATAGGGAAATGCAAACGAATAATTCAGATATAAAAATGCATGATCAATCTTTAATTTTGCTTATACTTACTGCATTGCGTTTCATCTTACCTGAAAATATACAAATAAAAACATTATTATTATATTACCTATATATAAAAAAACACTTTAAAATAATTAAATTTTCTTGTATAAAAATAAAATATCTTGATGTTATTTATGGTGGCTTACAGTTTCGGAGACCAATCGACCGATTTGTATGAAATTTGCAGTAGCAAATAATACAAACATAATTTAAATGAATTAAATTAATAATATTTAATAAATATTATATAGGATTTAAATATTCTTAGTCAGTTTGATTTTTGCTATTAAAAAACTTAGGCTGATGAGGAATCAAAAATTAAAAAAAAAAAAAACAATGCATAATTTATTAAAACAAAACATTCTTTAATTGTTTTTTGTTCAGATCAGTGGCGAAGAAAGGGGAGATGGTTGGTATCAACCTCCTCCCCATTTTTATGATTTTAAATTCAAAAATGAATGAAACAGAACAGATTTAAAAATGTTGCATATAAAAAATTCCAAAAAATAATTTTTGGATTTTTTAAAAAAATATTGAATTTTTTTTTTGTAAATTCAATATCTTGAAAACGGGCTAATGATTTTTTTTTTTTAATTTTGTGACAAATTGTATTTTATTAAATACTAAAAGTTGGCATACCAAATTTTATTTTAAGAAATACTCAAGATTTTTTATATATAAAAAATTAATTTAAAAAAAAACAGCTCTAACGATATTTGAATTTTTTTTTATAAATTTAGATTTATTAAAAAAATCAGATGGCATTTGAGCTCTATCTGTTTTAGCTTTAAAAAAAACTAATTTATAATTATTCATAGTACCAAATCATTTATATTTTTTATATTTTTTTTAATGATATTTTTTTTAATGATATCATAATATTATGGAACCAATAAATATGTACATTGTCTATTTCAAACTACGTTAAAGTTGTAAGCTACGTGAGCATGTTTTGTGCGATCCAGTCGTGTCCAAGTAAGAAAGGCACATCTCAATTTTTTGTAGTTTTGAAATAAATGCGTTTTATTGCCGCTTACGTAAAATAATTCGGCTATCTGATGACCAGTGCCGCTTTATTTCGGGTAAATCAACAACAGAAGAATGCTATTCACAGTATAAGAATCAGAATGGAAAAATATCGGGATTCCTCGAGAGATTTGCATATTGTATTTGTTGATTTTGAAAAAGCATTCGACAGACAACCATGGATTGCATTTAGGCAACGAGTAGTTCCGGAAGGCTACGTGCGGATGGTCATAGACATCTACGAGCAAGTTAAAACAATAGTAAGATGCCATGAGAACCCAGTTCAAGAGGCAATAGCACACAAGACGTTCCAACACTAACGGTGAAGAAAGGCAGGCGCAAAAACTCCTGGATGAAACAAATGCAACGACACCTGCATTAAGTTGGCCTCATACATGGAACAATCCAAAACCGGAAGACCTATCGACGTTTTTTGAGGTCAACCCGGCAAACCTCACAAGTGGAACCTTAGGTGACGCAGTTGAGTGGGAGAGTTGTGGATTGTGATCCCCCTCAAGATCATGACAATCGCCGGTTAAATGAAAAAGAAGAAGGTCCTTTTTACTTAGGACGGTATAAGAATATTAGAAATTTCACAAAATATATAATTAGGGTATTCTTATGGGAAGTGAACCCAGAGTTCACTTCCCAGCCTCGTCCACCTAAAAAATAAAAAGTTTTTTTTCAGGGCTACTGCCTCTTGCAAGGAATTGACAAATCCTCAAAAACTATCACTTGTCATGAATTCGTGCTTCTCGTCTAGCCGTTCGGATTCGGCATTAAATTGTAGGTCCCTTCCATTCTTGTCGACAAGCGCACACAGGAATGGTTGCGAGTTGTTAGTCACTAGGCCCTGGTTCTTCATGATCCGTTGCGCCTCCCAATTTATTTATTAATTTTTATGTATTCATGTATTTGTTTACATATTTTGTTAAATGATAAATTTACACAAAAGTTTGCATGAACGACCTTTTTATTCATTTGGTTAAATGCTGTGTAATTGAATCAGCTGTTCGTTTGTTTGACAGATTTGGTGTGTGACACATTAGACGTGTTAAGATTTCGAAGTTATTTTTCAATGAAGAACCTCTCCCGAACCAACGTGAAATCGGAGCCAAATGTCTCCCAACGATAAAAAAAATATAAGATACCATGGTATAAAGAATACAAGCTATGCTGGATATGAGATGATAGTTCGCCATCTTGTTTTCGTGTGACGTCATTGCGAGTGACAGTCGGTTGTGATTGATAGATTTCGTTTGCGGAAGTAATATGTGTGCTTTGTTCCCTTTCTTTTTCTTTCCTTTTTTTTCATCTGACAATTGAGAACCAAAGAATACCATGATTGAGAACAATCAAACGCGATGACGTGATGTCTCAGTCGACAAGAACTGTCAAGCATTCTTTGTATTCTTTATACCATGGTAAGATACACAATGGAACTACAATAGTTGTAGGCTCACGGTAGTGATCGGACGAAAATTACCCATAATGTCGGTTTCTTGATTTATGTTAACTATTGCTTTCGCTTGTGAACAGCGCCCGCGAGTGCACATGATGGAAGTGAAATTGACATTTGTTGAGACAGGAACGAAAAAAGAGATACAGTAAATTATAGCTCAATTCTGATTTTGATTCTTCAGAAAGCTGCTTTTCATTGGCTGATGACATCTGCTTCTGACAGCTTCCCACTATTAAGCATTACCCAAACCATAATGCGAATCATTCGTTGACAAAAAAGAAATCAACAATAAAAACACGTTGTTGATGTAGTTTCGTCATCGTCAACGAATGGTTCGCATTAGTTGGGGAGGACCTTTATAATTCTACCTTAATAGTTTACGAAAGGTAGCTTTCCTAATCGTTGATTAAATAAAGATGCCCTCATTATTTTTTTCTTGCATAATACTACGTTTCCACCAGACACTAAACCGAGATTTAGCAAGATTATCACAAATCTTGAAATCTCGAAGATTTACCATACAATTAAAACACATTCCAATCTACTTGGAAACATTAGTTTGTCAAATCAAACAAACTTTTTTTCGGAGAATAATTGTGGAACCCACCCATTTAAACGCCATTTTCGTTTATTGACAGATGGAAATGTAAACAAGAACTATCTATCTCACTTTCACTTCATATCAAAAAAATGAAACACCATTTGAATGTTTTGCCATAATCCTGTTTTTGATCTTTTTGTGCAGTGGAAACACCAAACAAATGGCATTACCTAAATCTCGGTTTAGTGGTTGCTGGAAACGTAGTATAAACAACGTTTTAAGTCACTTTTATCGCCAACTAATGGCGATTCGATAGTTACAGAACACGGTCAGAGTTTTTTTTTTTGTTCTCTGAGTGAGATATCATATTATGTAAATCATATTTCTGAAAGCGCCTAATTCTTAAAGTCACAATGACGTTTGGGTAAGTTTAACCAAATAAATTTGGTTAATTTTCCCCATCATATTGTGTAAACTACACAAAATTTGACAGTTCATTTAACAAATGATAAATTTAACCAAATCGTAAACTTTACGTGTTTAACGACGTTGGCGTTGCATGATTACCCTTAATATGTCAATCTAAATCTTAAAAATACATGCGGAAACTAAATCTTGGCTTCGCTTGCTATGTATTTTGACATTTTGACACTGAAATCTCATTTCCCTGAACTAGGCATGTGATCTGTGACCTTCCTGCTGACTTGACTTGATGCTATGACTTGCACAAGTTGGGACTTTGGGAAGAATAAGTAAAAGTCGCAGAATTTTACAATTTCTCAAAATGGGATCACAATTTATTGATGTTTTTTTTTGCGAACAAACAAAAGGCGTGTTTTAAGTGCCGTCTAGGTTAACTTAAAAAAAAATCCATATAAAATACAACAACAAATATGCTTAGTTCGCGGCGATAAACATATCTGCTTAAGAATTAAGCTAAAATAAAAACAGTGCTTCCATATACTATTTTCTACGTTTTTCCGATGAATTCTCAAAAGATGCCAAAAATTCATCCAAAAATTCATTAATTTGGCAGATGGATCTTGAAGCACGTGTTGACTGATCGTAAAAAAATATAGGTTTCTGAACAACCAAAACCAGATAGGTTACCTGAAAGTATTTTTTGGCAAAATTCTTCGCTGTAATACAGTAATTTGCATTTTATTATATTATATTATTTTAATTATTTTTCTTTAAAAAAAAAAACAAAAAAACACAACTCGACGACGTCAAACAAATCTCAATTTTGCAGTCAGCGGTTTTTGACATTTCGCTTGGCATACAAACGTATACCAACATTTTTCGGATAGCATGGATAGCTTTCACACGGGATTACCATCCATTATTTCTTAAGCTAACATAGAGGGCACAAGAAAACACACCTAAAATAAAGCAGAAGAAAAGTAAGGAAGAATTTTGAAATCGAACTTTATTAAATCGAACTTTATTTATTTATTTATCTTCATTTAACGAACATTTTTTAAGTGTTTTGGTCTTTCACCAACTAATTTTATTGAAGACAAAAACTCTATACTTTTTTTGTACTCCTTACTTAAAACATTTTCCATCATGGGAAATTTGTGCAGTGAAATTGAAAAAAAAACTGTCTTATTTTAGAATACAAGATTCTTCAAGAAGCGTGATTCAAATTATCAGAATTTTTTTTAAATTTTTGGAGTGGATTGATAACCAAATTATGAGTATGAGGGTTTGTAGTTGCATATATCGTGGTATCGAAAACAATCGTCTGGCAAGTTTATTTTTCAGCTTTTGGCGGGGGTGGGGGTTTAAAAACAGCGATTTTCCAATTTATTTTGTCAGAGGTATTAGCATTTCAATAAATTTATAAAATACATGCGGTGATGCTCTGTCATTATCTTTAAGTCAAAACGTCATAATCTTGGCAATCCGACTGATAGAACTCAAGATATACATAAGCTTTTTAAGAGGACATTATTATCTTTTTCTTGGAGAATTATAAAATACAAAAAATCAACAAAACAAAGTCTCCAAAAAAAATCGATTAAGGTTCGCTTAAAAAGTTTATATTTTGAGTTATATTGATCGGATTATGACGGCAGATTATGACGGCATATATTTTTTAAATTTATTGAAGTGGTAATACCTCTGACAGAATAAATTGGAAATTCGCTGTTTTCAAACCCCCACCCCCGCCAAAGACTGAAAAAGAAACCTGCCAGACGATTGCTTTCGTTACCACGATATATGCACCTACAAACCCTCATACTGATATTTTGGTTATCAATCCACTCCCAAAATTTGCTGCGGGCTTTTGGTCTATTACAAAACTTCGTAGATTTCCTATGAATTTCAGTTTTTCAGTTCCCCAATGTTTGTACCAAGTCTGAATAATTTCAAAACACAGTCGATCTAATTCCGATGTCTTTATAGACTAAAGAGAATCAAAATAAATGCGAACCTATAGCGAAGGAGTTTCTTACCGTTTTTTTTCTGTGTCAAGAGTTCTAATCTTCTAATCTAAGTCTAATATGTAAATTACTTCTAGAATCTTTAAAATTCGTACGCTCTGGCTAGCCTTGGATAAAAACATGATATAGTTTGCAGTTCGCATATTTTTATCTGCATATACACATGTACAATGAGTTATGTATACCTATGTATTTCTAGATGCGAGACTTTGAAAATTTTAATAGCGTTTATGGGTACATTACCCTTATGAAAAAAAAATACAAATGTCATAAAATTAAAAGCAAAGAAAAAATGCTTTTTTAAATTTGAAGTCACCAACGTGGCCTAGTTTAGTTTCTGTCTTTTATCTCAAAGTTGCGCGAAGATTAATTTTATTATTAGTTAAATTGAATAGGTTGCGCTTTTGAGTGCGCAGCAAGTTATTCATCTTATTGGATTTTTTCTTTTTTTTTTTTTCTTTTATAAAAAAAAAAAAACAAAAGAAAAACGTTGAGTGCAATTGTTTTTGTTGTTGGGTAGCATAAGAAATATAAGAAAATTAGATGTCTGGCTAAATCTTAAGATAAGCCAGTTTTTGTTGTTGTTTAAGTTGTATTCGGTATTAGGTTTAACGATTTGAGGTATGCATATTATATATTCAACAAATTGATGTTAATGAATGTTGTAGACAGTCCAACCGACCATGTGGTGTTGAGTTCAAGGTAGATTTTTTATATTTAAAATAAAGCTCGATGATAAAATTATGCAACCGCATGCTAATTTAATTTGGCCAGAAATAATAAAAGTCTGGTAATTGACCATTTTAGGTTTATGGCATTTTAAAAATATAAATAAAATATATAAAGAAAAAAGGAACAGTATTTCTTTTGCCTCATCGTTTTTTTAGATGGTAGTTGGTTTGAAAAATTTTGTTTGCACCAATTCAATGTCATGTAATGTTTGGTAATGTTCAGACAATCAAAAGGCTTGAAAAGACCAGGGCAATGAATGAAACAGGAAAATGCATGACCAAATCGTAAGGCAAGCTAAAAATTATACTAAAAAGGATTTATTGACCAAATTGGAATGAATAATGGTGAATGGAAGTGATTAACAAATAAAATAAATAAAAAAAAGGCCGACGGAAATATTATTTTTTAATCACTTCCAATTACCATTAAGCAAAAAATAATTACACATTACATTATGATAAAAAATCTTATTTCCTTCCGAATGTATCTTACGTTAAATTCTCAAACTCGGCTAAGTTTTCAAGTTATAGGTAAGGTACACAAATTACCCAAAGAAGTGTGGCCATTTTAAGGATTTTAAGTTTTCTTAGTAGAAAGTAGGTAATCCAGCCGCTTAGGGGCCAGTTATAGCTATCATTGAAAACCATCATTGAAAAAGTTAGCTGTTTATTTTGAGACCCTTGGAAGATTTAATAATTAAATATTTTAATGCAGAAATATAGACTACGGCTTTGAAATTATTTCTCATCCAAAAAAAAATCATTTTGACCCATATCTTCCCCATAACGTAACTTTTAATTTTTTCAATGGTAAGGTTCATCATTGAAAAATTAAAAGTCATTTTATGGGAAATGTTGTGCAAAATTGAATTTTGTTTTACCTAGAAATAAATATTAAGTCAATAAGCTTTGGCATCAAAATAATCATATATTTTTACTTCAAAATCTCTCAAAATTGACAATTAATATTTTCAATTATGGTTTTCAATGATAGCTATAACTGGCCCCTTAGTTAGAAAGAACCGGTTAGAACGCTAAATCCGTAAGCAGCATTCGGGTTGCTGAACAGGATCGTCGACAACCTGGGCCTCCAATTTGACCTGAGATTATGACAATTAATAGTATTCTCAAAAATAAATAAATAAGTTGGGTGGCGCAACAGTTCTTGAAGAACCAGGGCATAGTGACTAACAACTCGCACCCATTCCTGTGTGCACTTGTTACAGGAATGGAAGGGACCTCCAATTTTATGCCGAATCTGAACGGCTGACGGGAAGCACTTATTCATGACAAGTGATAATCTTGGAGGATTTGTCAATTCCTCGCAAGAGGCAGTAGCCCTGTTTTTAGGTGGCCGAGGCTGGGAATTGAACCCAGACCTCCGTCGTGACAGTCGAACGCACTAACCATTACACTACGGGCTACTACAAAATAGTATTCTCAAGTCCAATTAAAACGAAGATAATGAAGACCAAGCCTTCAACAATAACGAGGACGAGGTCATGAAAAATGAGTCCATAGATAGCGAGTAGGAAGAATCTATAACTTTTTGCAGCGAAAAGGAGATACCGAGACGGCGGAAAATCACCCAGACCTGGGCGCCAACCCAACTATCAACCAAGTCTCCAACCATTGAAGCAACATCAACACATGACAAAGGGGAAGCGTTCGCCAAACCCTCCTGCTGATCCAGAGTTTCTGTTCTAAATGAAGTCGAGGCAGCCAAATCCGGAATGAGTTGTTTTTGGTGACTCCAACCCAGCAAGTGACCAAATAATAGCACAAAACTCTGCAATCTGGAAGACGTAGCAGATATGTTCGGAAATTTAAAGCCGAAAAATTCAGCTAGACCACAAGGAGTCTCTAACTGAAAAGGCTGCCCAATGCAGTTATGCTCTTTCTAACAATCACCATGAACAACTGCTTCAAGACCATCCAAGTGGCCATCCCAAGAAAGGCGCTTGCAACTTTATGTACAATTACGGGTCAATTTCGCTTCTGAACAAAATAAAGTAAAATACTGGAAGAACTATTACTTCAGAGACTAAAAAGGGGTTCTGAAGCGGAAACGCCATGCAGATTGGCTTTACGGAAAAGCACCCGACTTTGCATCCACTCCTGATGTTCGAGCATGAATTCACCATACCGCCTAATAACCCTCGTGTCATCGTTGGATGATTTTTCGATGTCCAGATAGCATTCGACAGCAGCGTACGGTATTATTCATAAGCTTCCGTCAAAAAATTATTTTTTCTTTTCTTTCTTCCAGAAAATTATACGTTCAACTTACATATACAACATCCTAGTCTCCCCTGGTAGCTTTACGCAAAGTTGAGCACCACATCAACATACTCTACGTCCTCTACAAGACATGTGGCATCCTGATATAAACACCTCCAAATCGGAGCTTTTGTACTTCAGGAGTCACAACGAAGCCAAGTGTGGAAGCCTGGTTCTGAAAATTCCGGACGGATTTATGATAGCAGCCAAAAACAACGTGAACCTCAACAAAATGTTAAGGTTCAACCCGCACTTACGAAACGTGCTAAAAAAAGCCAAGTAGGCTAGATTAAGATTAATCGACTATAGATTAAGATTAATCGATGAAATTTAGAAATGGACTAAGTCAGAAGACAATGATACTTGATAGACAAGCTACTGGGGCATGATGACAGGCCCCAGTAGCTTGTCCATCAAGTATCATTATTTACTATTCCTTCCCAGTCTGGTTCTCCATTTCCAAGACGGAAGGAACTTTAAATGTTCGAAAGAAAGATACTAAGGACCTGCACCGGGCTATATTTCGACCGGCAGCGAATGGGACATCACAGAAACGAGTGCCTTACAGAGGCAAACATTATCCTCCTGAAAAAGTACCTACTGTGTTCAGCAAACAAGCTAGTAAGACACACCAAAAGTCAGCCAAATCAACTTATAAGAATATTGACCACCGAACAGAGCCAACCCGAGCCGAGATATATCAGTACGATGTAAATTATGGTGGACAACGAGCAAGCAGTTTCGTTCTATGCTGACACATGGGTCAGCATACGAGTATCTCGCTTAGGCACTTACTTACTTTAGATAGCGCTCACTGTCCAGGATGAATACGACCTAAACCAACAAGCCTTTCCCGACAGATCTGTCCCTAGCTAGTCGCTTCCAGTTCTACACTTCAAGTTTGTTGAGGTCGTTCTCCACCTATTATGGGTTATTCCTCTGCTACGTTCACCATTCAGTTTGAATTCGAAGACTCATCGGGCAGGTTCAGCCGCTGTATTTTCAACTTTTTGATCAGGTCAACGTCGCTAGCCCGTAAATCTCGTCATTGAATCTTCTTCTCCAAACTCCAAACCAAACACACCGGACCGAAAACCACACTAAGAATCGTCCCCTCAAAACACCCTAGTCCCTAGCAGACTTTCATATGATTTGTTCAATGGCCATGCTTCTGCCCCATAGAGCAGGACCAGGATGATAAAGTTCTTGTATTAAGTCTCCTTTGTTCTCTGAGAAAACGCTTTCACTTAAGATGGCGCTCACAGCCCAGGATGTGCTACGGCCTCAACTCTGAGAGAAGGCCCTAATATTTAAAAGCCTTTTTACACCGAAGAAACAGCGCCAGCGGTTTTCAAGGGTAATTCTTCATTTGAACTCTGCACTGATGTAATTCGAGCTAATAGTGGAGTCCAGGTAGAGGGTCACCATATTATCACCGCGGCTAAATACCAACCCATCCCCCAGCACAACTTCAAAGCCAAGACGGAAAACCCCGAGGACAATAAAGTCAAACGACTTTTAGATTTAATCTTTTTTACGTGTAATTTATATTTTATAATTCTTAAAATTTAAGACATAGTATAAGATGCCAATAAATGTATAGTATCATCGTTTCAGACTAGTAACAAGTTAAATTGTAAATATTATTTTGTTCAATAAATAAAATATTGTTGCGTGTCAGGGTTCCACAGAGGAATATCTTCGGTACATGAAAAAGGGGCGTGGCATGCTTGATTAAGCTCGGCTCAGCACGAATTATAGGAGGCGGTTCTTGCCCCTTTCCATGTACCACCCACTCAGCAAACAAAAAAAATCATGCATGTAATAAGAAGAGAGAGAAAAGGAAACGCACACATCTAGTTACCTATGCCACAGCTTGAGAGAAAGGAAGGGGTCAGGTTGCCAATCGGCAGGATCCAAAAATAAAAAAAATTCCTTAAGTCCAAAGCTTATATTCGTTTTGAATATAATTAAAATTATATACATATATTTGAACATAGACATAAATGAAAACAATATATATGAATCTATACTAAATATTGTCCTAACACTAAACCCTAGTCTAAATCCTAACTCTAAGTCGAATTTTATTTTTGGCCAACCAAAATCGCCAACCACCTCCCTGTCTCTCTCTAACAGCGGTTCGCCACGTCCACAGTAGACCTTGCCCGATTTTATTGGCAAAAGTTTGACCAGCCCACCCTTGTATCTATGATACAACCAATGTTACCTTCATGGCCGATTGTTGTGAAGATAAAGAATAATTAGTGATTTTCCAGTCACAATCTAGTCAAATGTCATCCTATTCCTCAAATGTAAGTATGTATAAGTCCGTATATCTAAGTCTCGTTCGTCAAAATCCACTAATGTCCTTTTTCATAACTTTGCTTCATCTTTGAGGACGGCCCAGCTAAGCTTCCATGAATCGACGAGTGCTTCGGTATATCTCAGGTATTATTACCACTTCGTACTATCTGGTATATAACCTAATAGAAGGCTAGCCAGAACCCCAAAACAATGCCTCACACTTACGCCTCACTATAAGTCTAGCTGTACCTGACTATATGGATAGCATCAAGTGTTTGACATCTTTAACCTATTCCGCTCTTAATAATGCGAAAGATCTACAACTACCTGACTAAATCACCAGGTTCTTGACCCATCAGATTGGACGGGCATTATATTTCCCTCGCAGTATAAAGAGCTTAACCGATCCCTCGACTTGTGCTAAAAGGGAAGGAAATTAAAATTTTAAATGAAAAAATGTTTCTTGGGATCATTGGGAGTTCAAAGTGATGATCCCAATAAATCTCAAGGCCGTTCGTCCGTCGTTGGGCACCATTGTTCAATCTCAAATGTGGCCTTATTTCGCTTCGAAAATGGAAATAAGGCCTCAAAATGGGAATTAAAATCCTTGAACCCGCGTACCACCCAAAGTACTGTTTAGTATACAGGAACTTTGAAAGCAGACCAACAGATAACATAGGCGCCTGCTCGTTGGGTTTTATTTCCAATTTAAATTGGAATTAAAACCCACAAGAAAAAGGAATTAAACACCGCAGGTGTAAGTTCACAAAGCCAAATTGGCCATGAAGCTGACGATCGCTGCATTTTTTTTTTCTTTTAAAATAGCAGACCTCGAAAAGTATCAATGATATTGAAAAATTTCAAATACCAAAATGTTGTGCAAATAATTTTCCAGGGGCGATGCCCGTTACTTTTTCAAATTTGCATCCCGTTATATTTTTTTAAATTAGTTTTTTAACATTTTAAAATTAACTTTTTTTAAACGGGCAGATAGACCAAGCTAACGGTTAAAAAAAGAAAACAAAAATGGTACTGTGGTCAAACGTTTTTGTTGATCAAATTTAGTTTAAAAAATTCAAAGTATGAGTTACTAATCATGGATTTCACTAATCAGCCAATTTTGGTTGATTAGCGTTAGTTAATTAAAGCCTATGAGAGTCGCATACTAAATTAAACCCACTGTGAACAAATTTTGTTTTCCAAGCTCTAGAGGCCATTTATTTTTGCTTAGCAACTAATGAGATATAACAAAAAGGCCGGTTGGCAGGTTTTTTTTTTGCAAAAAAAAAACCGCTCGAATTTTATGATTGAAATTGGTAAATGGGTTGTCTCTGAGTATAGAAAAAAAAAATCGGCGCGGCTTTAATTGTTGTGCGTTAGCCACAATTTTGAAAAACGCGATTTAGCTTATATCTCGAGAATGACTTATCGTAAATTTTTTTGTATATATGTACATGTATATGTACATATATAAATAAAAAACTAAATTATCTTAATTATTTCCATATAAAGTTTTTTTGTGTGACGTATACATTGAGAGTTAAAGCGTCAAAAAGTATGTTTATCAGTTTACAAGCAAAATTTGTATGAAGAAAAGTAAGATAATTTCGTTTTCTATATTAACATATTAATATTAAACTATAATTTTGTGATGAATTTTTCTTCTTCATGGCATTTTTCAAAATGGCTGCTTAAGCATAAAACTAACACCTATGCCGATTTGATTGTATACTCTTAAACAACCTATCTACCAATTTCAATCATAAAATTCGAGCGGTTTTTTTTTCAAAAAAAAAAAAAACCTACCAACTGGTCTTTTTGTTATTTTTTCATTTTTTTATACCTAATTAGTTGCTAAGCAAAAATAAATGACTTAAGAAAATAAATAAACAAAAGTCTTATAAGGCCTTGAAAAACAAAAAAATTCATATAAAATAACCTATGTCTGACCAATTACTGAAACTAGCTGACCTTTTATCGCGAGCCGTTGGCCTTTCAAATGGTATACTTCTTTTGTGAATATCCCATAAATGAGGTGCTAAAAACAGTTTTGACCTTGAAAATATTTAAAAAATTATTAAAAAAAATATATAGCTGACCAATTACTGAAACTAGCTGACCTTTTTTGACCAAGTACTGACCTTTTAGATGGCATTCTCATTTTTTATAAATTCTATAAATGAGGTGCTAAAAGCCTTATACTGTGACCTTAAACCAAACTTTAAAAATTCATAAAAAAATATTTTGGCTGAACAATTACTGAAACTAGCTGACCTTTTATCACGAGCCGGTGGCCCTTCGAACGGTATACTTGTTTTGCGGATATCCTATAAATGAGGTGCCGAAAATAGTTGGTGACCTTGAAAAAATGTAACTCTTAATTAAAAACTTTCTATGGCTTACCAATTTCTGAAACTAGTTGACCTTTTTTGACCACTTACTGACCTTTTAAATGGCATACTTTTTTTGCGAATATCCCATATATGAGGTGCTAAAGGTTAGAAGCCAGGAACATCGCCTCTACACAGTACCATTTTTGTTTTCTTTTTTTACCGTTAGTTTGGTCTATCTGCGCGTTTAAAAAAAAAAAGTTAATTTTAAAATGTTAAAAAACTAATTATAAAAAATATAACGGGATTGGAATTTGAAAAAGTAACGGACATCGCCCCTGGAAAATTATTTGCACAACATTTTGGTATTTGAAATTTTCCAATATAATTGATACTTTTCGAGGTCTGCAACTTTAAAAGAAAAAAAAACTCGGATGCAGCGATCTTCAGCTTCATAATTGGCCTTATTTCGTTTTCTAAAGCTAAATAAAGCAAAAACAAAAATTTGGCGTTATGTAAAGGGATTTTCAACAGGGACGCTACAAAAGTAGAGCAACAGGGACAGCAAACGACGCCATATTTCTTGCCGTTCTTTTGACATTTCTCTTCAGTAAGGTTTGCCATTTCATGATGGAAAGATATACGAACCAACAACGAGTCGAAATAATTAAACTTTACTTCCGAAATTCGGAGTCAGTGGCCTCAACGTTAAGAGCGCTGCGTCCAGTCGGTCGTCATAATCGTCCTAGAAGATCAACAATTGAGCGTCTAGTGGAAAAATTTGAATCCACAGGCACAAATGTTCCCGTGCCAGTGAGACAATGAAGTGCCCGTAGTGTCAAAAATATTGCTGCCGCTGAGGCTTCAGTTGCAGAAAGCCCAAATGTGTCTCTCACACGTCGTTCTCAAGGGTTGGGCATCTCTGTGACGTCGTTGTGGAATTTTGCGAAAAGATCTTGGCCTACATCTTTACAAGATTAAATTGAACTGAAGCCGCTTGACCACCAGAAGCGTCGTATGTTCGTGAATTGGTCTGAGCAACAACTTGAAAATGATTCGGATTTTCATCGAAAAATCATCTTCAGCGATGAGGCTCATTTCTGGCTGAATGGCTTCGTCAATAAACAAAATATGCGGTATTTGTCAGGCAGCAATCCACACGTACTCCATGAGTCATCATTACATCCCGAAAAAATTACGGTTTGTTGTGGTTTATGGGCCGGCGGCGTCATTGGGCCGTACTTCTTCCGTGATGATCAAGACCGGCACGATACTGTGAATGAGGATCGCTTCCGTTCAATGATAACCGAATATTTTTGGCCCCAATTAGATGATATGGACTTGGAGGATATGTGGTTCCAACAGGACGGCGGGCGCCACAAGCCACACAGCGAATGTCACAATCAATTTATTGGAAACCAAGTATGGAGAACGTGTTATCTCACAAAATGGTCCAGTCGCTTGGCCGCCTCGGTCGTGCGATTTGACACCGTTAGACTTTTTCCTGTGGGGCTACGTCAAGTCTATGGTCTATGCCAACAATCCAGCGACGATTGATGAACCTCGTACGATTATCGAACGTGAAATTGCAGCAGTATCGGCCGATTTATGCTTGTAAACCGTCGAAAATTGGGTTCAGCGTCTGGACTTCGGCAAGCGTGCCCGTGGTGGCCATGCAAAAGAAATCGAGTTCCATACATAATGTCATCGAACGTACTTTCACAGAAATAAAGAATTTCATTGATATCCACAACCGTTTTTGTTTTATTTAAAAAACTTTTGTAGTGCTCTTATTGAAAAACCCGATATTTCCATATTAAAAACGAAGGCCAAATTTTTGGCTTTATTTCGTTTGAACTTATTTCACGTCACCAATATTTATTGGATTAACTGTTAATTGAGGGCGCTGCATTTTTTCAATTGTTCTAAAATTAATTTCTCATCTACCTAGGCACATACGTACATATATCCTGTACATAGCTATAAAATGATCTACTTATGTTGCACTTGACTTTTTTATTTAACCTAATTTAACCTAATCTAAGTTCTAAATGCCATAAACAATCAATACCTACATGCTTAATTTTTTTGTAATCCAATTTGCTTGTTATTTTTTTTTTTTTTTTTTGCTTCATTTTTATTATTTTCTTCACGAAGCCACTTTGCATTTGCATATAATAAACAAACAATAACTCATACTTGAATACACTCTTATATAAATAAACATACCTTAGTCATATGCATACAAAAAAAAACATAAGTATGTGCGGTCTAAGGCTTATGTTGTTGCATTTTTTTTTTTGCTTAGTTTTTTTTTACAATATTGAAAGAAAGCAATTAGTGACTATGGTTGCCGGATAAAACATGGGGTAAAAAGTCATTGGTACCTTGTTTTTTAATGTCAATTGAATAAAATTTACTAAAGATGCATAAGTACATATATACTTATACCTGTAATATTTATAAATACCTTTTATATTGGTTATTCCAAACGTGAAAAACGTGAGCAGTTTTAAAAAAAGAGGGACTTAGCGTTTATACTTAATAAATAGCCACATACTCTTGTTGGTAATGTAATTTGTATTTAATTTACAATGTAAGAAAATGACTAATCTTTTTGACCTTTATTGACCTTAAAGCCCAAGAAGGAACTTAAAAAATATGTTTCTTATAAAAAAGTAGTTTTTGATTTTTTTTAAACCATATAAAGGATCATTAAGTACCAATTTGAAACTTTCTTGCATTATAATAAGAACCATAATCTTACAGACAAATTAGACCCTGCTTTTCCAGCTAGTATAGTAGCCCGTAGCGTAATGTTTAGTGCGTTGTAATGTCATTCTGGAGGTTTGGGTTCACTTCCCTGTTCCCAGCCTCGTCCACCTAAAAACTAAAAAAAAGTTTTTTTTTTTCAAGGATACTGCCTCTTCTGAGGATTTGATAAATCCTTCAAGAGTATCACTTGTCATGAATAAGTGCTTCTCGTCTAGCCGTTCAGATTCGGCTACAATTGTAGGTTCCTTCCATACATGTCGACACGCGCACACAGGAATGGTTCCGAGTTGTTAGTCACTAGACCCTGGTCCTTCACGAGCCGTTGCGCCACCCAATTTATTATTTTTTTTTTTTTTGTCAGCTAGTTGGGAAATTTTTGAATATAGATAATACATTTCTGAAACGGAGTATAAAGAAAGCCATCAGACTTTAACACTTCTGTTAAAAAACAATGGCAAATGGCACAATCGACTTTCAGTTTCAGAAAGAGGAAAAAAAAATATTTTTGTATTTTCTCCATCTCGTATCTTTTTTTTTCATTTTGCTATCTTTTGGTTTATAAATAAAACACTGTGATTTTTTTTTCAGTTTCAATAAACATAATTCATAGTAAACAAACTATAACACGTTTTCCATTATTTGGTCCAAAGTGTTTTTCTCGACCTAGTATAATCTTCAATTAATTTCCATTAAAAAAAAAACAACTAAAAAGGTCAGAAGGTCATGTAATTTTCACACATACATACATTATAAGTTTGTTCTTGAGGTGATGGAAAAAAAAACGTTTGCGATTTATGTTAAAGAGGACTGGTAGAGGGTATGTTAGCTCAAAATTACAAAATTACGTGTGGTGTAACATAAATTATGTTAATCTTTGATCTATTTTTTTTTTAATGGAGAGTTCCGTTCACTTGCAGATTTTACGCGTCATGGAAAACTTGACAATTGTTTTGCTCTTCTTCAGTAATTTACAGGGTGTTTCGCAATCACCGGCCCAGACGAAAACAATGGGGTGATTTAGAGCCAAGAAACTTGGGTAATTTTCTTGTGTTTGCTTCATAATTGAGTTATAATGGTTTTTGTGTTTTTGATCTTTTGACTAGCTTTAACTTTGCCAAACTGCAACCGATTCTTGAATTTTGATTGTCGATTTGAAGTTCCTGGGTTCCAGGATCTGCCGTATCGTGTAAATTTGATTGATTATGGACTTTACTGGCACTGCTATGGACATTTCAGGTTGTTGATGTACACTGAAGGAAAAATGTATGCACTTAGCACATAAATGTATGTACCTATCCCATAGATTTCTGCACACATAACATTATGTACTAGTTAAAAGAACAAGTGACCTCAACTCCAGATATAATTGTGTTTCGCCCAAGGTATAACAGTGGGCTCTTCAGTCAGTCTGTTATACCCTACTAAGACACAAATTTTGGTCGATGTTTACCGTCTTAGTAGGGTATAACAGACTGACTGAAGAGCCCACTGTTATACCTTGGGCGAAACACAATTATTTCTGGAGTTGAGGTCACTTGTACTTTTTAATTGAATTTTATTCATTCACTCCATTTAAAACAAAAGTAATTTTAGTAATTTTAAATTAGCCAATAAAGAATTCTGTTGACCCATTGACATTACACAATTTTTTTTTCGAATTTTCTTGGTTTTGACCCTTTTATGTAGTGGGCATAGCTTATATGCGCTCATTACATTACATAAATATTAATGCAATATGGTCGTAGTACGTATCGATCCGTAGTTTGTTTGTGATGAGTCCATGATTATTGTAGTGAGTATAATTTCCAAGCCCGTCGGCCATCCGCGATTCTGAATTATTATGCAGATGCATGCTATGCCCTCATTATACAAATATAATTCTCCTACGGACTTATCACAAATAACAATTAAAGATTTTGTAGTGAGAACAGCTTCTATGTACTCAGTGAATAGATATAAATATGAAATTGATTAAATAAATGAATAAATGCCGGTTTTCTGCGATGGCTAAAGCGTATATGTAGTTGAAATGTACTCATTACAAAAACATAAATGTTTTATGGATGCTTTGAATAATGAAGCTTCAGGTATTTGTGATGAGTAAATAGATGATTTAGTGGGTAAATTTGCTATGTACTCGGAACATAAAAATAAATATTGCATGGATTCATTAAATAAATATGTGTTGGGTAGTTGTGATAAGTACAAAGATAATGTAATGGGTACAATTGTTTACTCATTACATAAATATAAATACTGCATTGATAAATTGAATAAATTATGTCTGGGTATTTGTGCTAAGTACAAGGAAGATGTTGTTGGTACAGAGGGTATATACTTATTACATAAATATATGTACTCACTACATAAATACATGTACTCAGTACATATATATATATATATATACATAAATATATCAGTACATAAATATAATGTACTCAGTACATAAATATATGTACTCAGTACATACATTTATGTACTCAGTATATACAATTATGTACTCAGAACATACATTTATTTACTCAGTACATACATTTATATACTGAGTACATATGTTTATGTACTGAGTACATATTTTTATGTACGCTTCACATTGGACTATTTATAGTTTGATGCAACGTCTATAGCTTGCTGCGCTTGCTATCTTCTGGTTTGTATGCCATCTCTTCTGAAATTCTCTTCTTCTCTTCTGAAATTATATTAATTTATTTTATTTTATTTGAAAAAAATGTCAAGTTTTACTTACCTGGATTTGAACTGGTATTCTTCAGTGCCGAGAGCGAGCATGCATCCACTGAGCTAATTTCCAATATATAAATCTTCGACAAAATGTTAATCTGTTGAAAACTTTACACCGTTTGCTTTTATTTAGTTGGGCAGAGAGAAATATGCTGAGTGAAAGAGAAATATAGCGCACATAGCGCACACATCACATATTGCTTGTACCTGGCAGATAACTTGATGGTGGGTTTTAAATAAATCATGTTGCTTGTACCTGGTAGATAACTTGGTGGTGGGTTTTAAATAAAATAGCAGATAGAAATGTATTGAGTCTATAGCGCGTGTGCCCAGTAAACGTAGGTGATACACATCACTCTTGTAGCTTGTACCTGAACACAACTAGGTGGTGGGTTTTAAATAGAATAGCAGATAGAAATGTACTGAGTCTATAGCGCGTGTGCTAAATAAACGTAGGTGATACAGACCACATGTAGCTTGTACGTGTGACATAATTTGGTGGCGGGTTATAAATACTTGTGTCTGCATTACATAAGTTAGCCAGATAGATGTGTATTAAGTATATACGGCTTGTATTCAATAAATGTATTTATAAAAACAGAGCTTGATGGTGGTGGGTTTCACTTGGTACATAAATTCAATTGTAACCAGCACACATGAAGTTTACTCAGTAAAGAGATTTTTTATAGCAATCCCATACAAACTTCAGTACAAAACATTTACATTTAAGTTTCTGTACTGTGTGCATACCTTTTTCCCTCAGTGTACGTCTTCAAACCTTAACATAACAGGGCAGAGAAGATCTTGTAGAGAAGATCATATGGAGACTGCTTCTTCTGCAGTTGGCGCAGTTTTGACAATCTCCTTTCTTGAGAATCGGACGAACAATTCTGAGGTTCTATTCATCGGGCATGCTTTCCTTGGATAATAATCTACAGATGAGCTGGTGCATACTCCTAACCAAGTCATCGCCTGATGCTTTAATTAGGAAACAAGGCCGTCAGCTTCAGTCACTTTGTTGGGACTCAAGCTTCGATATTGCTGTCTTCACTTCGTCGAGGTCGGGTAGACGGATCGGGTTCAATGGTGCAATTTTTCTGTTAGTGGTTAATATTTCCATCATATTATCAGCATCTACTGTGAATCTTGTAGGCTAGGTTCAGGCTTTGTAGCTTCGTTTTAACTTTTGGCAAAACTTCCGAACCTCATTCCTGTTATTACATCTCTCGATCTCCTCAATCGCACGCTCCTTATGCTCCTTATTTTTCTTCCTGAGAAACCATTGTTCCACTCTTATTTTCTGCTCGTAGAGTTCGTGAACATCTCAAGTCATTCTTTGCATCAACGCTTTGTTTGTATGCTTACTGCTTTGCTGCTTGAGCTTCCCGGCACTAGTCGTAAGACCATAACGTCAGATGCGGAACTTATAATGGTTTCTTGGCAATGCTGCTAATGGTTCGCTACAGATGATGCATGCGGCATAGGACCTCTTAAGAGGTTATTCGAGACTCGATCGGAAAAGGACCTGTCAATCGCTTGCGATTGTAGCCGCCCGACGTCAAACTTCTTCACAGCATTTCTTCGGTTTGTTTGTGTTCGAGATATCCGTAGCCATTTCGTGGCTACAACCCCGGTCCAACGTTGGCTCGTCAGAACGTTCCGAAATCCTTGATATCATACATCTGGTTGACAATTGATTGGCCAAAAGATTTTCAGTTCCCCTTGGGGATATTGAGGTGAGGAAACTCCGTACCAGCTATCATACAATGGTTGGTCCCGCAGGAAAGTCGTTGAGTCTGATTCCATTAAGGGAGGTGGTGGCGTTTATATCATGTGCTTTATCCGACTATGTCACCAAAAACGTCTTCTCTTCCTACCCGCACCATAAAATCATCTAGCACAATTTTAATGTCATAGCTATAGGGCTCTGCTTGTGCGTCTTTTCCAGACGCTCGTAGATCTCGTCTTTGGTGTCTTCATCTTTCTTCTCATGTGGGACATGCACGCATATGAGCCTTTTGTTGGCGAACTAAGCCTTAGTATACGGATTGTCACGAGTCTCTCATTCATATAATTGAAACTCAAGACTTTTTGCTCCAAGCTGGCCTCCAACGACAAATCCCCATCCGAATAGATGCTGCTTCTGTTCGCGGTAGCAGTGGCCGTAGTAATAGTAGTAGTTTTTCATCTTTCATATGCCCGCTCCATGATCAAGAAGCAGACATCACCGCCATCCTAGAAGTGCGATCGGATGGAGCCTCCGGTCTAGGGCCTCTATGAATTGTTCAGCTGCTTAGGGCACAGTACATAGGTTCCACAGATCCGAGATTCGTTGTCCTTATTTTGTTTGCTTGGCTCGTGATCAGTAAATCCGTCCGTATATGAGGCTTGTTGTTTCTTCGCAGTTTAATAGCTTTACGTGCCAGGTAAGTCACCCCTACGATGGCTAGGTCTCGAACCTGGAGGACTATATCCTTATTATAAATCCAATGACGGTGAGCCGGATTAATCGTTCGTTATAGGCCTAAGCTCTGTTGATAAAGATTGTCTGTTTGTTTTAAAGAAGCTATAAGCTTCAACACGAGCATGTTAAACCTGTTCTTATATAGTAATTTTTACTTTTGAACAAATCCGTATTCCGTTTTTTTCCATCAGCTCAGGTTTTCAAGATATTCCCTTTTGAAAAAGAGAGACAAATCGTAAACATCGAAATATATAAAAAAAAAAATCCAAACTACTGTAATTTTTGTAAAACATGACAATTTGACTGAATCTATCATTAGACATTTGATTTGTTTCTTTTAACGGTTCATACCTGACCTTAATAATATGTTTCATAGTTGGGCTTACAACTTTCCGGTTGTAAATCTTACAAAAATTTACAGAAAAATATGTTTATCTTACAGTTCATTGAAAGCTCGTAAGACATCTCCCTTCAGTACCTACATATGCAGATAAATAGAAATAAAAACTTTGATGAAAAGTGATTAATACTCATAAAATACATACCATACATACATCTAACTTACGAAACATATTTTTTAATTTCCTGTTTAATAAAGCCTACGCAATAAACCAAAAGCAATTCCACTATACACATATGTGCATATGTATATGAACGATATAATAAATGGCTTCTTTATATCAACATAAGAGATAGACTTGTAACATTTCAAAATATCTGAAACCTATTTCTAGCTCATAAATATTGAAACCCTAACAAAAAATAATGTTATGTCCCAAGAAAGAGAAACAAAAAGAAAAAACTTCATTAAAGTAGGTTGACGCCAACAAGAATTTATGAGAATTCTTATTGAATACTCGGTTTTCTTAGATTTATGAAAATAAAATTCCTTTTATGAGTTGTAAGTGAGTGTTCTTTTTACTGAAATGAAATCATAAACATACACTTTTATTCATTCCATGGGAAAATCATTCAAAATTCCATTAAACCCATCTAAAGGTTTCCCTCCGAATCAACAAATATGAAATTGGCCTTTTGAGTGAGTAAATTACTTCTGTTACTGTGGTTTCCTGTCGTTTTTTTTTTATTTCGTGGAATCCTTTGATGCTTGATGTGGTGATGGAATGGCATTGAGTTTGAATTCAACAACAATAATTTACCTCAGCTGCCATCTTATTAACTTTTAATATTATTGTACTTTTATGTGTTTTTTCACCTTGTAAACAATATAACCACATGATAAACCAATAAATTGACATTGTTTTCAAACAAATTAAGGCTTAAATTATTTGTTTTCGCTTAAGGAGAATAATCAGTTGTTATCTGGAACAAAAAAAGTATTACCTAATAAAACTTTCTGTTTTGAATAAAAGCGACTAAAAGTTGGTCGAAATGATTTTTCAAATGACACACAACTATTTGAAAAGATTTAGGATTCAAGGAAGTTATTATAAAGGAGTAATTTGGATATCATTCCACTTATATCAATTAGCAAGGCGCCATTTGTATGTTAGGGCCAACGATATATGCTTTACCTAATTTATATCATTGGAATAATACAATGGGGCTACCAAAAGACGGTAACACTCACAATCCTCTGTTATCCTTTATTTCTTTTAATTTATTTTTAAAGGTTGTGCTTTAAATGAACAGTTTTATTTTCAAACTCAAAGTTTTGATGCACACTAAGTTTTTTTTTCAAAATTATACGTAATTAAGTATTATTTTTGTTTTCAAAGTTCAATGCTCTTATCAATTGACCAAACATTAAAGACCGGTTGGTTCTAGTACTTCTACTTTTTAAGATATTCAAAAACAAAGAAACCAACAAGAAAAAAAAGAAATTGATTCATTTATTTTTTAATGTATTGAAAAGCAAAAGCCCTATAAGCATCCGGTTTTCAGAGATTGACTAAAAATTGATAAAAGCATTGATTTTTGAAAACAAAAATAGTACCTTATTACGTACAATTTTGAAAAAACTTAGTTGCCATTTTTTTTTTATTTTTTTTTTGTATGTGATTTTTTATATGTGTTTTTGTCTGCAGGCGGGTCAAGATTCCGGGGGCAAGATCCCCTCCCCATCCGACGAGCTGACGCCGTGCGTGTGCAAGCAGGCCGCGTCCCCGGGCTTGACATTTCTTCCTTTTTCTTGACCTTTCTTTTTCCTAGCTTCCTACCCTAAACTTCTCCCATCCTACTTCCTTGCCAACTGCTCTTCTCCTTTTGCCTCGCAATAATTTGGAGTTTGAAAATTAATTTTTTCAAAAACGGTTCATTAAAAGAACTTCATTTAAAAATAAAATAAAAAATGTTTGGCCTTGTAAAAAGGTATAACAGAATATTTTTTAAGAATTTCTTTTGCCCCTCCCTCCTAAAATGAGGAAAATAGAACCCGACCTCCTATACGAATTTTACTTGCGATAAACTTAGGTACTATATGGTAAGTTATGGATTCGTAAAAAAAAATCGAACTCGGGAAAGTAATTTTCCCTAACATTACGATTATACAGAACGCGAAAAAAGTGGGTCCCGCAATTTTGTCTGTCTGTTTGTCTGTCTGTCTGTCCTCGCCCGTACAACCTAAACGGCTCGATGAATTTTTCTTCAAACTATAGTGTTTTTTGACAAATATGCCCAGACGTTTTTTTAAGGAAAATAATATTTTCCAAAAAGGAAAATAATATTTTTCTCAAAAACGGGTCCAAGGATTTTGTCAAAAAAATTCAAATAAATTAAGTAAAAAAATGTTACTTTTTAATAATTTTTTTATTTTCATAAATTGAATATTTTGAGTACCACCAGTACAACCATTTTTTTGGTTTTTGATTTTCTCGAAAACAGTTCAGTTTAAAATTTTAATTTTTTTTGTGGTAGATCTTCTAAGAAATATAAACATAACCAAAATTATATACAAATTTTCAAAAAAAATTATTTTTAGATTTTTAAAAAAATACTGATTTTTTTTTGAAAATTCTGTATCTTAAAAACGGGCTACTGAAATTTTTATTTTATCCCGTGTAGAATTTTATTTTGTTAAATACTAGGTTTTATTTTCGAAAATGAACGAAACATTTTATATATTCAAAATTAATTTAAAAAAAACCGCTCGAACGATATTTAATTTTTATTGTTTTCATAAATTCATATTTATCAAACAAATCAGATGGCATACTTGATTTTGAGCTCTTACTCTCAAAGCCATTAAAATAATAAATGTATAGTAACTAGCAGCGCCAGTGGCCGCGAGACAGTCACAAAATTCATGGATAAGTTATGGATTCTCTTTTTACTAATTTATATAGGTTCCATGACAATTTTGAAAAGGTTAGAAAAGCAAAACTATGATTTAAAAAAACGAAACAAATTCACGGATACGTTAATTTCTGTAGCATTCATTAAAATTTTGCCTTAAACTTTAAAAAAATAAGGATCAGTTACTTATTTTTTAAATTTTGTGTTCATTAACTATTCAATAGTGAACCTTAGTTCATCTAAGGCACACATTACACTACTTATTCTCTTAGGCCCGTTTGCATACGAAACATAAATGTTCAAGTTCAACATAAGTGCTTATGTTCTACTTTTTCCTATTTCCTAACCATAAACTGTCATATAAGTTCTTATGTTGAACTTAAAAGCTTAAATTTCGAATCAGCAAATGGGCCTTGGTTAACCAAATTTCGTTCAGCTTGAATTATAAAAATTTGAATTTCTAAATTAAATTCGAAATTGCGTACACTCTGGTGTATAAGAGTATAAGTACTTTTTTTAATTTCTAAATAAAATAAATGACCAACTGCTTAGCTTTAAAATAAAAAAAATATGAAAATATGTTTCCACTTAGTAAGTTCAAAAGGGACGGATATAATTAACCTGATATGATGCATTTTTTAAAGTATTCAATATTTTTGTCAAGAAAACATTACTTACTTTTAGTTAAACTAAATATTGTGCTCAATTTGAATTTATTTGGCGAAAACAAATACACACAAAATTCAAACAACCATTGTTCTTTTTAATACTTGAAATGAGTTGCATGAGCGGGATAGAGGATACAAAAAGGGAGTTGAAATCATGTCAAAAAAAAAAATTGTAAAACATTCAACATTTCAAACTTTTACCAATTTTGAATTCTAGAATTTACTTGTTTTGGAGGCTTAGTAAAAGGAAACATCCTGAATCACTGTCACATTCAATTCCCATTTGTGCAGGCAAATATGGTCCCTTTTTATTTACTTTTACGAAGTCGGAGGTGATCATGAAACATGAAGGCTCCGCCAAGCAAACGCGAGCAGAGAAACATTCGTCGTTGGTGAGGGCACTCTCATTTATCACCATGTAAATAAATTTAAAAAGACAAATATTTCTCCATCGCGTTTGTGTGTTTGACTGGCGAATGTTTCTCCGCCCCACTGAATGTTTCGCGTTGGTTTGAGAGATCCTTATACATATATTTGGCGGCCTTGGACGGTGTTCACATTGGACTGACTTCTCCGAATTTGCAAAGGAGAACGTCAAAAAAAAATTAAATATTTTAAAAATTTTAAAAATTTACTACATTTTTCCCTTTCTAACTATGAAGTGGCATCGTCTCTCAAAATGTCAGACTTCGAAACCCAACCCTTAAAATGATAAAAATCACTTATCTGGAAAAATTCAAATATCCAATAAATGCTTTAACAGCTACATGCAGACATAATTTTTTTTACTTGCCATATACGTAGTAAAAAAAATTTCGAGATAATATTTTTCCTAACATTACGATGATAGAGAAAGCGAAAAAATTGGGTCTCGCAATTCTGTCTGTCTGTCTGTATGTACCTCGACCCTAAACGGCTGAAGCGATTTTCTTCAAACTTTGGGCTTAAGGATCTTATGGGATTCCCTAGAGGGGAAATTGAATTTGTTTTTTTAGCTCAAAAACTAACGGTACCTGTCATACAGCCAATATACAAAAATCATAATTATCAAATTGGTCAATAAATTAATTTCTTAAAAATTGACTTATTTCAAAAACAGCCTTAACGATTTAAAAAAAAAGAATTACAAGGTACTAAAATTACTAAACTAAATATTTTGGTGGAAATTTTTTTTTTTATAACGGTTACTAACGGTACCTGTGATGCAACCGATACACCGATTTCAACCAAAATTTTTATACAAAAGGTCGCTTACAATTTTAACAATTTTGTATATAAAAATTTTTGAAAAAATAATTTTTGGATTTTTAAAAAAATATTGAATTTTTTTTTTTTGAAAATTCAATTTGAAAACGGGCTAATGAATTTTTTTTTGATTTTGTGAAAAATTGTTTTTTATTAAATACTAAAAGTTGGCATACCAAATTTTATTTTAAAAAATGTTCAAGAATTTTTATATATAAAAAATTAATTTAAAAAAAAAAACCGCTCTAACGATTTTTGAATTTTTTTTTCATAAATTCACATTTATTAAACTAATCAGATGGCATACTTTTTTTGAGCTCTATCTGTTTTAGCTATTAAAATAACTAATTTATAATAATTCATAGTAATCATTTATTGTTTTTAAAACTTTTTTTTTAAATTATATCAAAATGTTATGGAACCAATACATATGTACGTTGACTATTTCAAGCTACGTTGAAGTTGTTAGCTACGAGAGCAAGTTTTGTGCGATCCAGTCGTTCCTATTTTTTTCTTGGCTTGACCCAACCAACATGTTCAATCTTTTGTGTAAAATGGTGCTTAATTTATTTGTGTGAGACTAGCGGTTCTTAAAATATTGAGGAAAAAACTTCTCATGCCCTATTTTCAAAGACAAAGGCCAAACGGAGAAGGTCTTAACGCCAAAAATACATTTCTATAATCACACTGAATCCCCCCACCAACATGTAAAGGCAGGGTAACATTTCAATTGATTCTTGAATATCCATTATTAAAATGTATTTTTATTTGTTTGAGAAAATGCACAACTCTCAAAATCTCGCGGACAATGAATACACTTTGTAATATTTGTTATTAATTTTTGGGCGCAAAAATTTGTGTGTAAAAATAAAAGAATCGATTTTTTTTTAACAAAATTCTTTTCAACCAAAAAAATAATCGATTTGAAATGGTTGGAAAGGAATTCCACAAATAGGGCTTTTTAGAAAAAAAAAAGCAATATATCTCTGTCCCATAGCTTCTAAACGTCAAATCAATATTTTGGGTTAATGACGTTTGAGTTCTTTGCGTTATTTGGTTTAGTGGTGCATTCTTTTTTGTAACTATGGTCAAAAACAAGAGTGGCGATGTCAAAGTTAAAAAGGTTAAATAAGAGCTATATAATAAGAGGTAAATAAGAGCTAGTTATGCATTTCATTTAACAGAGCACAAAGGTGAGTTGTAAGCTAACTCAATCTTACCAGGAAGTCGAATTTGTATGTAGTTAAAGTTCGAAGATTTCCTTAAAATCAAATTAAACTTAAAATGTCAAATGAGAAAATATTATGATTGACATTAATGATTAAATAGAATAATAAAAAAAACAAATTGTTTTAATGCTTTTTAAAATACACTAAAATCCATTTATATACTATATACATTGTACACACAATAAAATTTAAAAAACTCTCCGACAAACACTCTGAGACCATATTAAATCCATCTATTTTATTTCACCAGTTAAATTTATTTCGTTTTAATATTTATTTATTAGTTGTAGCATTTTTGATTGCACAAATATCATTACTGTGTCATTTATTTCATGAAATTATAAAGACATTTAAAGCCCGACAACTCTCGGTGTTGTGATTAGAAATTCGGAGCTTGTGCAAACTTCTTCACTTCATGACTTTTAATAGAAATTGTGTTGAACTTGAACACAAATAAAATTACTTAACTGAAGTTTATTTATATTTTTTTTTTGGACAAAATGACGAATATTTTAATGGAAGTAATTTCATTACATAAGTTTCTTCGTTTTGTTGAGAGCCAGTCATTTTAATTTTTGTTGTTTTTTATTCTCGTGGAACAGCGAGTCAGTCATCTTCTTTTTCTGTTTTATTGTTGATATGTACAGGGTGTCCCGTCAGTAATGGATAACCCTGAAATGCCGCATAGCAGACTTTATAACCGTCCTGAAAACTGATAAAAAAAAGTTCTATCCCAACCACAAGAAAAGTTATATGCATTTTTTTGTTCAGTGCATTATTTTTTTTCTTACTTTACATTTTTGAATACCACGACTACAAGTGAATGAGTTCCATAATTTTTTTTTTTTGCAGGAATATTTTACATTACTTGTGCCAACACATTAGTAGAAGAAAATTATTATAACTGTTGGACTTCTTAGAGAAAAAAATTATTTAACATTGAATTTCAATGCAAAATGTGAAAATAAATAATTTTTGGAAAAGTTAAATCATAGCTGGTATAAAAAAATGCATGAATACCTGAGTGCCCAACTATTTTAAAAATATGCGCGTTAAATGCAGATTTCAAAATGGTATCACTTATTATTATATCTAGAGTCAATAGCAAGTTATTGGTAAAAATCTGCAATACTAGAGTAAATTTAGCAAAAACAAAAGTTTTCAAAATTAGCACAGTAAACGTGAAAATAGTACCAAGCGTTGAACATAGCAGATTTTTGATTTATTGGCTGTTTCTACGATGTTATCCTAATGATAAATCCAAGCTTTCAGCTTCTAGGGCCGAATGCATTATTGATAAAAATGTCAAAAAAGTGCAAAAAACGGTTACATTTTCGAGCTTGTTTTGAATTTTACCTATTCTATTGGGCTTTAACAAACCCATTAAATATTTTGTTGGTTGCTATTAGTTTATTTGTTATTTTCTCTAAACAAAAAGTTTTTGAGCCAGCTTTTAATCACATGATCACTTAGTTAGAAAACAAAAACAAAAATAGATATTTTTTTAATTTTTTTTTTATTTAAAGCAAATGCTCAAACTGTTTTCCACCCACTCTTATACAGGTTCTGTACCTCCGAATAAATGAACGTCTTAGTGAACGTGCAAGGTTTTGCTCAGAAATTTGTAATGCAGCTGCCTCCACACGATTTCTTAGCTCCTCTAAAGACCTGATCGGCTTGCTGTATACGATTTCCTTAATGCATCCCCAATAAAAAAAATCAAGTGGATTTAGGTCTGGTGAACGGGGTGGCCATAAAATTGGTCCCAGACGTCCTATCCATCTGCCTGGATATCTGGCATTTAAATATGCCCGCACAGACACAACATAGTGTGCTGGACAACCATCATTTTGAAGCCAATGGGATTCCTTTAGTTCTTGAGGCACTTCTTCCAGCAAGGTTGGGAGATAATTTTGGAGGAACTCCAAATAACCTTGGCCAGTTAAAATCCCCGGCAACTCAAAGGGTCCAATTATTTTCCCATTGAGCATCCCAGTCCAATAGTTTATTTTGAATTGGTACTGGGACCTGTCTTCCCTCATGATGTTTGGGTTTTGTAGTGGCCAGAAGTGGAGATTATGGAGATTAGTGTAGCCATCTCTTTTAAATGTCGACTCATCGCTCCAAAGAATTTTGTCAAAAAACTGCGGATCTTCTTCAATTTTTATATCATTATGTCGACAAAAACTCATTCTCGTTTCATAATCTTGCGGCTGGAGAGTCTGCACCCGTGTTAGGTGAAAGGGATGATATTTATATTTACTTAGCACACTATGCGCAGTCGTCTTTCCGATCCCAGTGCGTCGTGCTATTGCTCGGATTGATACTGTAGGATCTCGGTCAAGTTCCGCAAGCACTAAGTCTTCGGTATCTCCTCGAGGGGGTCGTCCCACGCCAGCACCACCAACACCACTACCAGGCAGCCTTCCTTCCGAGAAACAGCTATGGACTCTAATAAACACTCGATAATCCGGGTGACGTGCGTTAGGGTACCTTTCCCTATACAGAGTCGCAGCTTCGTTTGCGTTGCCTCTGCACTCTCCATAAATGAAATGCATGTTTGCATATTCTTGTGCAGAATACAGAATACGTGGCATCGAAAAAGTTCAATCAAACGTCTTAATTATCAAAAAGCAGGTTCAGGAAAACAGCTATTTAGACCGTTAATTTTTCTGAAGAATGAACAATAAAAACGATATAAATAAGTGTTCGTCGTGGTCTTAACCTTATGAATTAAGATCAAATTACAAAAACTTTAGTTCAAAATTTAAAAAACTTACGATTTTATGCGTTCTCACTTTCTCAGGATCTTACAATTTACTATTCAAAAAACACAATTAAAATTGAATCAGAAGACTTTTTGTTTGGAGAAAATAACAAATAAAAAATAGCAACCAACAAAATATTTGATGGGTTTGTTAAAGCCCAATAGAACAGGTAAAATTCAAAACAAGCTCGAAAATGTAACCGTTTTTTGCACTTTTTTGACATTTTTATCAATAATGCATTCGGCCCTAGAAGTTGAAAGCTTGGATTTATCATTAGGACAACATCGTAGAAACAGCCAATAAATCAAAAATCTGCTATGTTCAACGCTTGGTATTATTTTCACGTTTACTGTGCTAATTTTGAAAACTTTTGTTTTTGCTAAATTTACTCTAGTATTGCAGATTTTTACCAATAACTTGCTATTGACTCTAGATATAATAATAAGTAATACCATTTTGAAATCAGCATTTAACGCGCATATTTTTAAAATAGTTGGCCACTCAGGTATTCATGCATTTTTTTTATACCAGCTATGATTTAACTTTTCCAAAAATTATTTATTTCACATTTTGCATTGAAATTCAATGTTAAATAATTTTTTTCTCTAAGAAGTCCAACAGTTATAATAATTTTCTCCTACTTATGTGTTGGCACAAGTAATGTAAAATATTCCTGCAAAAAAAAAAATGATGGAACTCATTCACTTGTAGTCGTGGTATTCAAAAATGTAAAGTAAGAAAAAAAATAATGCACTGAACAAAAAATGCATATAACTTTTCTTGTGGTTGGGATAGAACTTTTTTTATCAGTTTTCAGGACGGTCATAAAGTCTACTATGCGGCATTTCAGGGTTATCCATTACTTACGGGACACCCTGTATGTAATTCCTTTTTTAAATGTTATTCTGAAAATTTAAATGTAGACGATTTTTTTTAGTTAATAATTATAAAAATAATGTATAATTCATGACTTGTTGAAATACATTCGAAATCGTTAGAAATCACTTTTGTCGAAATGCATGCACTTGGTAGTGATGATTCTCTTCTTCGCTGCATTAGAAATCACCTTTTGTATGGTTTCAAGTTTAAAATTCACAAAATAAATGCTGTTGTACCCCCATGGTTCCGCTTTGTCTCCGTATCTCTTTCTCATATTCCGCAATTATCTTTTCCTTAAACTACTAGCCCATTTAAATGTTTTGCAAACGAATTGAAGTTTACTAGAGTCAATGGGATGTTTATTTTATTATGGAGCATTGAGGAATTAAGTGGGGCCAGGAGATAAATTAGATACAGCCAGAAAAAAAGTTGTAATACTATTTTGATAAGGAAAGGATGTTGAAAATTTCAATTTGCAATATTGCAAACGTTAATAACCAATTGTTTGCAATTGTTTAATTTTAAGCCTTATGTAGACAAGTCCTAAGAGGAAATATGTGCGTATCTTCATTGTGAGCTTTATATTAACATTATTGCTTAGATTTTTAAAAAGCATAGCTTTATATTAACATTAATGCTTAGATTTTCAAAAATCATATTTTTTTTCAAAATTTGTACACGTGTAGAAATTAACATTTTGCTACTTATAATGCACAAGGAATCGGATAGCCTTGGATCTATTAATTTTTAGTGTGATTTTTGTTTAAATTAACATACACAGTAACACACGTGTGAAGGTACACTCTGTTGGTTTACATATTTGTAAATTAAAGAAAAAAAAAAGTCAATGGGGGATCCTTGAGCTTTATGCTTTTAATCATAATTTATTTGAATTTTTATTTGTTTTTGGAGAAGAAAATAATGCTTAAAATTTTGTTTGTTTGACCTTATTTTTTGTTGTTCATCCATGACTCGTAAACGGCTGGCCAATTTTGTTGCAATTTCACAAACAAGATATGTGCATTTTTTAGTTCAGTGCATTATTTTTTGCGTTACTTTTCGTTTTTGAATACCACGACTACCAGTGAATGACTTCTACCGTTTTTTTTTCGTAGCAATATTTAACATTGTTTGTGCCAAAACATAAGAAGACAAAAACTATAATAACTGTTGGAATTTTTAGAGAAAAAAGTTATTGAACTTTGATTTGCGATGCAAAATGTGAAAGAAATAATTTTTGAAAAAGTTAAATCATCTCTGGTATAAAAAAATGCACGAATACCTAAGTGGCCAACTATTTGAAAAATATGCGCCTTAAATGCGGATTTCGAAATGGTATAATTTATTATTGCATCTTGAACCAATAGGAAGTTATTGGTAAAAATAAGAAACAATAGAGTCAATATAGCAAAAACAAATGTTTTAAAAATTAGCAAATTAAACGTGAAAATAATATCATGCGTCCAACATGGTAGATTTTTTTTTGATTGCCTGTTTTTATGATATTCTCCTAATGATAAATCCAAGCTTTAAACTGCTAAGGCCGATTACAACATTACAAAAAAGGGCTACATTTTCAAGCTTGTTTTGAATTATACCTGGTCTATTGGGCCCTAACAAAACCATAAAATATTTTCGCAGTTGCATTACGTTTATTTGTTAATTTCTTCAAACAATTAGTCTTTTGAGTTTTAAGCCAACTTCCAATCACTTGATCACTTAGTTAGAAAACAAAAACAGAAGTAGATATTTTTTTTTAATTAAAAGCAAATGCTCAAACTGTTTTCCATCCATTCTAATACGGGTTCTGCACCTCCGAATTAATGAAAATCTTATAATAATCTTCTTAATTATTGCTCAGAATCTTGTAATGCAGCTGCCTCCCCAAGATTTCTCATTTCCTCTAAGGACCTGATGGGCTTGCTGTTCAAGATTTTCTTAATGCAGCCCCAATGAAGAAATCAATTTGATTTAGGTCTGGTGAACAGGGTGGCCATAAAATTGGCCCCAGACCTCATGTTCATCTGCCTGTATCTCTGGCATATTTGTAATGCACCGGCTTGCTCAAGATTGCATACCTCCTCTGAGAAGCTGATCGGCTTGCTGTATTCGATTTATTTATTATTATTTATTATACATTAATTTGGTAATAACCACTACCAAAATATTTGATGGTTTTTTAAGAGGCCAATTGAACAGGTATAATTCAAAAATGTAGCCGTTTTTTTGCACTTTGTTAACATTTTTGGTAATGTTGCATTCGGCCTTAGAAGTTAAAAGCTTGGATTTAGCATTAGGACAACATTATAAAGACAAAAATCTTCCATATTCAACGCATAGTATTATTTTCAAGTTTACTGTGCTAATTTTGAAAACTTTTGTTTTTGCTTAATTGCCTCTAGTATTGCAGATCTTTACAAATAACTTGCTATTGGTTTTAGATACAATAATAAACTATACCATTTTGAAATCCGCATTCGAAACGCATATTTTAAAAATAGTTGGCCACTTAGGTATTCATGCATTTTTTCATACCACAGATGATTTAACTTTTTCAAAAATTATTTTCTTTCATATTTTGCATCGCAAATCAAAGTTCAATAATTTTTTTCTCTAAGAATTCCAACAGTTATTATAATTTTTGTCTTCTTATGTTTTGGCACAAACAATGTTAAATATTGCTACGAAAAAAAACGGTAGAATTCTTTCACTCGTAGTCGTGATATTCAAAAACGTAAAGTAACGCAAAAAATAATGCACTGAACAAAAAAATGCACATATCTTTTCTTGTGGTTGGGATAGACTTTTTTTTTATTAGTTTTCAGGACGGTCATAAAGTCTACTATGAGGCATTTCAAGGTTACCCATTATTTACTGGACACCCTGTATACATAAATAAATATTTCATGCAAAATCAAGGTATTTCCGAGTAGGTACATTATATTTATGTAAATTTATTGACAATTTGTGAAATTTTCTTTACATCATTTTGAACGAAATTGGTCAAATACAAGAAATTAAAGAAGAAAATTTAAAAATAATTGAAAAGAATATTCAAAAAACGGGTATAATGATCGATTTTTGAGCACCTATGTACATATATGCCAAACTTAATATGGGGTAGGTCTTTAATTGGGAAGATTTTTAAAATTGAAAGCCAGGAGATTTCTGCTAATCCATTATACAAAAATATAGGCACCAAAATAAATTCCTCATCCATTCCATGCTTACTTTAAGATTTTTTTTTTTTTTTGTGATAAAATCATTCCTCACCTCGTAAAGTTCTTCTTTAATAAGTCATAATAGATGACATGCTTTTATTTCATACATAAAATGTATGCGAAAAACAATGTTATTAAATAAATTGTCTTCTGTAAGAATAATGCTGGTTCCATTCCATAATTTACAAATATATGCATATTTTTTTTGCACATACACATTTATGTATATTATGTAGATATTCGCTTGTACACGTGCGGAGATTATAATTTTATACAAGATGCTATCCGTCTTAACTTTTAACGACTCCATAAGAATATGGCAATATTAAAAGATAAAATTCAAACCATGAATTTCATAAGCAATAACATAACGTAAAACACATAAAGTAATTCAATATGTGAAGCCAACCATCATGAATATTGTTGGGGTTCGGAAGCTATTTTTTAGCTTTAACACGCGAAAATATGAATTAAATAAAAAAATAAACATTAAAATTTGCTGCACTTATTCCTTGAAAAATAAACAAATTCTGTAAAACTCCGGAGTTGGGAAATTCTACAAAACATTGAATTTTTAGACGACACGTTGGTAAAAGTCCGAAATATTTTGTTCTCATAATTCATTATGGTCTTCTATCTCCATGCATTTGATAAAATCGAAACACGCAAGGTAAAATTGTTGACAGTGTGGCCTTGAATAGTGAACCCTTAAGCTGGCTATATACGACCGAGGCGAGCGGCTCGGCGGCTCGGAGCCAAATGACTTCCATCATTTTGTTCTGGACATATGTCAAAAAGGTTCGGCGCCGAACCATTAGGATATTCAATCAGTCGGAAAACCACGAACCAAATTGGTTCCGAGCCGTTCGGCTCGGTCGTGTATGACCGGCTTAAGGCTCGGTCTTGTTTGGCCGGATTTAGCAATTAGCCAAACAACGGAATTGCGTAGGTAGGACAGACGACCCAGAAAAGCGTACAGTTCAGTACCAAGCGAACTGTTGATAAAATTCCGGAATTAATAATGAAAACAAAACATTTGTTCTTATTTCGGGGTTTAACACGAATACAAATAGGTACACTTACTTATTTGTGAAACTTAAAGTAAAGTAAAGGAAGAAAATTCTGTAAAAAAGAATACCGAAGGTCGGCAATGCCTGATGCATACACTGAGAATTAAAAGCTGTTTCGTTTGTTATTTCATTGATGGATAGCGGTGAAGGTGCTTGTTTTCGCTAACGACGGAAATTTAATTAACTTATTATAGACTGCCATTGAAGTTTCACATCCATAAAGAACAAGAAAATAGATCTTATAACAAATATACATAAATCGGAGGGCACTTAGGTTCCATCCCAATTAGCGGGTTGATACAATAAGAAGAGATTTTTTTCTCGGGTTTGGTCACACTGTTCGAATTTTTCAGCGCATTCTTTATCGCGTCTTGCAAAAATGTGAATTCAAGTTGAAGAATGAATTTAAATTAATAAAGGTTGAATTTACTTTGCAAAAGGGTGGAATTCCGTTTCCACAAAGGAATAATATATAATTTTCAAAACGTTGAGTTTAATTTAAAAAGACTGTATTTCGGTTTAGAAAGCCAAGTTAGTTTTATTTCGTAAATAAATCAAAAATATTGCCTTATTTTCTACATCGGAATTTTGAAAAATAAATGTGAAGTAAGCGCGCAAGACTTGGTAGAGTTCTGTCAAAAGAGCATTGCAACACGTCTTTTTTGAGAAAGAAGGATGGGGAGTGGGCAGTCTCTCCAGCTGAATCCTTGGAACTACTGATAACGACACACTTTCCGGGGTGTGAAAACAGTAAACCGGAACCACTTGAAACTCACATCACACCGTTAGCTCATGTAGAGCATATCAATACCGTCATAACAAGAGAAAATATTGCCTGGGCAATTAATTCTTTCTCTCCATATAAATTTCCAGGCCTGGATGGCATACTGCCTATTATGCTTCAAAAACTGCAAGATGTGGTTGTTCCTTGGCTGGAAATAATTTTCAAAGGTTGCCTCTATCTCAACCATGTACCCGAGACATGGAGACATGTCAGAGTAGTTTTCATCCCGAAGGTCGGTAGAAGGGGCCATGTATCCGCGAAGGATTTTCGACCAATTAGTCTGACCTCTTTCGTGCTTAAAACGATGGAGCGCATCCTAGACAAACACATTAGGGACATCCTAGTTGGATGCCCTCTTGAAAACTATCAACACGCATACCTAAAGGGTAAGTCCACGGAGACGGCCCTTCCCGAGGTAGTTCGTACAATTGAGAAAACTATTAACTTCAAAGAATATACACTCGCCACCTTCTTAGATGTAGAAGGGGCTTTCAATAACGTCCTTACTGAGTCCATTCGAGAAGCCCTTATTGACTTTGGTGTAGAGTTCTACATCCGGGAGTGGATAGTTTCCATGCTCAGGGATAGAAGGATTCAATCTACGTTAGGAAGTACAATGTCAACCAAATACGTCAGTAGAGGAACACCCCAGGGTGGTGTTCTGTCTCCTCTTCTTTGGCTTTTAGTCATGAATAAAATTCTCGCTAAGTTAGAGAGGGGTGGAGTGAAGGCAGTCGCGTATGCCGATGATTTGGTGCTACTAGTGTCGGGTAAGTTTACCCCTGTTACGGAGGTGGCTTTAAGGAAGGTTAGTAACTGAGCTGCGAGCTGTGGACTGGGTATTAATCTGAACTTATACTTTTTACTACCAAAACAAAGATAGACCCCTTCAATCTACCTCGACTCAACGGTCAAACACTTTCGCTCTCCTCCAGTGCAAAATATTTGGGTGTAATTCTCGCCCCTAAATTAAACTGGAAATAAAACATTGAAGAACGGGTTAAGAAGGCCTGTATAGCTTTCTATGCCTGACGCAAAACTTTTGGTAAGAGGTGGGTCCTCCAGTCAAAAATGATTTTATGGACATACACAGCCGTGGTGCGACCTATTCTCACGTATGGTTCGATTGTGTGGTGGCCAGCATTAAAGAATTTGTATAATATCAACAAACTTAGGAAGGTTCAAAGAACAGCTAGCTTTGGCACCACAGGGGCTATTCGATCCTGTCCAACAGATGCGTTAGGAGTTTTTCTAAACCTTTTACCACTAGATTTATACATTAAATACCTAGTATCTTGCAGCGCGATAAGACTAAAAGAATCGAACTCCTGGTTTGCCAAACCCTATGGACACAGCAACATCACGGGTTTAATTCCTACCGAAATGTTTTCGACTCCGACTGATTACTACACCCCTTCAATGAGCCTCGGTAAAGATTTTAAAGTTATATTCCCATCCAGAAAGGATTGGAATGATGACGTCGTGACGAAAGACTTCGACACAACTATCTTTACTGATGGGTCAAAGATGGAGTGCGGTGTTGGTGCGGGTATTTTCTCAGAGTCCCTTAATATATCCAGGTTTTTTCGGCTACCTGACTTTGCTAGTGTCTTTCAGGCTGAAGTACTGGCGATCAGGGAAGCATGCAAGCTACTTAAACAAAATCCAAACCAGAACCGAAATACAGCTATTTTCTCAGACAGTCAAGCGACTGTCAGAGCCATTAATTCGGCTACATCATCCTTAAAATTAGTACGACAATGCCAGGAAGAGCTTCTGAGTCTGAACACTAACCTCAGGGTCACTCTTATCTGGGTTCCGGGTCACAGTGGCATTGAGGGGAATGAGCGGGCTGAAGAGCTGGCCAGGCAAGGTTCAGCCCTTCATAACTCACTTGCGGAAAGAGTCAGTATTCCTCTTGGAGTTATGAAGGGCAATATATTCTCAATTTTTCTCTCAGAATCTAATCGTAGGTGGAATAGTTTAACTAACTTCATTATTGCTAGAAAAATCTGGCCTACCTATAATAAATCCCAAACTATTAACCTAATGTGCAGACCCAGGCGAGACATAGCAAGGATTGTTGCAACATGCACTGGACACTGGCCAATAGGAGAACATGCGGCGAAGCTTGGCATCCCCTACAATACTCACTGTCGTAGTTGTGGGGACCAGCAGGAAGAGGAAAAAGTCTTTCATTTCCTCTGTAAATGTCCCGCTTTGGCCAGAATGAGGCAACAATCTTTTGGGAAGCCCTTTTTTGACGACCTTAACGAACGCTCCGGAACGAAGATCAAAGATTTGACTTCTTTCCTCAACGCGACGAAATGGATCTTGGATTAACTTCGGTTCCTCTTGTACCGTCTTCTTCCCCAAACTCCTATGATTGCGAGCTAGCAGACTAAAGGTTTTTGAAGGTGGCTCATGGTGCACGAGGACCGGAGGATCACACGGTTGTGCCAACCTTCGCTTTAATACCAGTCAACAAATTGCCTAGTTGGCACAGTGTAGATGGTTTTTAGTTGCGAACTTTGGTCCTATCGGATGTTTTTCCTATGTCCAAATCCTTAATAAGTTTCATCTCATGTCTAAATCCAATAAAAGCGTCTGGTCATACAGGCGGGTGGTAACCACAAGTCATGTTGTGCAAACAGACGGAGGTGTACAGAGATTACCATATCCGAGTGTGCGACTAGATGATCACCCTAAGGCTGAACTCGGGCGTAGGCGATGATCCGTTGGGAGATCTATCACCAAATACCCTCTTTTTCATTAAAAATGTTTTTTTTTTTAACCCACAGGTCAAACAAGTTATGGTATCAAAACGGCGCATTACAGCGTTAATTGGGTCATCGAGCAAGGATGCTTGTAACCGCCATCTCTACCTACCTACCTACCTAAGCGCGGTGAGTAGTAGGAGTGGTAGTAGTAGTCCGTAGCGTAATGGTTAGTGTGTTGGGCTGTCACGCTGGAGGTCTGGGTTGACTTCCCAGCCTCGTCCACCTAAAAACTAAAAAGTTTTTTGACAATTTAATTTAAATTTAGGATTAAAGAACCGGTTTCTGGCTTTCAAAACCGTAGTTCATTGTAAGTGTGGCCGTCGTGTGTTAAAATTTCGTTTTCTTGTTTTCATTTTTTATTCCTAAAAAATCCCTAAATGGCACGAGATAGACTCTCTCTCCCCCTCTCATAGTAAAAAATGCTTGTTTTTAACCCCTCTCCAAAAATCGGTTGTCAATTTTTGGCGCCAAAGTGATCGTACTCGTTCCATAAGTTGATCTTATAGTATTTGTTTATTGTGTATTATCTCATGTTTTCCAAGCATAGGTACCTATTTCTATAAAACAAAAATGTCAACAATGAAAACACAAACACACGACGACCCCACTACTTCTTGTTATACAGGATAAGAAATAGCTATTAAAAGGTTTTCCTTGTTGTCTTTTCTGTAAAAGTTATAACTAGGTATATATGTTACTTATGTACCTACATTATATCATGTACCTCCTTTTGTGTTTATATCAAATGAATGAAATTTAATCTAAACCATTATTTCAACATTTGTTTCGGTTCCTTTAGAAAACATCGCATTTTATTTTTACAAGTGGTGTTTTTTTTTGTTGAACTTTTGTTAAGGAATGAGAGGGATATTGGATGCCTTTTCATCTTCGCAACCAGGGAAAGCTTGTCAACAAGCACTATAAATGGTGGATAGAAATCGTGACCCTGGTGGATTGTTTTTTTATTTATTTATAAGACACACATGTCAAATGAAAACTGTTTGGCAATTTGTTAAAGAAAATGAAGTTAAATAAGGAAAATCAATTTTAAAGTTTAATAGATATTATTGTTTGTTTGTCTGAATTTCTAAGAGCACGACACAATTTTCTTTAAGTATTGATTTCACAAGAAATGCTCGTTTATTATCTCAATTCTCAAATCATCTAGAGAACCAGAAATATGTGTACCCATTTAATTATTTTTATCGAAATAATAATGGACTTAATAGAAAATACCTCTTCTATAAAAGTAACAGTATTTAAATCATTGAAGCTGCAGTGCAGTTAAACAAAAATATACAACAACATCGCTATTGTGAGGACTTGGCAATCAGAGTAAAATACTTAATTTCATTTTAACGAGTTCCTAGCCTAATTGCCCACCTGAAGATTATTACATTTACTTTTATATTCATTTATCTGTCATACTGTCATTATGTGCCCAACCGTTTCCTACAAAAACCCACAAACATAGGAATTAACGTAATATGCACATAAAACAGTTTTGCACTGAAAGTTGGAACTGACTTTTTTGTCGTAATTAAAGTATAAAATGTCAAGTACCTTAGGATGCTGGCTAATAAACATTTTTTGTATCGAAGAAGTGTGCTAATATGCTGAAGAAGCTATTTATACTTTTTTGTATCTCTTATTAAAATATAAAAAACTTCAGCCCATGATGATAATTTGAATGAATGTCAACATCATCTTAAATGCTGCTCTTAAAAGTTTTCTTCAAAGTTTTCATTAGGCATATTAGTTGTTTAATGCAAATTGATGGAGCTTAAAATTTTGCAGCTTAATTGCAATGTAATGTTTGTGAAGACTCATTAATAATGGTAAGTACTTGACAAATTAAGAAGTTAATTAAGTTTTCTTATTTTGAAAAATGTTTCAAATTGGAAATTATTTCTACTGATTTGAAAATAGCACTCAGTGATCTATGCAGGCACTTTAAATAGCCTTTATAGTTGTTTCAGTAACGAAAATTTAGACGAGCATAACTTGTGAGGCATTCCCTAGTAAAAACTTGTTGGACATGTTTCGATACCCCATCAGGAATGTTTTTTGTTCAGTAGAGTGAGCTTAGATAAGATCCTCAGTCCTCCTCTTAGTTTTAGTGCTAGTAAGCGAACCGCAATCATAACCTATAGCCGCTTAATTTAATCCAAGGCAGATGTCCATGTGCGGGTAAAGATAAAGACCCCCCAGTGGTAACACATTATGCTGAAAGCACACACGAAAGCCCACTGGAGTATTACGTGCGGGTATGTAACCGGAAGATCCCTGTGAGGGCTCATATCTTTCCTGTCTCTCGTCCAGTCAAAAATAAATTTCGCAGTGAATTAAAAAAAAAGATAAAATATTGCGTCATAAAGCAAGATCAAGTAAAAATTATTTTTATCAAAACATAAAAAAATAAAATTCAAGTAATTTGAATAAAATAGTGAAAAAATTCGTATAAAATATATTTTTTTTTTTAAATTGCAAAATATGGGTGCCCCAAACACAAGATATGTACTTCCATAAACAAAAAAGGATTAAATTGCCCCTGGAGCTCATTTATACTAATATATTTCATAATCGGGCCTTCTATCTTATAACTCTATTTAATTTTTAAAATGTACATGTGAATGGTATACGCATACGCAATAAATATGCACGGTTGACGTGGTGCGTAGAACGTGGATAAAATGCAAGAAACAGTTAGCAAATTGGTTACAGCGCGCATATTCAACGCATAGAGACTGTAACTGCATTCTGCTGGAGTGCTTTTGCGTAACGAAAATTACATAGAAACATACTTAGAATACAGGATTTTATACACGTGTTCACCTACCCTACAAGGTGTTTAAAGTGTCTGCAATCTGCATACGGATTTCAGATTATACGGTACGCATGTTAAACATCCACTGGTCGTCATAAGGTTTGAAGCAGTCATTTGTGAAAAATTAATCAGAAATATCTCCTTTTGTATGCTAAAGAGATCAAAATTTTGTATGACACACGAGAGACTGTTAAATGTACCAAAGAACCAGGCGCGAACGCAGGGGGGGTTTTGGGGGTTAAAAATGTTCAAGAATTTTTAATAAAAAATTAATTTTTAAGAAAACCGCTCTAACGATTTTGATTTTTTTTTTCATAAAATCATATTAATCAAACAAATCAGATGACATACTTTTTTTAGCTCTATCTGTTTTATCTATTTAAATAACAAATTTATATTAATTTGTATGTAAGAGGTCCTTTGCTTTTAAAAACTTTTTTTAATGATATCATAATGTTTTGGAACCAATACATATGCACATTGTCAACTTCAAGCTACGTTAAAATTGTTAGCTAGGAGAGCAAGTTTGTGCGATCCAGTCGTGCCCATTTTTTTAAGTTAATTTTATCGTTTCATAAGGTTAGAAGCACATACAAAAAATTAAAACGATGGTTTTAATGTTTTTTTTTTTTAATTTTCTTAGTTTAATTTGTATGCTTGTAATGTGGGCTGCTGACAGCTTTCAAAATAAATTCAAAAATTCGATCTTTAAGAGAGTTATACAGTGATTCCAAATAGTCAAGTAAAATTTCACTCAAGGCCAACTTAATTGCGTGAAGCAGTCATCATTGCTTCCCTTCTTCGTATACTTTTCGTGTGAGCCATCTCCTAACATTTAATATTATCTTCAATTCCGGTACATAGGAGGTTAAGGGAGCGATAGAGCATATTGGCTTATATTTGATGATTTTAACACTCCAGCTGCATGAATCTGTTTGTATGAAAATCCGTGAAGTTCATCTAAAAAGATCTTTGGTTTACGGAAATAGTACTTTTAGCGACGCTTTGTAGTACCACGAAGACTGTAAACCATTCATCGTAGTACTTTCAACAACCAAGTTTATCATATCACAATAGGATATTGCTCTCCACTTCATTAACCCTCCTTCCCTGTGTGAAGAATGTTCAGAAATAACTCTTCATCGTTAAAAAAAATTGTTGTTACAACCATCTTGTTGAGGAAAGAGGATACTTTTCTGAACCGTTATCATAACATAGAAGAAGGCGTAATGATTCGGGAGCGATATCCTGTTACAGAATGATAAACTTTGTTGTTAAAAGAATTTTAACACTTTTGTTGATGGGACTTTAACACTCACTACCTTCTTATTATCCCCGGATATAAGATTTTTAACAGCCGTATTAATAAAAAATGCTTATTCAACCTTTATTCCATGAGGTTACAAAACCATGGAATAAGAGTTAGTCCATGGAATAAAATTTCCTATTAATAAAAAAACAAAACAAAAATCTACTACAATAAGTAGATCACATTACCGAACACACCTAATAATTCTGTCAAAGTTGTAATCATTTGTTTGACACGTCTGATTTTTATTCCTTCGCTAAACCACCATGTTCGGTGGTTTAACTTGCTAAACGTCACTTAGACGAAATTTTGTTTGTACTGAGTCCATGGAATAGGGTAAACCCTTCCCTATTCCACGTTTACAAATTTGGCTTTTACACCTCTAAAAATAAAAATAAATAAATCGGGTGGCACAACAGCTCATGAAGAACCAGGGCCTGGTGATTAACAACTCGCAACCATTCCTGTGTGCGCCTTTCGACAGGAATGGAAGGGACCTACAACTTTATGCCGAATCCGAACGCCTAGACGAGAAGCACTTATTCGTGACAAGTGATACTCTTGGAGGATTTGTCAATTCCTCGCAAGAGGCAGTAGCCCTGAAAAAGATGGACGAGGCTGGGAAGCGATCCCAGACCTCCAGCGTGACAGTCGAACGCACTAACCATTACGCTACGGGCTACTACGTTACACCTCTAATAGTAAAAAATTGTTAATTGTGTTCTTACTCAGAAATTAACTAAAACGTTGATTAAAAGATAATTCATGAATTAGACTTTCTTAATAATAAAAAAATAAACTGCGTGGAATAGTTAATTGACGTTTAGTAATCAACACGAATGAAAATCTACTACAGTCAACAAAATCCCTGTTGTCGCTCAAGAGTATAAGCTATTTTGCACAAATACTTGCTCACATATTCATTAAATTGTGAATTTCGTGTACATAGCTGAAATGAAAATGACGTCACTTAAGCTTACGGGAATGTGTCCACCTCGTCTGTCCCCTAGGCCTTCGCTAACAATAGCAATCAGTTTTTCCATGTTATTCTTGGAGAATCTATATTTGCTCCTAAATTTAATTTTTTTTTTACGCGTTGATGTAGACTCCAACATATCCCACATTGCAATTCGATGCAAAAATTCACAATATCGATATGCCATTTTAAATTTATATTAACAAATATATCAATTTTCAATTATTTTCAACACTTATGTCAACTTAATTTCTCGTTAGTACACCTACTTTGGTGACTTAGTTAATTAAACGTCAATCAACGTTAATTAACTTCAATTTTGTTTAATGAATACATTGTTGCACTTAACTAACTGAATAACGATAATTCACGTTTGATTTGCGTTTATGAATACGGGTGTTAGTGTTTAACTATTACTTATGTAGTTACTAACCCTATAGCTTTGACAAAATAACTTCTGTCTGATGGTCATGGTGGTAATAACTAATAAAAGGGCTGAAATTTCGAGGTATTTTTAACATGATTGCTTTAAGCACACGAGATCGAAAACTTGGATTTTGTATAAGGTCTTGGCCACGCACTGAGCTACTAGCGAAAGAGCGACAAAAGTTCAAGCTAAACAATAACAACAAATTGCCGTTTCCAAGTAACATTCTCAAACTTTGTTTACTTTCGAGAAAATTGAGAAGGTTAAGTACCTACATTCTCTCGTCGGCGTCGCTCAGGATTGAAATTCAATAAATGAAAAAAAAAAGAACAAAATTGAAAGCAGAGCCAGGTCGTTTCTGACCGACAGAGCGACTGAATTACGACATATCTCCGCAATTATTGTTATTGTTTTGCTTGAATTTGTCGCTCTGTGTCGCTCGATGCGTGGCCAAGGCCTAAGGCCACAATTTAGCAAATAATTAGAACTATCCTTCCCGTCAGGCCACAGGGTTACTGGACTATAAATAATACTTGTTTTTGTCGAAATTCAGGATGATTACGAAATAAAAAAATTGTTTTCTGTCTCCGTGACCACCTTTATATAAATACTTTTTATGTTCCTGATGTGAGCTCCAACAATAGGTAAAGAAACTTTTTCAAACACAGATTTATTTAATCAATTCAATATTTGTTATTCACAGAATTATTTATAGAACTAGCTGTACATTATGACTATTTGCTCAGAAATTATTTAATTTAGTTATAGCCCAGGCAAATTAGGATCAAATTGAAGGATATGATGTGGATGTAACATATAGCATCTTAGATTCATGGTGCATTCTAATCATAAATAATATAAACAATAAGAATATGAGGTTGCTGCCGCTCAAAAAGGTGTGCTATTTTCAGGAAAAATCAAGGAATGCAAGAAAGTGCATAGTACACCCCTTTTTTTTAATAAATTAAAATAATCATTTTATTGAAAAAAGGCATTGTTCATATGATTTGTAATCGTTTAAAATCGCTACAAAAGTCAATAAATATTATAACGATATTTTACGATAGTAAAGGGTTCCAAGAATATACCTGTGTACAAAAATTAGCTCCTAACTAAATGTCTAACTTTGACCACAGCATTGATTCAAAAATTTTGCGATGCACTTATTTTACATTATCTCTCATGTTGAACCTATCAGACCGATTTGAATCGGGTTTCGATTTTTATTTTGTAATTCTCTGAGGTAATTGAGTCTGCATTTATAGTAGAATTGGACCATTTTTTAGCTGTCAGTTTAGCGCTTCAAAACTACCTACTCCATTTTTTACAGCTTTTTTCCGACTTCAATACTATATAGCAATAAAAATATAACATCAGAAATATTTATATAAATGTCATCTTGTGGAGTATATTATAACAAATAAATTTTGTATTTATGTTTTTTTTCTAAGAGGCATATTTCCAAAGTTATATAGGAAAATCGAATCCCACAAAAATCTTAGATACTGTATGTAATACCACTTGCACACAAGGAAACTGAGTTGTCAGAAACTAGCTAGTTTGTTGGCGAGAAGGGTGAGAGGGGAGATTTTTTTTTTTGTTTCCCTTACGCCCTTCTCGCCTACAAACTCCCAATTGCCGGCAACTCAGTTTCCTCGTGTGAAAGCAGTCTAACATCCATTCCAAAATCTAATTTGCCTAGACTATTATAAACTTTCTACTATTGCCCTTAGTGAAGGTAAGATGCTCTTGAAGTTCTTATAAAAGAAATTATAGCGAGTTAAATCGCACAAGGCTTAAGGTGTTTTGGTCCTTCTCGATTAAATATCATAATTAAAATTTCAGGGATAATAATATTTTCAGTGCCAAGTGACAACTCTCGAAAAACCAAAAGAGAAGAAGAACTAAAATTATCAATTTCATGCGTGCACCGTGCATTATAATGCATGACTGTAAATAACAATCAACACTTTTGTAAGATTGCACATTCAAAGTTGCAAGCTTTGAATACAAAAATGTTACTCAACCAACAACAACAAAAATCAAAATTTAGTCACCATGCAGTTTACTCATGTTTTTAAAGTTGCACGTTCATGAGTTTAAGTTATGACAGCCCATAGACAGCTGATTTCCGTTTAAGATACACTAAAAGATCGTGTGATCCGCTGTCAGAGGTTAAAAGATTTAAGACCATTTAAGAAGATAAAACAGCCAGATAATTGCACATCCCTCTCGAGTATAACAAAACAACTACATACGTATACATAATACTAATAAGATGAAATGCCATTTGCATTTAAAATGTTGATTCTTTCCCTTTGGTTGGATGTGGCTTTCTTTTTTACAGTTGGATTTGCTCATGTGTTGGATGGAAGTTGCGAAATAAATTATAATCAATATAAAATTAAAATAATTTTATGAGAAATTATCTACAGAACGATTGTTTTAGATTTTAATAAGTACTGCTCACTTATTGTGAAATAAAATTATTTAAGTGATAGAAAGGAAGAAAAAGATAATGCAGTGTGGATAAATGTCTTAGCTGTGCTTAAAAATAGAAGCTGTGGAATGTAAAGTTAACACTTTGACGCTGATAATTTTGTATGAAGAAATTTTCACTTGAACAACTACATAAGCGTATATGTAGTAGGCCCAGTATTAAGGTTGATTTATGTTAGACAAACTAAACGCAAAATAGCGATAATTTTAATAACATTAAATTAAATATAATTCACAAGCTCTTTTTAGCTATTTTGCTATTCCAAACATTTCAAAATTAGTTAATCCACAAGTGGGACCATAAAAAACGAATTAATTTTTTTTTTTTTTTTTTTTTTTTTTTTTTGTGCGCGCACTAAAGGGGTTGTGATTACCCTTAATATGTTGAACACAGTGCGAGCTTTAGGAAAATAGGGAAGGATTTAAGAGGAGGAACCGATGCACATTGGTTTTGAAGTTCTGAATATTAAAATGGGAGGGAAAGATAGAGTCGGGTAAAGCATTCCACATTCGCGTGGTGCGGGAAAAGAAAGAATCCCTGAACTTGACAGTACGTCCGAAGTTGGGCTCAAGGGTAAACTGATTGGCATTCCTAGCAGCGCGAGTATTACGGTTGAATTGTTTAAGGGGAGGAATGCAACTGGCTATTTCGCTAGAGCACTGTTTATGAAAATAACGATAAAATAATGAAATACAAGAAACATTGCGGCGGTGTTCTAGAGAAGCAAATGTATCAGTTATATTTCTTCCACCTATCATTTTCATAGCTCTTCTTTGAATTCTATCCAAAAGGCTTAAATGGGTTATTGGAGCACCTGCCCAAACATGAGAGTTGTACTCGAGTTTTGGACGAATAAAGGCTTTATAGATTACAGCCAGATCAGAAGGGGAGAAAAATTTCTTGCATCGCCGAAGAAAACCTAAGCACTTAGCAGCATTTTTGGCGACGTCGAATATGTGGTCATTCCACAGAAGGTGGTCTGTTATACACATACCGAGGACTGAAAGCTTTTCGGTTTCCTCAATGCAAGTGCCACTCATGGATAGTGGCATGGGGGGTGGGTTTCTCTTAGACGACAGTAGACAGCATTGGGTTTTTGAAGCATTAAATTCCACTCGGTTTTTAATTCCCCATTGGACAATGCTGTCAAGATCGGAATTTAATGAGCTAATCATACGCTGCCGTTCAAGTTCCACATCCGAAGGACATGGATGTGAATCTGAAAACGAATATGAGAAACTGAGGGTGCTGTCATCAGCGAAACAGTTTAATGGATTAGACGTTTCAGACAGAAGATCATTTATGAATATAAGGAAGAGAGTCGGAGACAAAACGGAGCCCTGGGGCACACCAGCATTTATTTTGTGAATTTCAGACTTGAAACCGTCCAATACAACTTGTATTGAACGGTCCGAAAGGTAATTTCTAATCCAACGAAGAAGAGATTCATCGAAACCAAATGCGTGCATTTTCGATAAGAGAGCTTGATGCCAAACTCTATCAAACGCTTTTGAAATATCAAGGGCAATAATCTTACTTTCTCCAAAACGATGTAAAGATGTGTTCCACTGTTCGGTGAGATATACCATCAGATCACCAGTGGACCTATTGCTACGAAAGCCGTACTGCCGGTCATTAAGAAGCTTTCGTTCCTCGAGATATTTCTTGAGCTGGAAATTAATCAGCGTTTCCATGACCTTGGAAAGAAGGGACGTAAGTGCAATTGGTCGATAGTTTGAGGGTGAGGAAGATACGCCTTTTTTAGGGACAGGCTGGACAAATGCTGTTTTCCATCCACTCGGAAAGAGACCAGTAGAATAGGACAGATGGAAAAGCTTACGCAGTGGTTTTGCCAGCGTTGAAGAACACCTCTTCAGAACAATGGGAGGGATACTATCCGGACCAGCGGATTTGTGTACGTCAAGATCTTTTAGAACTCTAGCAACTGCACGAGTGCGAAAGAAGATTTGTCCCATGAAATCATTTACGCTCTCAAGTACAGGAGGAGTCATAACACTTTCTGGCAGCGTCGAATTAACAGCAAACTGTGCTGCAAGCAAATTGGCTTTATCTATCGAGCTGACAAAAGGTGTATCGTTGAAGACGACCGTTGGAACCGACGACGAAGTAGCATTTCGTATATTCTTTGCAAATGACCAAAAATGTTTACTACCTGTGGGACATTGTAGTATTTTTTGCCTTAATTTTTGGTCATGCACAAATTTGGTTCGTCGAATAAGAACATTACAGGTCTTTCTAGCTTGTTTGAACTTATTCCGGTTTTCCTCTGTAGGGTTGGCTTTATAACATCGGAAACTTACTTCTCTGACCCTAATAACCTCTTTACAGCTCGAATCAAACCATGAGTTTTCCTTGGGTTTGATAGATTTTACCCTATTCGGGATAAAATTTCTCATTCCACAAAGAATTAAATTTGTGATCATATCTGCACTGGCATCTACGTCACTGTCGAGGAAGCATAGTATAATATAATCTTCTACGTATTTCCATAAAGAGTTTGGTATGTTTTTTTTTGTTTTTATTCACAATCTCATTTTGGCTTGTATCTAAATACTTAATCTACAAGAGATTTTAAATTCAATATTTTTACTTGGGATTAGCTATGTGGGTCTGGGTATGCATATGTAAATAGAAATAAGAACAGTTGTTGGTATGCATCTGTTCATACCTATACCTACTAATAAGATAATAGGCGTGTTTTTTTGTGGCACAAAAAAAGCTCACCGTTGCTTCATAAAATAATTTGGCAGCACTTATATAAAAATGACATTGGCCGCTATCAAAAACCTATCCGGATAGGTTCGTGTTGTTGCAATCCCGTGTGTTAGCTATCCATGATATCCGAAAATGTCAAAAACCGCTGACTGCAAAATGCAAAATTGAGATTTGTTTGCCGTCGTCGAGTTGTATTTTTGATTTTTTCAGAAAAATAATTAAAATAATACAATAATACAATATGGATACGAAACTATCTCATCGCATCGATTCTTGATCGCGGCCATTTTCTGACATTTTGGCTGTCATCTGTTTGTCAAAAAAAAAAAATTGATAAATTATAAGAAACGTCTCATCTCTGGAACAGGTCTTTCTTTTATTTATTGGAATGGAAAGTAACATTTATTTCAAATTAATAAATTATATTTTAACAAATACAAAAAACTTTAGCTTAAAATTTAATTCTTTAACAGTTGACTAAAATTTTCTAAATTTTAAAAACATTCTAACTAGTACCATACTAAACCAATTTCTTTCATAAACTTTAGCTGAACACGTCAAAAAAAGTGACAGCTCGTGCAAAAAATTTACAAAACATCCCTGATTTTGACACTTATAAACGTCAAAGTGTCATATGGATTTAGTACGATACTAAAAACATAAAATAGCCATTGCATGATTTTAACTTTAGTAAAATGTTAGGAGATAGTTCGATGCTTAACTCGTTTAAAATTAGCAAAATACAATTTTTAACCTGGTATCATACTAGAAATGTGTTTTTTAGTGCCCTCTAGCTTAAATAAAATGTCTATTTAAAATACAACAACAAATATGCTTAATTCGCGGCGATAAACATCTCTGCTTAAAGGCTCTCCCAATCCAATGCGAAACATTCGTTGCGGCGAAGAAACATTCGTCAGTCAAAATTATTTCATATGTTTTTCTTCACCGCGTTGGTGTGGGCACTCTCATATATCACCAGGTAAATAAATTTTGACATGCGAATGTTTCTTCGCCGCGACCAATGTTCCGCATTGGTTTGGGAGAGCCTTAAGAATGAAGCTAAAATAAAAACAGTGCTTCCATATACTATTTTCTACGTTTATCCGATGAATTCTCAACAAATGTCAAAAATTCGTACAAAAATTCATTAATTTGGCAGATTTATCTTGAAGCACAAGTCGAATGATCGAGAAAAAGATGACAGAAAAAAAGGTAAAAACCAAACATTTTTTTATTTAAAAAAAAAAATTATTAATTTGAAATAAATGTTACTTTCCCATAAATAAAAGCAAGATCTGGTCCAGGGAGGCGGCGTTTCTTTTAATTTATCAAAATTTTAACGAAATTTAGTTCAATTTTTTTTTCTTGAAAAACAGAGTTGTCATCATTGCTTCAGAAAAAAATTTGGCAGCACTGATATAACAATGACATTTTCTGACAATTTGGATGTGTCAGAAAATGTCATTGTTATATCAGTGCTGCCAAATTTTTTTTTGAAGCAATGATGAGAGTTTTTTTGTGCCATTATTTCTTAAACTAACATAGAGGGCACTAAAAAACACGCATATTGTACTAAGTCCACTAAAATTTTGCGCCTTTGGCTTTTAACTTTTTTTCTGTCATCTTTTTTTATAATCAGTCGACCCGTGCTTCAAGATCCATCTGCCAAATTAATGAATTTTTGGATGAATTTTTGACATTTGTTGAGAATTCATCGGATAAAGGTTAGACCGCACTAGGCGGAACTGCGATTCATAATAATTTGTGTGAAATTTTATGAAGTTCAGTTGCCGTTTAGTGCGATATAGCTCATACAATTTCATATAAATAATGGTTTGCCGCGTCGTGAAGTGTAGTTCCGCTGCAGTTATGTGCGGTCTAACCTTAAATGTAGAAAATATTGTATGGAAGCACTGTTTTTATTTTAGCTCAATTCTTAAGCAGAGATATTTATCGCCGCGAACGGAGCTCATTTGTTATTGTATTTGACAAGGAAATTTTTTTTAAGCTAACATAGAGGGCACTTAAAAACACGCCTAATGTTAATATACATACAGTCACCGGCTAAGTCGAAAAACTTAACAGGATTTTTTTTTGTTTTCCGTTCCTTTTCGGCTTTAACTATTTTAATGATTTTTGGTCTGGTTTCTATTAACTGGCTTTAACTTTGCAAAGTTGCATCGGATTCTTAGATTTTTATATACTCCGCTTAACTGCACTCCGCTTAACTGAAAACATTGGTTATCTGAAACAATAAATTTATTCCGTAGCCTTTTTGAGATTTTTTCACACAAACTGCTTCGTATAACTGAACTCCGCTTAATTACAAACTGCGGATAAATGAATGAATATAAAACTTGAGGGATATTGCACTGCGACCTTAAGATCTATTGTGCCCCCCATCTAGAGCTGGATGAGGCCTGCTCACCTTACAGCTCTTCCTCTAGATGTATTCCTCTCAAGAATTGAAGTATTTGGAGTATTTTAAGAGATAGTAAGTCGCTCTCTTTTACCTGGTAGCGTCCCAGATACTGTTTTCTTTGATGTATGAGTGCTACATCTGCCTAGAATATGGTCCGCGTTTCCTCATCTGCGTCACAGAACCTGCATGTGTCACTACTTACTAGGCGAAGTATACTAAAAATTTGTTTGCCTCAAATGATCATTTTTCACTTATTCAACTACGCATAAGCGAAACGCTGCCATCAAATTTTAAATCGAACACAGCATTTGAATTTGGAATGGCAAAATCTCATTTCTTGTCATTCCCTTCTGGTGTCAGTCGTTTCTTTTTTTTCTTTTTGTTTATTTTTTGGCTTATCCTCAAAAACGTTTTACAGAAAACGTATGGCTGACGCAATATTAGCGACTAAAAATGTAAATAGCTTTGTTGTTTGAATTGTTTCATATGGAAATATAACTATTTTGGTACAATACAAAAAATCATACCATAAAAATCATAAGTAATTAATTAAATTAATGAAATTTAATTTTATTTTACAAAACTCCTCTTGTTTTGAAACAAGTTTCAGTTATCCGAAGTTCGGTTAACTGAAAACTTCGCTTAACTGAAACAAATGTTGTGCAATTATGGTGTTCCAGTTAAGCGGAGTCGACTATATGTATACAAGATGTCTGTCAAGTTAGCATTACCACTTCAAAATTTCAGGAATCTAATAATTGGATTAGTTGTCGTGAATTTATTGTAAATTTGTCGTGAAAGAACAAAATTTGTCGCGCCTTTCTTTTTAAATTAACCCTGGGTAATGCTAACTTGACAGTCAAGTTAGCATAACCCACACTCAAAAAAAAATTCTTAAAAAAAAAATGAAGATGCAGTTAATTGTCGTGAATTTGTCGTAAATTTGTCGTGAAAGAAAAAAAAAATTGTTAGACCTTTTTTTTTCAAAAATAACCCTGGGTAATGCTAACTTGACTGTCAAGTTAGCATAACCCACCCTCACAAAAAAATAAAAAAAAAAATGAAGATGTCGTGAATTTGTCGTGAAAGAAAAAATTTTGTCGGACCTTTTTTTAAAAAATATCCCTGGGTAATGCTAACTTGACAGTCAAGTTAGCATTATCCACCCTCAAAAAAAATTATAAAAAAAGGTGCAAATAATTATCGTGGATTTGTCGTGAAACAAAAAAATTTGTACCACTTGTATTTTCTGAGAAAAAATAAAAAAAACCCCTAACCCTCTAAAATCGCATTTTTTTCAATAAATCTAGCACAACTATACCAAAACTTTTTTCCTATAAGATTAAAAAAAAAATGTATCCAAACAATTGTCGTAATACGCTTTAGATAAGTTGTGTACTCCAATAATTTGTCATGTCCTTTTTTTGTTTAAAAGTTCCTTCCTTTTTTTTGTAAAAAAATTATTTTTTTTTGTAAAAAAAAAGTTATTTTTTTTTTCTTAAAAAGTCATTTTTTCCAAAAAATTAAAATAAAATACTTCGTTTCAATCAAGTTCTAAGTAATAATTGCACCCTGAAATTAGTGTGGAAACAAAAATCAGCATAAAGCTAACTATCAGCACAGAAACGTAGTTCAAACTAACTGCTTTACGTACATGAAACAAAAAAAAAGTTTTTATTTCTTTGCAAGGCTTTTTTTTTATTAAAATAATTAGAAACACAATCACATATTATGCATTACAACAAAATAATTTGTATAATAAAGTAAATATTTTTGTTGTCTAATAAAATTATATTAAATAAAAACAATTGTTTCTTCTCTACAAAATAAATATTTATATTAGATAAAAGATTTTGTTAAAATTTGTGTCAGGAACTAGTAATTCGCCAACAATCCAACAAAGTTACTGCACTGAATTTACTTGAAAATAAATAAAAAGTAAACGTTAAAAATCCGTAGCTAGTTGTTTCCAAATGTGAAAGGGGCCTTAGGTGTAAGTAAAGCCGGAACCAAACCTGTCTCGTGTGTTGTGTTGTGAAGTCGTGTGTCGCACACGAGACAAGTATGGTTCTACATTAATAAAATACACTGTACCGATAGCGACACACGACTCCACAAAAGAAAAAAGAGCACGAGAAAAAAGGGCACGACAAATTATTTGAGTAAGTAACTCATCTAAGGACGTCTTATGACAGTTGTTTGTATTAATTTTTTTAAAAAAATCTTCTAGGAAAAAAGTTTTGGTATGGTAGGGCACGACAAATTATTTGAGTACGTTACTTACCTAAGGACGTCTTACGACAATTGTTTGGATACATTTTTTTTTAAATCTTCTAGGAAAAAAGTTTTGGTATGGTAGTGCTAGATTTATTGAAAAAAATGCGATTTTAGAGGGTTAGGGGTTTTTTCATTTTTTCTCAGAAAATACAAGTGGTACAATTTTTTTTGTTTCACGACAAATTTACGACAAATTCACGACAATTATTGGCATCTTTTTTCTTAGAATTTTTTTTTGAGGGTGGGTAATGCTAACTTGACTGTGAAGTTAGCATTACCCAGGGTTAATTTTAAAAAAAAGGTCGGACAAATTTTTTTCTTTCACGACAAATTTACGACAAATTCACGAGAATTAACTGCATTTTCATTTTTTTTTTAGAATTGTTTTTGAGGGAATGCTAACTTGACTGTCAAGTTAGCATTACCCAGGGTTAATTTAAAAAAAAAAGGCGCGACAATTTTTTTTCTTTCACGACAAATTTACGACAAATTCACGACAATTAATCCAATTATTAGATTCCTGAAATTTTGAAGTGGTAATGCTAACTTGACAGACATAAAAGAATGTTTCCACTTTTCAGTGAGATGTGCATAATATCACCATTGGATTTATTGCAACGAAAATGCACTGACGATCATTAAAAAGATATCGATATTCAAGATATTTCTTAAACAGCCGATTGATCAGCGTTTCTATAACCTTATTGCGATTGCTCGGTTGCGAACATTTTTCCCATTGAAAAGCTTACATTTTTCAGAACTGGTAGGTTCAGGTTAAACAGTTAAAACAGTTAAATTTTGTATAAAATGTCACTTTTACTCCTTAAGAATTTCCTTAATTTATTAATCGCATAACTACCCAAATGTACCCGTACATTTTTCAATGATTCCCTTGATCGCATCGTTACAAAAATCAAAAGGATTCTAGTCATATTTAGTAAAATCGTTCATTGCTACAATTTTGTTATTTTGAGCGCTAACTTACGATAGGATTATTCAAATTTATGTAGAACTTTATTTGAATAAATTAGTTTTTCTATACGAATAATCGGAATTCCATACATAGGAATTCCGACTATTCTTCAAATATTTGAATTCAATTATAATATACATAATCGAATTGAGAGGCTTTAATTTGTCTTTATTCTTGACTAGATTCACTTATTTATTTTTTTCAAACCTATTTAAAATTCCGTAAGGCACGGCACGGTACGGTGCCAGCTTTGGCGTCGGCAGCGGCGGCGGCGTCTATCGATAAAAATCGAATCTAAATTTACGCATGCTTACGATCAGGCGCCAAGTCAACAGCCACAACCATAACCATCATTGGCGCGATCTATCTTCTTCGCTTGATTGCTATTTAAAATTCAAATAATACTATTTCATGTTTTATTTATGTAGGTATATAGGCATTTTAAGAATAAAATCATGAAAATTTGCTGCCGGACTTTTAGAATTTTTCTAACTTTTGTGGTGATAAAAGTATAATTTATAAGGGCTAGAATTTTGGTTGAAAAAAAAAATAAAAGAAGTTTTAATAAAACATGATAGCCATAAATATACAGTGAAAAAGTATTGTATAACCCGCCCATAGCAATTTTGACGGTCTTAAGTCTATCTAGAACGATTTTTGATCAGCAGTCTACATTTTTTGGAAACTTGTTATTTGTTGATTAATTCAAACGGTCGGTATTCCTAAATGAATGATAAAAAAGTTGATGTTATCTTTGTTCTCTCTAATCGTAGACAACAACTGTGACAATAATTTTCTTCAAACTCTGCAACTAGATGAACAGCGGTTTTATCAGCGGTTTTTTCATTAGAAAATGGATCCTCCAACATTTTTGATTCCCTTCTGATTTCTTATTAAAAAAGCTTCAATGTTAAATAATAGTTTTTAAGAAAATAAAATTTTAAACAATAACTTATTCCATTAGACCTTAGAGCCGATTTTTCAATCATCAGTTATCATCAGCTATCAAAGGAATTAATACTATAGCAACACGAACAAATTTTAGTTTTATCTGGAGAATAAAAACTATCTGAGGTTTAACTGCCAATTGAAAAATTGGCCCTTAGAGCCGATTTTTCAATAGTCAGTTAAAGAGTCAGTTATTTACTGGAAGAATAAAGTTGTTTGGCTCTTTAACAATCGGATAGCTTAATTGAATTTTTCAATTGAGAAAAAATAATCTGTAGAATATTACTTTTTGAATGTCACTTTCATTTATGTTTATGGATATTTTTTTTTTTTTGTATATCAACCATTTTTAAAGTTATTTTAATTTTATTTAACATTAATTTCAAAGCAATGTTGACAAACAGTAATGTTTGACTTTGGAAATATTTATTTCTATGAATAACTTTATCTGAACTCTCAATGAGCAGATATATTTATTGTTTCTATTCCTAGGAATAACCCGGCTAGAAAAATGCCCAGTTTCTGTCTAGTTTTGACATGGCACTAGCCAGTTTTCTTTAGGGAAAATCTAGACGAGGAAAACTTGTCAAATATACGTCAAGCCCTTGCAAGTTTTCAGTAAGTAAAATTTAGACGAGGAAAATGTTTCATACTCTCGTGAGGTTCTCGCTAGTAAGAACTTGTTGGACGTTTTCGGCATCCTATCAGACTAAGCACTATCGTTATTGATACATATGCAAAATTTTAACTAAACAAATTGAATCAATGAATCGAAAAATACAAGTTTTACCTACCTAGATAATCATACAGGTATTTAATTTCGAAAATCTCTACTTTCAACCACCCACCCCCGCCAAAGGCTTTTTGAACTTTTCAGTAAAATTAATCAAAAATTATAATTTACTGTGACTTTATTTACTTAATACCAGATATCCGGTTGTTTTTGTGGTGGGATATAGTTTAGATTAAGAGTATTTTTGTACACGATACTAAATCAAATAATATGATAATAAGAGTATTTTACAAAAATGCCCAGTATCATACTAAATTTGCTTTAATTATTGTATTAAATTCATAAAAATTTGCGCTATTATTTTTATTAATCAGGTTTTTATTTTTGATCTGAGTTATTTTACTATCGGATCACAACCGATACTAAAATACCGTTTTTTAATATTTCTAGCTAAAATATGAACAAATCTAGTTTTTGCTGTTCCGGGGCCTAGAGTGGTTTTTCTGACGAGGGAAAAGGGTTCATAATCGACAAGGTCCTAGTTTTGGCCATTACTCAGCCATGCTAGGGTAGTAGCCCGTAGCGTAATGGTTAGTGCGTTCGACTGTCACACTGGAGGTCTGGGTTCGCTTCCCGGCCTCGTCCACCTAAAAACTAAAAAAGTATTTTTTCAGGGCTACTGCCTCTTGCGTGGAATTGACAACTCCTCCAAAAGTATCACTTGTCTCGAATAAGTGCTTCTCGTCTAGCCGTTCGAATTCGGCATAAAATTGTAGGTCCCTTCCATTCCTGTCGACAGGCGCACACAGGCACGAGCCGTTGTGCCACCCAATTTATTTTATTTTTTTCAGCCAAGCTAGGGCCTTGCCAGAATCTATTTAAAACTCTCTAGTGCCAAGTAGAAAACTTTGTATTGTTAACGCTAATGATGGTCTCATTTAGTCTGCTTGTGTGTCTACAGGGTGGGCCAAATACGAGTTTCCTTTTAACAATGCAATAAAATGAACAAAATTATAAATTTTTTCTATGTATTATGGCTTTATTTTTAATTAGTAAGAGCAAACATTCCCATTAATTATGGAACACAACGTCGTTTAAGTGGCTCCCTCGGCTGGCTTAGTAGTAGGTGCATTCTGTCACTCTATATGCCGCGCATTATAGAGTGCGAGCGTTAGGAAAATAAGGAAGGGTTTAAAAGGAGATAACGATGCACATTGGTTTTGAAACTCTGAATATCAAAATCGGGGAAAAAATAGGGCGAGGTAAAGCAATCAACATACTTAACGGTACATCCCAAGTTGGTCCGAACTGATGAGCGGGTTTAGGTTGTAGCTCACGGACTGAGCTAGTGCTTGAATAGTTTCCGGATTGTTGGCTTATCATCGGTTCCCCACAATATCAAAGTCCAAAGGGGTCACAGATCCGAGGCGGCCTATTGACATCGCCATAAGACGGCTGGTAACACGATTTATGGGAATTTGGTGCGCGAAAGATCGATTGGGACATGGGCTGTGTGGCATGGATGGCGCGCCATCCTGCATCAACCAGGGGTCGTCCAAATCCATGTCTTCAATTTCAGTAAACAAAAAAAAACGTTAACATGGCTTTGTAACGCCTACCTTTGACTGAAACGTTGTTCCCCCCCAGAAAAATGGAATGGGGGGAACAAAATAGTGGGGGGATGTATGGGGGAAATAAATTGAAAGATTTTTTTTACGGAGCGACTTTTAGTTCAATTTTGAGTCACTTTTAAGTCTTCTTTTTTCAAATACTTCAGTGGAGAGAGCATTTTCAATAATAAATATAGTTAAAAATAAGTTAAGAAATCGATTAAGCATCGAAACTGCCGATGCTGTTTTAAGAGTTCGCTACTGTTTGGTCACTCAAGGCTGTGTTGATTTCAAACAATCAAAAACAATGCTGAACAAGTTCAGTTCGGAAATAATGTATGCTTTGAACGAATCGGACGATAAAACAGAAACTTAGGAGGCAGATACTGAATTTAAATACAATATAAAAAAAAGTTTTTTTTTTAACTAAATGCATGTATTTCCAAATATTTTCAAGAGAAAAATAATTTTTATAAACTTGTTTTATAGCTATTTAGTTAAAATTAAAAGTAAGTATCTATATTTTCCTCATATTCTATGAAGGTTTGTAGGTATTTGATTATTTATTCCACATTATTCTAATTAAATGTATATGGCTATTTTTTTTCCTTCCCATACAAAAATGGGGGAATTTTTTTCGAATTTGGGGGGACTTTAAAATTTTTATCTGGCAACACTGCTTTCTGTCCAGATTTCAATCGGAAAACAGCTTTCAGTGCCAAAAAAACCCATGGTTTAAAAAGAAACCACTTTTATGTGACGAATAAAAGAAAATTGTAGGGTCCACCACAATTGGACATTCTTTGATGGATACCTCGATAGGGTTCTGTATGATTTTGGTCCATACCTTTTTTACCTTAGAACATATATGTACATAAAACTAGTTTCTTATTTGCTTAAAAATTTAATCAAAAGATAAAAGATTTATTATAGCATATCCACGTCCATACATTATATACCTACATGTACATACATATGTATGTAGGTGCGACAACGTGCTTTATGTATATCTATGTATGTATGTATAGTATGTTTATCTATTAACTTAATTGAAAAATGTATTTCTTTTCCTTTCCTTTTCGAAGACAAAAAAAAAAAAAACAAAATTAGGCTCAATCTTGTACGTGACCTTAAATTGTGGTCATGGTTCTAAAATTTGTATGTTCTATGATGAGATGATGAAAAATGAAGAATGTGGCGTCCACTTAAGTCATTTTTTCTCAGCATAAACAAAAATACAACAACAAAAACACACAAAACAATGATACCTTGACAAAAATAAAATCATAACAAATAATAATAATAATTGTTGACCTCGATACAGTGATTTAAATTAAATTTGATTTTATTTAATTTTCAGTTGGTTTCGTCTTCAATCGAAAAGAATTTTGCGTTCGTCCAAGGAGAAGTAGGTATAAAAATATGTATGTAGTAGGTACAAGAAGGTTAAAAGGGGTGCAAACAGATAAAATGCGACGTCTTTAAAGTTATTGTTTTGCCTATTTGGCTGCGTGTGCTATAAATTTATCTGATGCGGAATATGAACCTATACCTAGGTACAAAGATATACCTACATTCTTTCATGGATACAGAAATTCACAAAGTTTTGTTGGCGTTTTTACGCAATTACGTGACAACTGGATTTTTTTCTAGGCACCTACTTTTATTATTATCTAGATATAAATACCTAGTTGGTGGTTAGTTGGATTGAACGTTTATTTTTTTAAATTAATATTCCATTAAGTTAGTTTCGCATAGAAGCCGCCGGATGTTGACGGATATAGCTGTTGTGGCGGTAGAGATTATTTGCGCTTTAAAGTTTCAATTCATGTGTTCTTTTTTCTTAGAAATCTTCAATGGATTTGGTTTCACTTGCAAACTTGCTATATACATAGGTAAATGTAATTTATGGCTTAAGGCGAGTGTCCAAAAAGGTTCAAAGTCTAGCGCTTGAGGTTTAACTTTTTTTTATTGAGCTGAAATTGGAGGACATTTGTATTGTTTTGGCAGCCTTTTTGTAGTTTTCTTCCAAAAAGTGTTGATTGACGTCACATACTTATACCTATTCTAGTATTAACTATTTTATTACTTTATTTCAGTCGTAAGGAGTAGTGAGATCTAAAAGTACGCAAAGTTCTAAGTTTATTTATGTTTAATATAAAATATTTTAAGCAGAGTAAGATCGAACAACCTCAAAAATTATTAGACAAATTTTGTTTGACCTACCACTGAACTAAAAACCGCCTTATTATTAGGAATTACCTACTCATATTGAAGAGTTGAAATTTTGTGAGGCATCTGTGCTTAATGAGCTTATCTGATACAGCGAATTTGAAATGTTTGACTTATTGGTAAGTTAAAGGAAATCGCCTGATTTTGATCCTGTCAAAATGTGTACTGATTAGTACTAGGAAAGCTTTAGTGTATAGGTTAGACCGAGACTAGATAAGACTAGAGTAGTGACATTGGTGCTTGCTTATGTCAACTGAACCTACTACAATACATCAAAAACGTGGTGCTCGCGAAAATATCGATTTTGGAGCAAAACCCACCTCAAAACACACCAGTTTCCCATTGGTTTAAACGTCAAATAAAACAGCTGACGGGTAGCTGTCAGAAAAAAATAATTTTACTGCTGGAACACAAAAGACGCGATGCAGGTTCGAGATGAATTAAATATATGAGGCAGGATTAACTGCATTCTTATTTTGAACTTATAACATTTATAAATTATCTTTCAATTTCGCATACAACATTTGATTTTTGCCATTAACTCAATTAAAAAGTTAGTTAAAAATTGGAACTAAACCAGCTCCACGTAGTAGTAAGGATGCATGACCCTGCGTCGCGGTCTCTTGTGTTCTAGCAGTAAAATTATTTTTTCCTGGCAGCTTTGTATATGAAATCTAAAGTATTATCATGGAGTCGTTTTTATTTACACTTGATTTCGACGGCTGGTGGCGCATGTGTTTGCAACATGTTAAGAAAGAGTAAATCTAGTTATTACCCCGTTTACATGAGGTATTCGAGCGAGCTTCAAGCTCGCTTGGCCCCTTTGTGTACCTGCGTTGACTTGAAATGAGCTTCAACCGACTCGATTCCACTTCAGGAGCGGAGTCGAGTCGAAATTGGTGATACAAAACCTGGGTCGAAGAGTCGGTCTTGAGGATGTGTTCACCACAGCGTTTTTGCACATGTGCGAGTAAAATTATTTATTTGTTTTGATAGCTATGTGAAGTATGTACTAAAATTGATACAATTTGTTTTTGTGTAAAATAAATATATTCTCGCCATTCAATTAAATGTAATCTCAACACCATATCAACTCAACTTCAAATGGGGCTCTCAACTCACGTGACGAAACACCTGGGTCGAAAACCCGAACCTAATCCAACTCGAGCTCTCTATTCTGTTTGTAAACGGGGTATATATTGTTAGGGAGTAAGGGTGTTAGATCTCGACTTTCAAATTTGTTTCCTCAATAAAAAGTGTTGAGAGAAGTTGGTGGATTTCGACACTACGTTAATCAGTTGATGTTGATGGTCGATGTTGATGATATTACTATAGTTTTCATATACAAAGCTGGCAGCAACCCGTCAGCTGTTTTTTTTTTTTGACGATTATTTGACGTTAAATTGAGCGCTGAATGTTTCACAAGGTGTGTTTGTTTAGTTCATCTCGCAAATCCAACAAGTTTTCGACAGGTTTTATTTAAAACTTGTGGTTTATCAAAAATTGTGGTTTAGCAAAAATGTAGGGGGTAAACGTGTTTTCGATTTAGGTTTTCAGCCAAGACCGATATTTTCGCGTAAACCGGGTTTTGGTTTCGATGTGAAAAGGCTATAAGTCCCCTTCAGCACAGGGAAATTATATGCAGGAGATTTTGTTGACGATTTTCTTTAACTGCTTTGTACCTTTTACACGAAGAAACTAAATTTCCAGAGATTAGTGTTTATTTCCTTATAAAGTCTATTGGTTGAACGCACAATACGGAAGCCATGCGATAAAATACTGTTCAAATCGTTGACCGGGGAGATTTATTTACATCCCCTTACTTCTTGCCCTCTCGCCTACAAACTCCTATTTGCTGGCAACGCAGTTTCCTTGTGTGAAAGGGGATTAAGCTTTAGAGTATGTTAGGCGGAACAATTTTAATCTGGAATTGATTTTGGAGTTTTATAGGAATACAATCATAACATAATACCATCATATACCTACCCCGTTTACATGAGGTATTCGAGCGAGCTTCATGCAAAGGATGTGTTGACCACATTGTTTTTGCACATGTACGAGTAAAATTATTTATTTGTTTTGATAAAATTCATTAAATTTGAACTGTTTTTGTGTGAAATAACTATATTGTTGCCATTCCATCAGATGTTATCTCAACACCATATCAACTCAACTTCAAATGGGGCTCTCAACTAACGTGACGAAAAACTTGGGTCTAAAATCCGACCCTAATCCAACTCAAGCTATCGATACTGCATACTGCTTGTAAACGGGGTAATAGGTATCCAATTCGCATTCAACTTGTAAATCCAAAATACCTACAAAAAACTAGGTACCTACTTACCTAACATGAACATCCACTCGAAAGAATTAGGTATAAAAACAAAAAAAAACTTGTTAGGAAGCAAGAAGAAGAAATTATATAACGAAAAGCACAACAATTTTGTTTGTTGTATCTGCTCAATTGTTTTTCGCATGCTATTGCTATGCTACCTAGATATATATATCAATTTGCCACTGTTGACCGTAGTCCATAGAAGCTCCCACTTTTTCACCATGAGAAGTTTCTTAAAAAAAAAAAAGGTACAAAATACTTTAAATATACAAATACCTACATATGTACCTACCTACTATTAACCAATAACTAAATATGCAAAAAAAAAGAGAAAATGAAAAAAAAAGAAGATAACACAACAACCAACATAATAATAATAACGAAATCAAAAACGTTCTAAGCCGAATTGGCTGTTGTACCTTCTACGTTGTACATCATCGTTCATTAATATTATATTCAAATTTCTGTACAAAGTCTGTTTCAGGATTGAGAGAAAAAGAAAACAAAAAGAAAAGGAAGTTAATTTCTAGTTCATTTTTTTAGACATGCGCTTGAACAATCAGTGTTGCCAATCTATTTAATCGATAGGAATTCCAATAGTTACGAAAAAAAAGCAGGAGGTATTGGCGCCGCGCCGATAAGGTACATACGTCGATTGCATCGATTGAGTTTTATGTGTAGTACCGTGAAACTGGGTGACTTTGGCGGATTTTCAAATTAAAATATGAATAACTTTTGCACAGATTTGTTTACAAAGTACCCATCGATTTTTTGAACCATACCTATTTGACTCAAGTATGGTAAATTTAAACAAACCGGTTGGCTTGTTTTGTTGTTAAAAATCAACAAATGGGTGGCCAAAGCAACCCTGCAATTTTGGGTGACTTTGGATGGGTTAACGTTTTCCTTATTTTTTCGAGTTGTATTGGTAAGTTATAGGTATGTAGAAAGTGCAGTGGCGTAGCGTAGATTTTTGCCGCCCAAAGCAGTGCCCATTTTCGCCGCCCCTCTCCTTTTTTTTGCCATCAGCGTCAATAAAATAAGAAATAAATAACAGAATATGAAAAAAGAAATTGTAATGAGGCAATTTCTCACCGCCGCGGGTGCAACGTCTGTAAAGTTGGCAGGGTAACTTTCAGCCAGAGTAACGTCACTAATGCAGTCATTTCCATTTTTTTTTTTTGAATTTCTATTGCACTTTAACTTTAAGTTTTTTTTCTTACATTTCTTTTATCCCGATTTTCCAGTTCACGAAATAGTGAGTGTACCTAATCGAGTAATCTGCTAACTTCATAATGATGAACCAAGTACGCTAATGATTTTAAGTATGGCTCCAAATTTGCATTTCAAGAAATGCTAATTCCAAATTTTTTTCTCTTACCCGTAGCGAGTAGAACTAGTAGCGTTTATATGTGTTAGTGTATCTGAACACGAGAGAGCCAACTAGTAGCCCAAATAGTATAATATTTTTGCCTGCAAGTAGCCTGCCAGTTATCCTGCTAGTGTAGTTTTTTTTTTCATTTATTTGTTCTGTTTCCATAGTTTCCATAATTTGTATATTTTTCTGTATGAAATATTTTTAAAAAATCATACTAGTTGACAAAACGCGCAGAGAGCTACTAGTCACACATACATCTATAAAACTAACACTATGCTACAAATGCTACTAGTGCTACTCGCTTGTCTAAAACCCGGGTTAAGCAATTACATAAAAACACTTCACACCAAATTTTGAGCAAATCCGTCCAACCGTTTAGGCTCTAGCTCGACGTACATCAGGACGCACAGACAAACAGATTGACGGAAGTCCTGACGAAAATCACTTTTTTGGACCTCTCCATCATCGTAATGTTAGTTTTGATTAAAACAATCGATTAGGTAAAATCTAATCATATGACACATGTTTTACGGGTGCTTTTCAACGCTGATTATATAGAGACTAAAACTGAAAAGATACACGTATCCTGTAGAAAGTTAAAAAAAATTGCTTAAAATATGAGAGTTTATGTTTGACTTGTTCACCACAGATATTTTTGGGGACTCTTTTGATTCTTGGTAAACATGCCAAAGGAAACATTTATACCAAATTTAATTAATATTCCATTATTTTAAAATGATTTTGGGTAATATTTTACTTGTAGTACTTAAAAAAAAGTCAACATTCCATAAAAAAGAATTTTACGTTCTACAGGATACATGTATCTTTTCAGCTTTAGTCTCCTTAGAATCAGCGTTGAAAAGCAACCTAAAAACATGTATCATATGATTAGATTATGGCACCTATTAAGAATCGCGAGTCGCAAGAAATATTTGGCGAATCTGACTTTTGGCATTACCGTTTATGGCTCACATAACTATATTCAGCTAAAATGACAAAAATGTGTTGAATTGAGTTGTTGCTCTATTCGAACGTCGTAGTTTAATTTTCTTAAAACCATGACAGTAGTGATTTTAAAAGCGTTCGACTTGAGTCGGAACGTTCGACTCGCGAGTCATAATAGGGCCCTATATTATAACAAATTTTTCAGCTTGATAAACTCCCGCCTCCCCCTCCTCTCCACCTCTTTAAAGGCGTCTAGGTATCGTAAGCAGTGTTGCCATAATCTCAAATTTCATAATGCTAGATTTCAAATTTCATAATTCTAAATTGTATGAAATCATCATTCCATAAAAATATAGTGACCATACGTCCCGTTTTTGTGGTCTCTGTCACGCGGCCATAACTGTCCCGCTAAATGTCCCGCTTTTCCTACGACGACGCGACGCCAACGGCCTCAACCATTCTCAAAACGAAGTAGGTTATAATATAAATTCTACTTAACATCCCTGTGCGTGTGCATACAAATTGACGCATATTAAACAAACGTTAGACCATATTTATATATTTTCGGAAGATTAAGCAAGCGTTAGCCCATGTATATTCCATGTTAAATGAATAATTGTCAGTTTATCTTGTAGTCTGTCATTTTTAAATTGAAAACAAAACAGTTTGCTGTGAAGTGAAGTTTATTGGAGATTGGATGGGTAGTTGTAATAAGGTAAATAAAAAACAACTCAAATATGTTAGCACAAAAATTAATAATATTAACGCTTCATTATACATAAATAGAAATAGAATGGCATCGACTTTAGCAGCAGCCAAAAAAATGCAAGAGGTAGTGTATCTGTATATTCTCGGAAGATTAAACAAAAAAAATATCCATTCCTGATAACTGTGATAATTATTATGAAAAATTAAAAATAATAATGAAATTCTTAAAGAAGTTCATTCTGCATCCAAATAGAAGAATTAATTTTAAATTTGTAATTAAATCATATGAAGGTACCTAGAACCAACCTATTTGAAACTCTGTTCTTTTTTTTTAATATGTCATTAGTCGTTTATGTTGCGACCTATTTAAAATTTTTACTTAAAAAAAAATCATAATTTCTTCTCCCTGTGAAGTTTTGAAAATGTGTCCCGCTTTTGCTTCAAATAAATCTGGTCACTATACATAAAAAGGACTTTAACTGTCTACAGGATACATGTATCTTTTCAGTTCTCTTTAGAATCAGCGTTGAAAAGCAACCTAAAAACATGTATCATATGATTAGATTGTATTATAACAAATTTTTCAGCTTGATAAACTCCCGCCTCCCCGTCCTCTCCACCTCTTTAAAGGCATCTACATCTAGGTATCGTTAGGTATCGTAAGCAGTGTTGCCATAATCTCAAATTTCATAATGCTAAATCGTATGAAATCATCATTCCATAAAAAGGACTAACTTTCTACAGTCTTAGTTTTAGTCTCTTTAGAATCAGCGTTGAAAAGCAACCTAAAACCATGTATCATATGATTAGATTGTATTATAACAAATTTTTCAGCTTGATAGACTCCCGCCTCCCCCTCCTCTCCACCTCTTTAAAGGCATCTACATCTAGGTATCGTAAGCAGTGTTGCCATAATCTCAAATTTCATAATGTTAGATTTCAAATTTCATAATGCTAAATCGTATGAAATCATCATTCCATAAAAAGGACTTTAACTTTCTACAGGATACATGTATCTTTTCTGTTTTAGTCTCTTTTGAATCGGCGGGAAGGAAAATTGTGTATGTTCGAAACAGCTGTTCCGGTGTATTTGACACAAGAATGTAAACCAACATATTGAAATTGATATTTATGCATAAATAAATGCATATGTAAGTATATTAAATTAAAAAATGTTCAGTATTGCAGCAAGAATTTTGTTTGAAGAGTTGGAAGAACATCAAAAGCCAAGGGCAAACGTTGTATCAGGAACACCTTCTACGGACTCTTTCATCCCAATCAAAAGATAGATGGCCTGTTCGTAGTCCGAAAATGGTTGTTCCTTATTTGGTCCACCGCCAGTCCCATTCCTTGCTTTTAGGTTCGCAGCCGCCTTTGACCGAACATATTTTTTCTGATCACTCCAAACCTATGATTATATGTTTCATATATACATGTAAACATCTATGTTTATAAAAATAAATCTACTGAATTTTTGTTTAATGTTTACTTTTTTCCATTCTGTAACTGTTTTTCTTGGTAGTCCACATTCACGAATTCAACTTATTTTCCACCGTTTGCCAAAACAATGACACTTCTTCCTTTGTTTTCTTGTGAAAGCCACACGCAATATCGCGGTGAGTCTCCATCAAATTTAAAAGCATTTGCAGCTGACCCTTGTTTGTTAGTTTTGACCTCAAAAATAATTGAAAAGTTATCAAAAATAATTTGCAAAAAAAGAAAAACTTACATTTTATTTTCGTAAATCTCTTTTCTTGACATTTAGAATAGCTACTTTTTTCCCGGAGTATTTTTTTCCCATTTTCGAACTTGTTTAGAATAAGGGAAATTGAAAAAGGGAACAAAATCCCCGGGAATTTTACATTTAGAATGAGAGAGTAGGGAAATGGGAAATATTTCCCCGGGAATTATCATTTAGAATTGGGCTGGTTATAAAGTTCTAAATTGTCAGACAGATTTTTCAAAGAACACCAAATTAAGAAAATGCGTTAGGGGCCAGTTATAGCTATCATTGAAAATATTAATTGTCAATTTTGAGAGATTTTGAAGAAAAAACAAATGATTATTTTGATGCCAAAGTAAAGCTATTTGACTAAATAATTATTTCTAGGTAAAGCAAAATTCAATTTGGCACAACTTTTCTCATAAAATTACTTTTAATTTTTCAATGATGAACTACCTTACCAATGATCATTGGAAATATTGAAAGTTACGTTATGGGGACGATGTGGGTCAAAATGAATTTTTTTTGGAGGAGAAATAATTTTGAAGTCGTAAGCTATATTTCTGCATTAAAATATTCAATGATTATGCTTTCTAAAGGTCTCAAAATCAACACCTAACTTTTTCAATGATGGTTTTCAATGATAGCTATAACTGGCACCTTAGGTGGCCGAGTACTAGTACACTTGCCCTACCAACCTTTTAAATGTTTTAAATCCAATTTCTTTGGTGCAATACTAGGTACCTACCTAGGTACTTATTATTGTATAGTTATTTTTTGTTTCTATTCCAATAAAAAAAATTAAATACCTAACCGACTCGCGGTTTTCGCGATATTTTTTTCATTTTGCTGTTTTTTTTTTTTTTTGCGAAAAAAAAATAATTTTAAAATTGCGATTATGTTAAATCACAAAAATCTGGCAAGCCTAAAAGATGCTGCAATTGGGGGAGGGAAAATACGCCAAATTATGTGTGCATGCCTTACACTTTCTTTTTAGGGTTGATTTTATTTAATCATTAGAAATGGAAATCACTAATTGTAATTACAATTATATACCTACATTAGGGTGGTCCTTATAAAGGTCATTGTCTTATTTTGAATGACCCACCCCCTTATTTGTTCTAAATACATTTAAAAAAAAAATCCTCCAAAATTTTAGCTCATTAACATTAACATTAACCCGGCCCCCAAGACGTCTGAAGTTTTATATTTGAAATCCCATGTATTTTTGTAAATCCAAATTTGAAAAACACATGTAGTCACTTTTGTCATATTTATAAAAATGTATCGGAAAATAATTTACAACAGTTATTTCTTTACTTATAGCCATTTAAACAAAAATATCTTTTTTTATTTAATTTTGAATATTAATAAATGTTGTACATTTTTTTTTAATAAATTTTTTTAAACATGACAAAAGTTACTACATGTGTGCAAAAATTCAATTTTCTTTATCAATCATTATACTAAAGTTATGAATTTTTAAAGTTGGATGTACAAAAAATACATGGGATTTCCCATATAAAACTTCAATCGTCTTGGGGGCTGGGTTAAGGCTCTCCCAAACCAATGCGGAACATTCGTTGCGGCGAAAAAACATTCGCATGTCAAAATTTATTTACATGGTGATATATGAGAGTGCCCACACCAAAGCGGCGGAGAAACATATGAAATAATTTTGAGTGACGAATGTTTTTTCGCCGGAACGAATGTTTCGCATTGGTTTGGGAGAGCCTTTAACGTTAATAAAATGAGCTATAAAATCTTACAGGAATTTTTTTTTAATTATTAAGAACAAATTAGGGGGGTGCGTCATTCAAAACAAGACAATGACATTTATAAGGACCACCTTAGCCTACATAGTATATATTTTGATACAAAAAAACTCAATTTATTTATGTGTATACCTAACCTATGAATATTTGAACACTCACCTGTTATATTGTTAGTTATTAATCCATGTTGTATTATTACCAAACTATAAACAATTAGCAAAAACACTAATTCAGTATAGGAAAACAAAAACATCGCCATAAAGTTTTAATAACTATCCTCCTTCCAAGCATTTGGGTGTCAGCAATCTTTTTCAATTATTTGTTTGCTATTAATTGATTGAACAAAAACTTGTTTTAATTTTCTTTTTTATTTTACACATTTATGAAAAAAAAAACAAAAACAATACTTTATGATGTGACACTTAAGAAGAACAAAAACGACACGGATAGAAAACATAAACAGCAAAGACGGAATGCAACAATCAATTATTATTATTATTAGGTAGGTATTATTATTTTTTAAACAACAACACCACAAATATTATTTATTATGCGATGAGGGAGATACAGGTATAGGTACATTTCAATTTGTAAGGTAGGGCGTAGGGGATAATTTTGTTTTTAAGTTTTTAAGTTTTCCGAGTTCCTTCTTGTGCAAAATGTATGTAGTATTTATTATTTTTTATATTTTTTCTTTGAGACTTTGAACTATTTTATCGTAGAAAGAAAAGAAATTACACATTAATTTCAGGTGATAGGAGTGAGAAGTAGAAGAGGAAAAATCAATTCAATCCATTCCACAGTAAAAAAAAAAAAACAAGGAAACGAAAAAACTACTCCGGAAGACAGTAAAAGCCGATGCAAATAAACAAAATAAACAAAAAAGAGCACCAACATAAGAAAAAGTCCAAAAAATTATCCATAATGTATCGTAGGTACAGTGCAGATCAGTTGGTTAGGCACTTTATAGTAGAATTGTTTAGAATTTCTTTTTAAATCTTGTCTTTTTTATTTCATAAATATTACACACTATTGATGTCATGATTGTATTTACCTATTCTTCGATTCTTTGTATGAGATAAATTTGTGAGGTTTCAAGTCATGTGTAAATACAAATTATCGGTGTTTCCTGTAGTTCTAGTAATGAATTTCAGTATTAAGCTCCTCTTTTGCCGAAGATAAGATATTAAGTGTCTTATATTGGGCGATGTAAGACTACTTTCACACAAGGAAACTGAGTTGCCAGCAGCTGTGAGTTTGTAGGCGAAAAGGGCGTAAGAGGAAGAAAAAAATCTCCCCTCTCATCCTTCTCTCCAACAAACTAGCTAGTTTCTGGCAACTCAGTTTCCTTGTGTGAAAGCGGTCTAATGTTAATAGTTCATAATTTTCCTGTGATTGGGATGAGGTCAGGAGTATCAGTGACCGGTCTTTAGATACTTTTGTGCGGCCACTGGTAGAAAAATAAATTGTATGTAATGTTTTCTAGATAGGTATTTGAATTTGTTAAGATTCTGAGATCTCCACGCTATAACATTTTCATTTGTTTTTATTTTATTGACCGTTCTCACTTACTTCCTGCAAGGTCAAAGAAATAATTTGAGTTATTGGGGAACTAAATCGACCCACAACTTTCCATTATAAACGAAAATGGGAAAAAAACGTTTATTAGAAAAACAGCATGAAAGGTTATTCGAGGAATCTATAATTTTTAAAGGCTCGTTAGTATATAAGACAAATCTACATAGCACAATTTTAACTAACCATTATATTGTTATTGCTAAGCTTTTACAATTATCAATAATTACTAAGTTAGGTGCATACGATACTTCATATCATACAGTAATATCAGATGGCAATGAAAAACAATGAAAAAATGTCGGCAATGACTTGGCGATGATGTTTCCGACAGTAAAACTGTGTAAATCCCGACGCGGTTGGAAGACATTTAAGAAATATTTTTCTCGACATTCTAACCGTCAGTAGGTACGTAGCTTTAGGCTACGTACTAATTGGAACTCATCGCGCGATCGAACAACGAGCGACATCGCCGTATCGGACGATCAAAATATCAAACAAGTCAACAATGTGTCCTAATTACATTATAAACGCGGTCGCGCGATGAAGCAGTACGGTCGCACATGTTTGTTTTTAAATCACTCTAGCAACATCACACAAGGTTTCAACAAACAAACCCAATAAGTGTAGGGGAGTGTCCTAATTAGAAATGGAGTTTCTGCGACCGACGGTGACGACGCACGCGACGGTAAGTTGCTTGATCGCTGAAAAGCAAACAGTTATGTTTTTGATCGTGCCTAGAAATGGAGTTTGAGGAAAAGTTAATAAACAAAGTTTAAACCCAATTTTATGGGATAAACGTTGAGAAGACTACAAAAAAAGACTAAAATCCGATAGTGTGGGATATTGTTGGCGTTAATTTGATAAAAAAAAACTAGTAAGTTACTTTATTTTACAAAAAAAAATATATTTCAAAGAGTTGCTAAAAAAAGTCACTGTGAGATATTAGAAATGTGCCTACCTATATCTTATTTATGGTGTTCTTGTTTATTTTGAAGAAAAATATGTGTAAACAAACACAAATATGTAATAAATGAATTAAATTAATCATAAACCCTCATGCACTGACTTGCATTGTAAAAATGCGAATGAAAAAAAGTTTAAGTGTATGAAATCTATCTAGACGAAGTAACTGTTTTTATTTCTTTACATTTTCAAGGGAAGCCATTTAATTATTCTATTAAATTTTCAGTAGATATAGAAAACAAATAAGGACTAACTAAGGTATATTAGTCCCAAACACTTCTGAATGCAACTCACTATTCTATATTCACGATTCAGGGGATAATCCACACTGCAGGCATATATATTTTCCTTTCATGAAGCTTCTTAAACGCCACTTTCTAGGCAATCCCAATTAGAATCAAGGCAAATTTATAAATTATTTTTCTAGGATAGATACTTTAGGAGTTGCAGTTAAAAACAATTACAATTTTTTTTACAACCTTTAAATAAATTTACCTACATATATATTGCAAAAAATTGTATTGTGCCTAGCTGTAAACCCATGACGTATCTAACCTAGAAAAATATTTTATATAAGCCTGGATGCTAATTGGTATTTTCTTAAAAGTGGCCTGTATTACCAATTTGAAATTGAGCCCACGGTTTAAAAAATGGATCCAAAACAAAATTCATTTAATTGACCATATAGAAACATCACCAAATAAATCCGGATTGGATCTGATTCAGTTTTTAGTTCCTAGATAAGGAAAGTAGGAAAATATGAATTTCACAGCACAATCACTTTATTACGCTAAATTATCTGTTGAAATTTCACTTGCTTCCTTCTTCCTTATCAACACTGGCGCTTGGTGCAAATTCCAAAAGAATGGTCGCTCGATGGTGTGTTTGCGAGCACTTTTGACGCATGGTAGCGCTTACAAGTGACCGCTATTAGGACATACATTTTAGTAGCGCTACCAACAAGCGAAGCGACCGACCAAAGATCATCGCTGGGTAGCGCGACGACTGTCCAATTAGGACGTAGTCTTATGATAATCAATAATCATACTTGCTTAACATGTTGGTAGTGCAATTTCAGAAACGCATCACTGTACAAATGATGCCCAATCACTTTCTTAAAACATAATGCATAAAACCCGGATCATACTTTGTACCAAGTTGAAAAATTACAATATAAACAGGGACAATGACAGAATGCATATGCAATCGCCTAATGTGAACACGGTGTAGGTAAATGGTCAAAAGAGCGCCCGGCCCACAAAGAGGTGCCTATTGAAACCGCTATTGTGCCTAACCAAGTTAACCGCACTGTATTAGAACAAGTGATGAAATTTTTTGAGTTGTTTTATTTTTATTTTGCGAATTGTTTGTTGTTTTTTCTATGTTTTTTTTCATCTTCCTCTTCTCACGTTGCTGTTGCTGTATTAAAAGTATTTTTTTTTTTATATATTTTACTCCTTTTATTATATTAACCCTAGCAAATTTTTTGCTGGTGTACGCACACTCAAAATTCCGTCGTATTTTTTAGTCGATTTCTTTTGATTGTTGTTTTTTTTCGCACACGGACTATGGACATTGCGTATTAATTTTTTTTTAACTAATCAATCGTCATCAACTTGTTAATTATATCTTATTTGAATTAAAATTTGATGAACTTTATCCACTGTATTGAATTCGCATTTTACATATTTTCATTTAAGTAATTATGTATTCGAATATCGAGACACAGAACTTGCACAATCCTTCTTGCTCCCCATTTTGGAAAACTTTTTCTTCATATTATATTTCTCTTGGTTTTTCTTCTGCAAACACTGGAAAAACAAAAATGATATTTATGTCACTGTCATTTTTCCAGCTATCCACTTTGTAATTTTAATATTTGTATTTGTGTATGCATGTTAAAATTATTTTGTTTGCAATTCCCACTTTGAGAAGAAATAGAAAATAAAGAACTTAAACCAAAAAACAAAGAGAAACTTTAATTTTTTTGCACAGAAATTAAAGCTTTGAGTTAAAAGGTACGCGCGACCCTAATACAAAGTACGCCATTGACAAACTGAATTTGTTTTTGTTGAGACTTTTTGGATATGCGGCGCAACGCCACCGGGAGAATCGCACAACAAAAGAAAATAACAGAAAAAACGAAAACTTCATCGAAGCAACACGACCAAACAAAGCTGCCACTTTGAAAGAGTGGAAGTTTGGTATTCAAGGTGAAGATAAAATAACTACCTAATCGTCAAAGTTTCGTAGGTGAATTTCTTATAAGAATTGTTTTCATCTTTGAATTACTGACTCAACACAAAAGTTGTAGTTGTAGATGCAGCTTGTATCACTGTCAAAGTAGAATGGTACGAAAATAGTATACTGCGATCACAGCAGTCGCATCCTACCTCTTGTTTTCGCTCGATAGCATTCGACCATGCGATTTCAGTACGGCGGATACTTACGTTTACGGTACAGTAATTGTATCGTATTTTGAGCGTTTAAAGCCAGCTTGATATGGGCACACAACCTACTACGGGGAGCGACAAAGTTGCATGAACGAGACCACGGATCTGTAGACAGAGAACCAGTAGGCCGATTCTGGAAAGCGTGGCGGATTGCTTTCAATTGCGAATTTGTATTTTCTTATTCCCAAAATCGCTTTTGCTTTCCATTTTTTGTTTGAAAAAGATCGGTTTCTCTATCTTTGTGACTGATTGTTGAAGAATTGGAAAAAATAGCTTTTAAACGTCAAATCGAAATTTTTGGTTAATGACGTTTAAGTGCTTGGCGTTATTTGTTTTAGTGGTGCGTTCTTTTTTGTTACTATAGTCAAAAACAAGAGTTGCAATATCAAAGTTAAACAAGTTACTTTTTATTTAAGAACGATCAAAGTTAATAAAATGGGCAGGGGTTGAAAAAAAAATCGAAAAAATAAGAAATAATAAACAAAAGACAAAATTTTGATTGCGTTAAATGTATGGATAAATAATTCACTACCTACCATGGTTCTACAAATTAAATGACTGTCAAATTCATTTTTGCATGAAATCTAATCGCAATATAAAACATTGTAATTTGTTTTAGTTTTTTTTGTTAATTTTTTATGAGCCACACATTTCTTTATTAAAAAATTGACCCAATTAGAAGAATAAAATTTCCATGAAAAGTCAATTATTCAGAAATTAATTCCAAATATCAAAATCAATAATAAAATTTATAATAATTTTTAACAAAATTGAAAACAATTCTAAATCGGAAGACGAAAAGCAAGCACAATCTAACCCCAAAATGAAAACTCAAAGTTCCTTTTTCTTAATAAAAGAACACTGAAGGTTAACTATAATTAAATTTAGAAACAAAAAAAACGCACAAATGTCATTAACCCAAAATTTTGGCTGTCAATTTGGAGTTTGACAATTTGGTAAAAATCCCCATTCTATTGACATCTGGTTAGTTGCTTTCCACGCCACCTGCATCTCAAGCGCTTAAGCTTCAAAAGGCGATAGAATTATTTTCGATCTGACGTTCAATGTATTTCCCATAAGAGAAAACGAAAAAAGCGCCAGATGAAAAATAGCTTTACCAAATTATTTTATATCAACGGGTATCCATATTATGATTGAAATAGAATCAAAAAATGTGTAAACTTATAAATCAACCCGAAAATATATTAAAATAGATAGCTAAAATGCTTTGCTTTGTAAATGAAAAATGTAAACAAACCACCTTTACAACCAGAAACAACAACAAAAGTACTCGATTAGAAAAAGAGAAAGGCAGCGGCGTAGTCACGATTAAAAAAAATATATGTTTGTTCGTAAAATTAAGTTATTTGAATAAAAATCTTCTTGCGAAGCCATTTATTGTTAAAAAAATATTTTTCAATTGTCTATTTACACATTTGTTTCTTGGCTTACAAAAGAGGCAATGCATAAATGAAGGTCATGCTCGATCACTCTTAATTAGTTCTATTTTTTAGAAGAGTTTACTTTAAAAGAGTGCACCTTTTTCTTAAACTACTACCTGGCTACGCACATGATATCGTTCTGACTGACGCCTTGCATCCATTTTGGAAAACAACAACAAAAAAGCACGTTTGTTTACATATTTCATCTGCAAAATAAAGCAAATTAGTAATAAGTTTCGATATATTTTACGTTTGATTTGCAAACTAGCATGTTTAATTGTTCTATTGCAATTATAATACAAACAACAGTTCATATAAAATTAATTTGTTAAAATAATGTTTCTACGAGCTGTTTTTGTTTTCTCTTATGGGAAATGCCTTGAACGTCAAATGGAAAAGAAATCTATCTCGATTGTTAGTTTCACGCGCTGGCTGCTAGGTGCCGTGACTCCATGTGCCAATGGGTTCCATTTTTTTCTGAACTTTGACATACTCTAGGAGCCGCAGGGCGTAGCGAGACGGGGGCAGGAGGGACACAGACCCCGCGTGGCACTTTGCCAGGGGGCGACAAGAAATTTAAAAAAATGTAGTTAACTGCTCGTTTTTCCATATTTTTGTATTAATCCATTATTCTTCAAATTATTTAATTTGTTAAGCCCAAAGAATCTAATCAAAAACTGTCCCAGTGGCAAAAATGTTACTACCCGACATTGATTGTGTTAAACGTTGCTCAACAAATATCACAAACCACATCAAATGCTACTGTACAAACATGTGCTTACAAATACATGCCTGCTTAGTAAAAGGTCGCAATATACACTATGTGGGGATCATGAATGACAAAAATCTCGAAAAAACCAAAAAAAAATCTCGAATGCAAAAATCTCGAATGTGCAAAAATTTAGAACGTACAAAAATCACGAAAGACTGTTATCTAAAAAAAAATCTCGAAAAAAAAATTCATTCGAGATTTTTTTGTTACCCTTTTCAATAGTTTAAACGCAAATAAAACGCATAATATGTTCAATTTATGAAACAATTTATTTTGTTGGTCAAAAAAGAACAACAAATAAAAGAGTTCTTATCAAAAATCAAATATATTATAGGATGTATGTATGTATATGTATATCAAAAAAGTACAATAGTTATTCAATACAAAGGAAAAGTGTCAAAATACATATAACAAAATTAAACAAATAACTCTAACTATAATAACTAAATAACTTCTATAAACTGGAGTTATATGCAAGACTCTTAAGTAAGCTTATATAACTTTTTTTTCTTTTCCGTCCAGTATTTTTAAGATTTGAAATACTCCATTCTTACCTTAGTTTTTTGAACAACCTGAATTTTTTACTTTTAAAATGCATTACTTTTGTTTGGGAAATCTGTTGAGGTTGAGCAGTGGTTTTAATAATAGCCCATGAACTACGGTATACTTTGAGTAATATTTAAAAAATATAAGCATGAGAATATTGGTAGGAAAAAATAAACATTAATTTAACTCTTAATTCGTCTGGCAATATAATTAAGAACGCAATAAAAAATTTTTTTGTCATTAAATTAAAAATCTTTGAAATTTCAATATGTTAATGTGAAGATATTGTAGGAAAAATTTAATTCTTTATAGTTTCAGACAAAATTCCTTGCATATTTTCGCGTAAGGCATGGAATCTTGATAGTGGTGTACTCTATCAGATTTCCTCAATATTTAGAACATTCTGATCAAAATATTTTTTTTTTTACTTTAACCATCCCTTAATATCTCCCCATAAGTTCTCGATAGAATTTAGGCCCGAGATTTGGACGGTCTAATCTAAAAAATGACTTCTTGAATACGCAAACACCTTCTTAGCAATCCCTTGAGGACTTTTTGGATCATTATCGTCCTTAAAACAAATTTTATGGGCATGATTTCAAATGAATAAGACTCCTTAACATGTTCCTCAATGTCTTTATAAACTTTCTGGTCAATTCGAGCATTTTTTTCAAACGTATCGAGCAACTATGCCAAGTCAATGCACCCCAAATTAAATTAAGTTTTATCCTGTACTCTACCGTCTTAAGAGTGTATTTTTGATTCAATTTCTTGTTCTGAGGATGTCTTATTTTTTAGGTCAAAAGGAAATTTGACAAGATTTTGTTTGACGAAATACATGATGTAGCTGTTGTTCTTGTTATTAGTTATTGATGAAGGGAATGTGTTTTGTCACCTGTACGGTATGCGTAGCTGTGCTTAAAAAAAATGGAAAAGTTGGACATTGTGCGAAGACAAAGTTCTTTTTTAACCTTGTTGTAGATTTGGTGGGAATTTACATGGAGTAACCGCATTGACAGTTTATATTATTAGATTTTAGCATCATGCATTTGTGCATCTTTTAAAATCAAATTTTCCCAAAGTCAAAATTAATGGTAAATACCTAACATAACATTATGTATTCATTACATGTGCACACTTGGGCGTTAAACAGGCGTATTTTACAAGTGTCCATCATATATTATATTACCAAAGAGATAAATATTAGATTAAGAAATGTTTTCTTAGATTGTTTCACCATTTATTATGGCTTTGGGAACAGTGCATTTTTAGGATGCATAGCACAGATGCAACTTTTTTCCAAAGTTCAACTAATTTGATTAGGATGCATGCATTAATCTACGGACGACATTTGGGAGTTTCATTCCGCCGCAATTTTGTATTTGCTACAAAGGAGATGGCATTAAACTATGAAAAGATTTTGTATGTTATTATAGGTACTAGGCTTTGGTAAAAGTGCATTTGTGTGATGCATCTTAAAGTTGCACTTTTCCAATGCCTTCCTCTTGCGAGGAATTGACAATACCTCCAAAGGTATCACTTGTCATGGATAAGTGCTTCTCGTCTAGCCGTTCGGATTCAGCATAAGATTGTAGGTCCCTTCCATTCCTGTTGACACGCGCCCACAGGAATGGTTGCGAGTTGTTAGTCACTAGGTCCTGGTTCTTCACCAGCCGTTGAGCCAACTAATTTTTTTATTCAATATGGAAGGACCCAGAGGGTACATCAACAACAGACATCGTATTGTTGCTCCATTCTTTTACAAGGTCAAACCCAAGAATTGGTTGCACTCCAGAAGTACTAAAAAATTAATTACATTATAAATTATTTATTTTAAAACCACAGTATGTGTTGTACAGATTGTAAACTACTAAAAATAAAATTGAAAATAAACACGGATGCATGTATGTATGTATGTTTGTACATACATTATTATGTAGATAAAATATACATGTAATTATTTGTTTAATTTAATGTATAAAAACATCTGCTTCGGCCAGTATGCACCAGATCTTATTGATTTTATTCTGTGGATTTTTGGTTGTTCTACACTACTTTGCAGGAATTTAATTAATTTAATTAATTAAGCTTAATACAAGCCACTTAAAACTAAGTCTTAAATCTAAACTTTATATAATACAAATAATGTACATGAAATATCTTACTTCGAAACAGTGGCTATAATGAAAATAAATAAAAAAATAGTATTGAAACTATGTATAGGTATATTATAAGGATGGGTATAAGGAAGTTAGGAGGGCATGCTTTAAAGAGGGTTTACTAAGGTTTAGGTCAAATACGTTGGAATTATTAACTATACCCAACATTCTAGTTAAGGTTTCATTTAGGCCGTATTCGGTGCGGTGGTATTGGAGTTGAAAAAGGGTAACAGATCCAAAACGGCGGGGATCAGTATGAATAGAGATCTTTTGGAGAAGACAAGGACAGTCGATAGAACCATTTAAAAGTTGATGAATAAACAAAACGTCAGCATTATTACGGCGGGTATATAAAGTTTGCAAGCCTAAAAGTTTAAGACGTTCTGAATAGGGAGGAAGGTTAAAAGGATCCTCCCAACCCAGACCACGTAAGGCAAAAAGTATGAATCTTCGCTGGACGGCTTCAATTCGTTTGATGTGGACTTGATAACAAGGAGACCAGACCTGAGAAGAATATTCAATGAGTGGCCTAACAAAAGTTATATACAGGGATTTGGTGACATAAGGATCGGCAAATTCTTTAGACCAGCGCTTAATAAATCCAAGAGTAGAGTTAGCTTTGTTGATGATACTATCAATGTGCGCACGGAAATTAAGCTGGGAGTCACATATGAGACCTAAATCACGGATTGAGGTGACTATAGTAATGGGTTCATTATTCACAATATATATTCTTTGACAGGAGAGTGTGCGCTTTCGGGAATAAGTAATGGCTTGGCATTTCTTAATGTTGAGTTCCAGAAGGTTTTTTTGGCACCAAATAAAGAATTTGTCCAAGTCGATTTGCAGTGATTGGGCATCTGCGGATTTGGAGATTTGTTTATAAATTCTCATATCGTCTGCATATATAAGATCAGAACTAGAAAAATTTTTTTCAACATCATTTGTAGTTAAAACGAAGATAAGAGGTCCAAGGTGACTTCCTTGGGGAACACCAGACGTTGCACAAATCGAGATCGATACACAAGATCTGAAAATAACCCTATACTGTCGATTGACTAAATAAGAATTAATCCATGAAACTATCAAAGGTGGGAAACCGAGCTTTTTAAGTTTGAATAAAATAATAGTATGGGATATTCTGTCGAAAGCTTTGCTAAAAATCGGTAGCAATAGCATCAACTTCTTAACCTTCTTCCAAGGCACAAAGTGTACTAGAAACGAACTCACTAAGGTTGGTTGTAGTGGACCAACTCTTCAAAAATCCATGTTGCTTAGGCGAGAAAATTGGCTTACAAAAGAAGAAAATGGTATCGTATATAATACTGTCAAAAAGTTTTGGGATGCATGACAGTTTTGCTCTAGGTCTATAGTTAGTAATATCATTTTTAGTTCCCTTTTTGTGAATCGGTATAATAAAAGAATCTTTCCAAAGCGTAGGGAAAACTCCAGTTGCAGTAGACAATTGAAAAAGGGCAGTGAGAGGCTGGGTTAAGTTGTCAATACATTTCTTTAATATTTTAGATACAATAGTAGAAATTCCATCGGGACCCGAAGAATAATCATCTTGAAGCATATTTATCTTATTAATGACTGAGGATGTATCAATTATGATGGAAGTTAATGGAGTTCGAGTGCAGCCATTCATGTAGCTAAAATAACTTAAATCTGCCTCAGTATTGTTACAAGAAAAGGCAGTATTGTTACAATTCAGCAAAAAGATTGGATATAGTTGAAGGATCAGCAGACGAAGTATCACCCAATTTTAAAACTGACGGGTAACCATCGAGCTTTCTTTTGCTATTTATAAATTGGAAAAACAATTTTGGGTTACATATCAGATCAGTTTGCATTTTAGAAATGTAATTTGAGTAAAAGATTCACATAAACAGGAGAAATTTTCATAAGATAAGGTGTAGTTAGAGAAATCAAAGCTAGATTTTGATTTAAGAAATTTTTTCCAAAGTTTGTTTCTTTTGTTGCGGAGAGAGCGAAGTTCTTTTGTGTACCAAGTAACAGCTTTGGTATTGAAAGAGAATGGAATGTCCATTACTTCCATAGCATCAGCAACAATATTTAAAATTTTTTTTTGATCGAATCCACGTAGAATTATTGATCGCACCATAAGGGTGGCATCATAACCGATTTCCTTAAAGAAACCAATACATTCAAGACCAATATATTTAGCTCCTAGAACCAAGGTTTTGCCAGGTTCTTTATCCAAACTGAAAATGCCATCTCTAGTCAATCCATATTCAACGGCACCGCGGATGTTAGGATAACGTGGACCACAACCAACAGCAATTAGGATATTCTAAGCTGAGTTCTTTCTCGGTGCCATTCTTCATGCGACTAATGAGGGTGTGGGCGTTTTTAAATGATAACAATGCCGATGTTTACTTCTTTCTTGTCCCTAAGGTCAACTCTTGTCACCCAATTAACTGAATTAATATGATTCTGGACATATTGTACAACCAATCTAGCTTAATTTCTTTAGTATTATCCACTTGCCAACCATAAGCAGCAGCTTCATGAATTCTTTTGTCCAGATAGCTGCCTGATGCAATAATTTTGTGGAAATGTAGCCGCAGCCCCATGTCAGTGTTGAGACTACATAATCCAGTACAACTACGTTAGCACTGTTTGCTACAGCGTCCATAGCACAGGTCACTCGACATATGACCACCCAGGTCATTGTAGTTATTTCCAATTGTTGCCACGATTTTTAGTAAATTAATACGCTAAAAGTAAAATCAAATAATACACCACAATGAAATATTTAATTGCCGGACGGAGCTAGAAAAAACAACTCGAACTTTGTCAACAGCTGAGATTTGACAGAAATTGGGACAGAATTATGTTTGTGTGTGTTAGTTATGTGCTCTTGAATGGCCGGATTCAACGCATCAAAATTTTCAGTACTTTATTTTCAGATAGAATTTCTGATTGGCCAGCTGTCATACAAAGTTAGCTGACATTCAGTTACGTTTAGTGAAGTTTAGTTACGTTTCATCTGAATTTTCAGCAAGAAATTCTCAACTGAAAATTCAGCTGACAGCTTTTCTATACAAAAAAAGGCTCTCCATACAAAACTGACATTTCATATACCTTTACGTTCAACAACAAAAAATTAAGTACTTTATTTTCAGCAGTTGTCAAATTTTGTATTGAATGCGCCCAATGACAATTTCAATTACGTTACGTTTCAATTACGAAACGTGTTAATTGTAATTGTTTATAGAACTGTCAATGTTATTACATTATGTTAATTATTTACTAATCTATGCTTTTCCAAATTCTGAAAATGGTTTTCCAAATTTGAGAAAACCGATCCCGATCGTTTGGTAGCAAAAAAAGCCTACTTTTGTTTCTATGTGCTGCTAAGTATACGCCAAACCTTTAACTGTTAATAACTAATTAACTAGAGTTTTCCAAATTCTAAAAATGGTTTTCCAAATTTGTCCAAATGTTTTCCAAATTATAGGAATCAAAAAAAAAAAGGAAATTCCTCACATAGCGCTGCTAAGTATACGGCGGTCTCCATGTCTTGTTCAAAACGTTATTTTTTTCGACATGATGCTGCATGGACATGGATTTATTGGACTCCATGGGATTTTTTTTAGACATGTTCATGGCCCGTGGAGGCGGCCCGTAAAGAAACACAATTTGAATCAATAGGCGTGTACCATCAACTGAGCGCTCCGAGCGCTCAAGGATTTTTTAAGTGAAACAAAAAATCTCATCTGAGCACTGAGATTTTTTGCGGAGATTTCTTGGATTCGGCTTTTCGCAGATTTATCTCTGTCTTTTCTCTTTCTAATTTTGACAGTTCCATACAAAAAAAAATAAAGAAAAAAATCTAAATCAAGGTACCAGCGTTACCACCATACTTTTATAACTTTAGTTTTTTACTGATGAACACATATCTTGCAGTGTTTATTATGCCAAATTGAGCAATCAAGTTGGAGCTTTAAGATAGGGGTTGCAAGATTTCGGCTCGTTTTAATTTCTATGCTTCCCGCTTCAAATTTGTGAGATAAAATTCTATGTTTTGCAAATTATTTTTCCCATATAAATTTTGACAGTTCATTTCTACCGATTTAAAAGTCTATGGTTTATAAGCTTTCTATGGGTTTTCCGCGTTTTGCATGAATACCCCTATTGTAACAACGAAATAAAATTTAAAAATAGTGTAAAACTTTTGTTACATTTGTAAAGTTATGGCAACGCTGTTTGTTTCCCTTGATGGAGAGTTTTTTTTGTCTGTTGTGTTTTTCTTAGGCACTGACGTTTCTGGGATAAGCCGAATTCATTTCTCAATTTTTTTTCTCAGACGAAACGGCTGTTTCTTTGACAACCAAGTTATAATTTTTTAAGGGTGTGCAAATAAGAAAGTGGTAAATAAATACAAAATAAAGACGAAATGTTGATGAAAACTCAAACAAATTGAATAAGCTATAATCATTTTCATCAATTTCAATAATTTTTTTGCTTTAACAATTAAATTTTTAAAGAAAAGTTGAAATTTTTTTTCTAAACTTGTATGAGAAAAATAACACATGTTTTTTTTTTTGAAAGAGAGCGGAGAATGTTGTCCCACCAAATGATTCTGCCTCCGTTAATCTGACATTGAGCGCTCATTGAGCGCTCAGTTTGTGGTACACGCCCATGGTATAAAGAATACAAGGTATGCTGGATATGAGATGATTGTTCGCCATCTTGTATTCGTGTGACGTCATTGCGAGTGATAATCGGTTTTGATTGGTAGATTTCGTTTGCGAAGGTAAATATGTATACTTTCTTTCCTTCTGAAAATTGAGAACCAAAGAATACCATGATTGAGAAGATTCACTGGTGATGACGTCGACCAGAACTGTCAAGCATTCCTTGTATTCTTTATACCATGGTACCTTAGAAGAAGAAATAGAGGAACTGCCCTTGTTGGAAAAAAGTGAAGCCGTTTTTAAAATGGTGTGAGGTCTCACAAACACAAATGCATTACAGCAGGGACGGAGTGCTCTTTGAAGGCAACTCACTAGGGCGCCATCAGAATAGTCATTTTTGTTATTTTCCGAAGTTGTTTTAGTGGAATGTTCTAAAAGAAAGAAAGAGTACGTGCGTGAAGCAATTTGTCAATCTGAAATGTCAAATCGCTAGTGTGATTTTAAAAAAGAACAATAAAAAAGTGTTACAAATTAAGATACATATATATAAAAAAAAAAACTTTGAAAAGACAAACCTTTTCAAGTGAATAAAATAGACATTGTAGTTATTTAGCAATCAACAAAAAAACAGTGAGTTTTATTATATTTTTCTCAAAGCAAGTGCTGTTAACTGTTTGTATTTATGTAGATTAATTAACTATCGAAGAACATATTATTTATAATGGATTAAACTTTAAACATAACCGTGAACAACCAAATATGAACTGATAGACACCTCACTGAACAGACAAATTAACATTGAAATATGAACTTATAAGTTGGCGACGGAACAAATAGATATTTTATTACTAGCTTAAAGGTTAGACCGCACTAGGCGGAACTGCACTGCAGCGGAACTGCGATTCAAAATAATTTGTATGAAATTTAATGAAGTTCAGTTGCCGCTTAGTGCGATATAGCTCATACAGTTTCATACAAATAAATGTTTTGCCGCGTCGTGAAGTGTAGTTCCGCTGCAGTTGTGTGCGGTCTAACCTTAAAATGTAAAAAATCGATTTAATAACAAAAAATTATTTTCTCATAAGAAGGGCGCTTAACAGATAGTTGCGCCTTTCAACCTCCAATATAATCTCATGCACACCTGTTAACCAGAATTTCAGTTTGACATTTCTGGTTCTTAAATTCTAGCTAAAAAATTATGTGCACATTTTCAACTAAATTATAGTATTCTTGACTTAATTTAAAGTGTAATCCATTCTAAATATATTGTTTAATAGTTCATCAATATAAAAACAAAAACATTACAGCACTTTTTTTGAGAAAAATATAATTAAATTCACCTGTGAAAGGAAAAGCTTTTATCCACCTTGTTTTGTTGATTTCCACACCCCTGACTTCATGTTTTTTTGAATTTATAAGAAGATCACCACAATGTCTATCTAATGCACTTTAAATTATTTGTTTTTTCAAAGTAATTGTTATATTATTTTGGGTTTTAACTTGTACCAATTTTTTTTTTCTTTGTTTTTTTCTAATCACACGCTAACGATTTGACACTTCTGGTTCTCAAAAATTGCTTCACACACGTACACTGTATATGTGATAAATACCTTTTCCTCTATTTCTTCTTCTAAGCATGGTACACGCCTATTATTATCAATCATCGTTATCTTCCGAGTGTTCAATGTATTTTGAACAAGTTTTTTGTCTACTCTGTCATTTTTTAAGAAAATTTCCCCTCTCACTTTAATGGAGGTCTATGGCCATCAAGGGCGTATACAGCTTTAGTTCTTGGGGGGGTCATGCCAAAAAAAAATAACACAAACTAATATTTGTTTAAAGTCAAGTGCCTTATATTTTTTTTTTTTTTTTCATATTTTACTGTGCGTAGCTATATAAAAGAAAAGGGAAATAATCTTAATTAACTATACTAAAGGGTTTTCCAATAGGGACGGGTTGATTTTGACAGCTTGTGACGGCCATATTGTTTCTTTTACTTTTGGTCAAAATATCCTCTTTTAATCAGTTACTAAAGACAAATCATCATGGTGAGTTACAGCGTCGAGCAACACGTGCAAATGATGTTTTAGAGCAGTTAGAAGTTTTTCCCAATTTTGGTCGAAAAATCTTCTTTAGCGATGAGGCCCATCTTTGGATGAATGGGTACGTGAAGCAAAACTGCCAGATTCAGGACGACACTAATCCACGCGAGATTCACGAGGTGCCAATGCAAATAAAGTTTCTGTTTTGTGTGGATTTTGAGCTGGATGCCTGGAGGCGTCATCGGTCCGTCCTTCTTCGAAAATGATGCTGGCCAGGCCATCACCATCAACGGCGATCGCTATAGGTCGATGATCACCAACTTCTTGTGGCCTTAATTGGATGGTATGGACACTGAAGATATATGGTTTCAACAGGATGGCGCTACACAGCTTAAGAAACAATCGATATTCTGCACGAGCGGTTTCATGGCCGAGGCGACGTGAATTGGCCACCAAGATTTGCCAGGGAATTCTTAAGTCGCAGGTCGTTGCGAATAAGTTGCAAACCACCCGACCCTCAAAGACAACATAATCGATGCCATCGGTCAAATTCAGCCTGATTTATGCGCCAAAGTCATCGAACACTGGACCTTTCGAATCCGCGCCACCCAGCGAAGACGGGGCGGCCATTTGAACGATGTTATATTACTATAATAGGGCTATCAAATAAAGATAAAACCTTATTGATATCTTGGTTTATTCAATTTTAAAATCGGCCCGCCCTTAATGGGAAACCATATAATACATTACCTTTGTTAAAAATAAGTTAAAATAATTTAAAATCGTTCATATCCTGGAAAAATATATAGTACCTTAACTCATTTAATTACAAGACAGTTAAGAATCAATAGTCGGCGTGAAATAGCAGACTACGAATGAAATACTAAATTTTCACTACGCAAAGTTAGGCAATTTCGTTGAAAATATATATTTCGAACTGCCAAAGCCAATTCAAAATGAGATGAGCTACCTATACAAAAAAAATTAACAAATTTAAGACGAAAACACTTTTTTGGTATTTGCAAAGTTACCTCATTTTTGGTTCCAAAGAAAATTAAAATAAACAACTGAGTCGAACGAACCTTTATTAGCTGGACCAATGACCGCGCTCTTCATTTTTATTGCTGACTGTTACATTTTTTTATTTCGGAGGGCCTCAGCAACAGCATACAGCAATCTCCAGTTGCCTGACAAAAAAAAATCAGTTTAGCCTGTCAAAATATTGAGGAAAAAAATGTTTGGATTCGCTTGATCATTTGTTTTGAATTTTATTCAGAATTAAGTTTAATCCTATCAAAGTTTTATTTCAGCGAATTTAAGTTGCAGGAAAAATTAATAAAATATCATAGGTACTGTGCACTGTGCACTGTTTTCTGTTTCTTAATTTTGGAAAATAGTTATAAATATTCACTACTGAAAATGAAAACAATAGCTCTGATTTTCAAAAATGACCACTTGTGTAAATTGCTCTTTTTACAATAGTGAAAAAACTAAAATACATTACAAATTCGTATTATAATTGAATACAAAGATTCGTTTTCGTTATGTTTCAAGAAAAGTGTGAACAAAGTTCACGAGTGATTTTGATATGCCTCTGATTTGAAAAAATGTATGTCTCTAAGACTGCCACCGATGGAAAAGTGAAAGGCACCTTACAAAATAAATATGTACATCAAATATTCCTTATCTTTTTATCTTTCTTACCAGTAAGCCTTTCTGATAAATATAATGGACAAAGTTGTTAAATTCTACGAGCCTAGTCGCTTTTCGTCAATAATTCCATCCGACTGGTGAAACGGTTCACCGCAAGGAGTTCCAAAAAATCTCCTTTACCATAGCTATTGGCTTTTGCATTATGGGATTCATAGGTTACTTTGTTAAAGTAATCCACATCCAAATCAATAACAGTATTGTTCGATCGTAAATGTTGAATAAGTGCAAACAAAATCCTTTCATAATAGGTTTTCATCATAGTTTTATATATTTATGTCTTTTATCGTTAACATTAATATTTTTTGGTTAGAATAACTATAAATCGAAAGTTATCACTTTTTTTGCTTTGAAAAAAATCTGTCATACAAACAAAACAATTTCTGTATGTGTGTTTAAAGATTTTATTTTCAGAAAAAAAAATATTCTTTTTTTGAAAATCCTATTAGTTTTTACTTTATAATATTATATTTGATAACAACTCCGAACTTTGATTTCTGTTTGGTTTAACAGGTTTTGGCTGTCATCTCAAAACGGAAACTAGCCTATGCATATATTTTAAGATTTGAATGCATTATTATATTATGAGAAGTTTGTTGTTATGTTAAATTTGAGGTACGAGGAAGAAAATCAAAGTATCATCGATTGACTACAAAATAACGTAGGTATACCATTGCCATGAAAATTAAATTTCTTATTGAATTGAAGTAACCAACATTCAAATTCTCTATTGAATTCTAAATTATCAATCGAAAATCCTACTAGCTTTCTAAGTAACCAACTTTCTTTTTTTTTTTCTATGTGGTTACTAAATAATTATTTTAGATCAACAAAATAATTTTGAGTTCTCGGGGGGGGACATGACCCCGTGACCCCCCCCCTGTATACGCCGTTGATGGCCATGACCCCCTTCCGTTATGATTATTCTATTCTTAAGGCACCACCTCCTTGATCCAGTGCTTTGAAGCATTTATGTCAACTATTCTTTTTTTGCCATTACTGTTTGAATGTTGAAATACTGTTTTTAGAAAACTATTGGGTCTACAAAGATGGTTTTGGGTTCAAACTGAAGCAAACTAAGTTACTTTGAAATCGTAGAACAATAGGGGTATTCACGATCCGATGCAAGTGGTATCATTGCAAAAGTGTAAAATTGAAAAATTTTCTTCCAAACTGACCGCGACACCAGGCAAATTTTCCACTCCATGTTGCAATGGGGTTAGGGTATAGCAAAAATGCAAAACTGTTGCAAGATTTAAGGCAGTGTTCTTGTAATAGAGCAAGAACATTTTTGAATTTTACACTTTTACAATGCTACTAGACCAGTTGCATCGGATCGTGAATACCCCTAATGTTTTTACTTAAAATCAGTTTTTTTAGGGCAAAAATCGCCAACAACTGAAAATTGCGCGAATAATTCGATTTTTGACCATTAAAAGCCCTTCCACACTAGCCCACTATGTATTAATACATGTCAAATTGAAAGTGGGAAAGAAATCCAGGCGACTACCAAATTTGTGGGAAAGAAATAACTTCTCATATTTTGCTTCCACACTTGCTTGTATTAATACATTACCTTAACCTAAAAAAAGTGTGATAGAATTAGAACCATTCCTAAAATTCTTCATGTATTAACACATGTCAAATCGTGTGGGATAGAATGTCGGGTTGTGTAGGCTGGGCCGTCATATTGTTTCCACACTATTCTACACGATTTGGTTCCGACTTTTTTGACATGTATTAATACACAGTGGGCTAGTGTGGAAGGCCTTTAAGTGGTCGGCACTCGTGGTCGAAATCTTAGGTTATTTTCTAGGCCAACATCCTGAACAACTCAACAAGAAATTAGAACTACCAGGGCCCAGATAGCGTAAGATTAAAACGATTGTTCGATTGAACGATCGTCGTCTTGACGATAGCTGTCTGCATACACACATATAGGAAAATATAGAGAGAGCTATAGTCAAAACGACGATCGTTCAATCAAACTTTCGTTTTAGTCTTACGCGATCTGGGCCCAGATTTGAAGCAAACGCTTCCTTCCATTACAAACGACAAGGTTACTGTACCATATTTGAATTGATATGATTTTTCAAAACATACAAAAATTGTTTGTGATAAGTTTTAAATTTTGATTCTAGAGTATTCTCGCTCTTCCCAAGTGACTCAAATGTCAGTTAACATAATGGATTCTAACTCCTTTACGTTCTATTTCTCTATTGCTATTGTCAGTTATTGATTGATAGTTGATAAGTATTGATATTTATAATTTTTAAACTCAATTTACTGAAAATCTGGGGTTTCATCGCGTAAAACGAATACGATAGGACGATATCGTTTTTAATATTGCTATCTCTATCACTTTAGTAGAGAAAAATAAAGACAGCTATCTACAAAACGATATCGTTCGATCGTTTTTGTTTGACGTGATGAGGAACCTAATCAACTATTCATTTCTTATAATTCCAACGTTCTGCATCATTCTCAATGACCAAATGTTTTCTCGGTTGGGTGGTTTAATATTTATCAAATATCAATCAACGATTGACAATCGCAATGGGGGTGTTTGTTTAAAAAAAAAAAAAACAATAGCAAAATACAAAGGCTTTGCAATTTTCATTAATTTCTCCCGACTGCGACTTTAAAAAAAAAAATTTACTTGGAATCAAAATTTTTTATTCTTTTTTGAGGCTTGAAGTTGCCCCCAATGCCCCAAATTCGAAAAACCTCACCCTTTCACCCCCATATTATGTCTTTTTTTTGAAACTTTGAAACGTGGTCGCCAACTCGTCATGACGCAGATTGAAATAGGGTTTTTGCTCTGCGGCGAGATCATTTAACGAATAAACTGCCAAACTGGCATGAAGCATTTTAGTTGTGAACTCGTGTTGTGAAGGAAAGTGATTATTTATAACTTCCCATTGGAAGTTATTGTAATTGGTGCGATTTGTTGAATTAAAATGTTTTACATATCTTCACGTTTTGAGGTCTCTAGAATCAGAATCCGTCGTTTTTAGCAAGATGTCTGTATGTGTGTATGTAAGTACGTTCGGGGTACTTTTTTCGCCCACCAAATCTCGAGAATGCATAAAGATATCGACCTCGGATAAATTTTATTTTACAGATAATATTGTCATAACGTGCTGAAAAGGTTTTCTAACAAATCCAATAAACCGTTTTTTTTACTACAGCAATATAAAAAGGAGCTGTAAAATGTCATTTATCTGGAATATCTCGAGAACAGAATAAGATATTTACTTCAGACTAATTTTATTTTACACATAGTTACACAATACCAAATGGGTAAATATTAATAAAAAATTCAGTTGAAAACTAATTTTCGTCTCAAATATTTCAAGAACAAAAATGATTCCGAACCCAGTCTATTTTTTTTTTTTTTTAAACATAATGACGTAGAGAATAACTCGTAATTAAAAAAAAAATTCAATTAACAATTTTTTAGAGCAAAAAAACTTTTTAAAATTCTTAACAAATGTTTTTTAATTCAAATATTTTGAAAAAAAAAAAACAATGATATCGATTTCAAATTCTTACCAACAATTTATACCTATACCATCTAAATGTTGTGTAATTCTGAGAATTTTAAAACCACCCTTTAAAAAGCTAAAAATCAAAATGTTGGAAGGAAAAAATTTTCAAAAATGTTACCATCAAAATCGCTTCAAAATCGAAATTTTGCATATGACACTTAATTTGCCTTTTTATATTCTTTGAAACCATGTTTTTTTTTAAGTAGACTCCTGATTTTTGGTATTTTTTTTAGCAATAGTCTGTTTTGAAATAATTATCTCCACGCACCCCAAATTAAATTAAGTTTTATCCTGTACTCTGTACCGTCTTAACAGTGTATTTTTGATTCAATTTCTTGTTCTAAGGGCTTCTTACATCAAATTTCCTTTTGACCTACAAAATAAGACATCCTCAGAACAAGAAATTGAATCAAAAATACACTCTTAAGACGGTACAGAGAACAGGATAAAACTTAATTTAATTTGGGGTGCATTGACTTGGCAAAGTATGGTCGATAAGTTAGAAAAAAATGCTCTAATTGACCAGAAAGTTTATAAAGACATTGAGGAACATGTTATGAAGTCTTAATCATTTGAAATCATGCCCATAAAATTTGTTTTAAGGACGATAATGATCCAAGAAGTCCTCAACGGATTGCTTGGAAGGTGTTTGCTCAGTCAAGAAGTCATTTTTTAGATTAGACCGTCAAAAGCTCGGTCCTAAATTTTATCGAGGACTTGAGGGGAGACATCAAGGGATGGTTAAATTAAAAAAAAGAAAATCATTTTGATGAGAATGTTCTAAACATTTAGGAAATCTGATAAGAGTAGGTACACCACTATCAAGATTCCATGCCTTACGCGAAAATACGCAAGGAATTTTGTCTGAAACTATAAAGAATTAAGGTTTTCCTACAATAAATTCACATTAACATATAGAAATTTCAAAGATTTTTAATGTTATGACAACCTTTTGTTTCCGTTCTTAATTATATTGCCAGACGAAATAAGAGTTAAATTAATGTTTATTTTTTTCCTACCAATATCCTCATGCTTATATTTTTTAAACATAACTCAAAATGTACCGTAGTTCATGGGCTATTATTAAAACCACTACTCAACCTCAACAGATTTCCCAAACAAAAGTTATGCATTTTTAAATTTTATAAAAATATCGTTCTTAATTAGGCCGCCACGACTGTATATGGTTTTCAAGTGCACCAATGGGAAGTTAGTAATGTGGGTCGACCCCAGACTCATTTTTTAAAAAGGAATTGAAAGAAATCCGATTTCAAAAATGTACTGTATCAATTACTAAAATATTGTACTACTTCTTGAAAAGCTGTGATGTCGTTGTTGAAAGAAAAGTACACTAGAAAGGTAGGCAAATCTTATAACTGTCTTCAGAAATGGATAGTAAACTTTGCAGTGTTACCGAACTTTAAAATTTCTTATGAATTCGCCTATACACAATTTTAATTTAATAAATAGTTTGAAGTTTTGGTTTGTGGAATGGAAGAAGCCGTCTAACTGGCATGCATTTCAGAAGCGGCTGCATGAGCTATTGGTTTTTTTTTGAGAACCGATAGATCATTTTTTTTACAAAAACACTTTTGGATGTCAAGAAAACATGGTTTAACAAAGCTTATGACACCTGAAAAGATGTTTCAATCTTTTTTAAATCGTTTGTAATTTAAAATTTTAGCGCACTCTCCTGTTTTGATGATTAGTTACTAAACAATTTTTTTGTTGGGATAATCCGCCCAATTCTAAATATACCCCGGGAAAATAACTCCCCGGGAGATTTGTTCCCCCAAAATTAAAATTATTGTTACATTAAATATATTTGAAGATTGTTTAGAATAAGGAAAAGGGAACGAAATTCCCGGGAATTTATAGTTTAGAATAATAGGGTAGAGCAAAGGGAAGCATTTCCCCGGGAATTTTTATTAAGAATCGGATTGAACGAGTTTAAAATAATGCATATCAGTATCAAAGTAGTTTATAGATAAAAAAAAGTTTAAATTGTAATTTTCTTTAGAATTTTATTAATTTACCATTAAAACCGTTCTAAATAACAAAATTAGAGCTCATTTCTCCTTTTATCTGCTATAAATAATGATATACATAGATTACCAACAAAATCTAAATTTATTTCATGATAAAATGTGTTAGCCTTTCAATATAACGTATTCTTTTACTCTATCGCCCATCACAACTACACAAAGATGTGAAAGTTTCACATATGGCTTGAAATTTCACTTAAAAAAAGTATGAAAAAAGTATCTGCAAAATGATTTGTGTATAACCATTTAAGGTAATATAATCGTATATTTTATTTGATTAATATTGTATACGTGCAATAATTAAAAATCATAATACACAAACCGTATTTTTGTTTATGTGCAACTTAAAATTGCACTTAAAATATTGTTTAACTGAAAATTGTTTTGTTTTTATATTAAAAAGTGCCTTCAGTGCTGCTAATCCGAATCTGAATCATTTGATGATTTGCTGTGTTTCCTTGATTTCTTGCTTCGTTTTTTCTTTTTATCCTTTGATGAACTTGAATGCTTTTCATCTTTTTCCTTTTCTTTCTTTTCACTTGGTTTTGAAGTATCTGAAACTTGCTTTTTGGTATTATCATGATCTTGTAGTTTTAATAAGGTTTCTTTCTTTAAATTTTCCAATTCTTGTAATTCCCTAGCATTCCTATCTTTTTCTTCATCTTCAAGTCTTTGCTTTTCGGCACGACGTTCTTCTTCTTTGGCAATTTCCTTACGCATGTGGTCTTTGAATAATTGCAGGGCCTCAGCGCGTTTTAGCATTTTCTCTCTGGCAAGTTTTTCCTGTTCATCTTGGGCATTCATGAGTGGTTCGGTTGAGGTGGATTGTTGAGCAGGTGATCTCGACTTGGAACGCTTGTTGTCTTGACGATCACGAGATGTTTTCGATTGCTTTTGTTTAGTGGGAGAGGTAGATCGACGATCGTAGCTGTGTTCGCCACCACGACTGTCACGTCTCCTGCGGGGGCTACGAGATCGAGATCTATTAGGACGACGACGTCTGTCATTGGGTCTATCAACTGATGACCTGCGATTGACTGGTGATCGACGATCAAACGATGATCTGCGTCTGGCAGGTGATTTTCGATCGTCGGCCTGTTTCCGATTAGCTGGTGATTTACGATCAGTAGATGATCTACGCTTGGGAGATGATCTACGATTGGAGGATTTTTTACTTATTTCCGGTGATCTACGATCCGAAGAAGATTTGCGTTTGGCAGGAGATTTATTACCAGCCGCTGGTTTGTCTTTATTCGGAGATCTGTTATCTACAGATGATTTGCGATAAGTTGAGGTTTTCCTTTCAGCTGACGATTTCCGTTCAGGAGACGATTTACGATTAGCAGATGATCTACGATTAGTTGCGGATTTCCGCTCAGGTGACGATTTCCGATCAGCAGACGGTTTTCCTTCAGCGGCTGATTTATGATCATCAGGTGGCCCACGACCAGCAGGTGACCTACGATCAGCAGATGATTTACGACCAGCAGGTGACCTACGATCAGCAGATGACTTACGATCAGCAGGTGACCTACGATTAGCAGGTGACCTACGATCAGCAGGTGACCTACGATTAACAGGTGACCTACGATCAACAGATGCCTTACGATTTACCGGTGATCTACGAACAGGAGACGATTTGCGATTAACCGGTGATCGGTGGTTAGCTGGCGATCGACGATCACCAGATGATCTACGATTGACTGGGGACTTGCGATCGGGTGATGACCTTCGTTTAGCAGGTGATCTGCGGTCGGTGGATGATTTGCGTCTACCACCTGGTGATCTACGATCGCTAGATGAAGGGCGATCAATAGAGGAACGACGATCAGTCGGTGAGCGGCGATCACCTGGTGAACGCCGGCGAATAGGTGATCGACGATTACGGGAACGGTCAAATGAACGTGACCTTTGTCGACGTCGATCTACAAAGCCACCCCCATTATTTCCACCGAATCCTCGACGACCGAAGTTACGACGGCGAGGAGAGCGAAAATCTGTTCTTCGATTGACAAATCTATTACGTCTATCTTCATCTCTGGAATTTGACCGACGACGTCGGTCTCTCATTTCAGGAGATCGTCCGCGTGGGGAACCCTTTCTATCTCTTCGATCGTCTCTTTTCTCTTTGTCGTCTGTATTAATTTTGACTGGTGATTTCTTCTCCAATGATTCGCTTCGTGATTTCTTTTCCTCATTTTCGCTACCTTGGTCTTGGTCTTCATAATCCAAAGCATTCATATCGACAAGTTTCTTCTGATCTTTTTCAATCGACTTAGATTTATTCTCTTCGCTTTCAGAAAGTTTGTTCTTCGGATAATCGTGATGGTCACGTTTGTCCTCATCTTTGTCACTGGGTTTATTTTTCGAATTTGGTTTTTCATACGAATTTGCATCTAACTCGTAGAATGATTTCTTTGTATCTTTGAGTCTGACTTCTTCGTGACGTTTCTTGCGCTCCATTTCGCGTCTCTTGATTTCCTCATCTCGCATTTGTTTTTCTTCTTCCATTTTGTCTAAATCGGAGAGTTTTATAGTTCTCTTCTGAGCCTGTTTCCAATGTGGTGGAGTCACACTACGAGAACGGCTATGTGATCTAGATGGAGTCCGATAGCGCTATTTGAAAGAAAATTTAATATTTTTGTTTTATAAATAAACAACAGTATGAGTTATAATTGTTTAACTTACAAAAACCCCACGTCCTTTGACTACACGTCCGCTGCGCGATGTAGGAACTCTCTTCTTAGACCATCCGAATGCATTACGATTGCCACTGTCACGTCGATTTCTATTTCCTTCTTCTCTCTCTTTACGTTCCTCATTGCGTGAGGCATTTTCGGGAGATGCATCACGTTTGGACCCTCCACGCATTAGGAATTTATTAGATACCTGTATTAGAAAACCTGTATTAGAAAACCCTAATAAAGTAAGCTTGAGTGCAAACTTACTTCTGGAATTTCCTCAGGATCTATTTTCGTTATAGTTACTAAGGGGTGTATCTCGCCTTCTTCTAAGGCTTCTGAAGCATCATTCTTGGCTTCTTTTACGTCAGTGATTTCCTCTTCTCCCGATCTGCAATAAAATAAATTTATGAATCCAACGTATATTCTATTTGTGGTTAAAGAATGGTTCCTAAATAGACTATTGGGGCACTTTTTTCGAATTTCGATCTGTACAGTGTACAATCTCCATAATCTCTGTAATGGTTGGCTCAAGTCGATTCTCCTTTGGCTGCAAACGCGATAAGGAAGGGCAAATTTGTAACGAAACCAACATATAAAATTAGACTTATATAAACCCATTATATACATGGAACTTACGTATATTTGTATGTAATTAGGATCATTGTTATGAACATGTACACAAAATTTTAGTCTGTTATTAATTTCGTCGAAGTCAAAAACTCATTTGACTGGACTAAGAGGAGAAACTCAAGTTTTTTTCGAAAACGGATATAAATATATTGATTTTTTACATGCCTACTCTAGAACAGTTTTGATAATACAGTCTGAAAGGTTTTTCCCAAAAAAAAAAAAAAAAAAACTGGAATAATGGAAATAAAAGTTTTGGGGTTTTTTGAGCAAATTGCCTCTTTTGTTTGCATATGCCCAAAACATCTTTTTAATGGCTTAGTTGATTTGTCGATACTTCTAAGCTTGACAAAAAATATTTGCCTTTGCAATTTGTATAAATAATTTTTTTAAAGAAAAAATCATTTGATTTTTTATTTTTTGCCAAATTTTTTTTTGTATTAAATCAAAAATGTAAGGACAAAGGTTTTCTGAAAGCATCCCCTTACTTCAGTTTGATTATTTGGATATCTCTAAAAACAAAATACGGACAATTTAATTTTGAAAATAAAAGGATTAGAAAATTTAGATTTTGTATACCAAATTATTCAAAAAAATATAAAACAACATACTCTTCTTGCTTTGCTCGTTTTTTGTCCTTTTTCTTCTTTTTATCTTTGCGTTTCTTCTTTTCGGCTGCTGATGAATTCTCTGAAGAACCCTCGTCGTCTGAAGATGCTGCTCGTTTCTTTTTCTTTTTGTCCTTTTTAACTGTAAAAAAATCAAACTTAACTGTTAAAGGGTATGCCAGGTGCATTTTTCAGTAATCCATTACAGAGGGGAACACACTTTAGAGAAGGTTTTTTGTGTTCTGAACTCTAATCAGAAATCAGAATTGTTGAATTGGCTCCTGTTTTCGAGATATCGTAGTCTAAAAGTGCCAAACTTTTGTCACATGAAAGTACTAATCTTTCCCTCTAACAAAAAATAGTTAACTTCCGAATAAGCCAATAAAGTGGAAAACTCATGCATTTTATGTTACGATTTCTCGAAGAGGAATAGATATTTTGGAGGGATTCAAATTGAGTTTTTGAAAAGAATATTGGTAGTTTCAGATGTAATAAAGATTTTTGTGAGAAAATGTAATCGGTGGTGTAAATTGGCTACATGAAATTTGGCTTCATTGCGGCCCAAACTTATAAAATGAAATGGAAAATCGCCCCAAAAATTATATGTGTACGGTTTTTTTAATTACTGTCTCAGAACTATCCTTTTTAAAATTTGATAAATCTGATAGAAAAATCGTGCAAAGAATGTTTCTCGTCGGCTTGGAAGGGCCTTACTCCCTTAACTCCCTTTTTGGGGCATCTGTCCCTCTCATGCGATTCAATCGCTCCGTTTGGGGTATGATCAGTCGCCTGGTAGTCGGTCGGCTATCAAAGTTTTTTCATTGCGAAGTAAAATTATTTAATCACTGTCACAGAACTATCCTTATAAAATTTGTTAAATCTGATTAAAATAATCGTACACAAAAGTAGCGTGATTTTTCGCCATTTTTTCGTTTTTGTTTAAGAATACAATATTGGGCCCATTTTTCATAATGAAATTTCATCCCATAATTAAAAATGAAAAAAGGCTTAAAATCATGAAAAGTTGCCCCAATTTACAAATTTTAAACTTTGTTTTGTTTTTGTTGTTTCCCATATTCATTTTTGGGGCCATTTTTCATTTTATGTTTGGAGCTATATTTTATTGGGCCAAATTTCAAACTTCGAAAAACTATGTTTTTGGCACTTTTAGACTGGGATATCTAAATAACCTAAGCCAGTTTAGTCATTCGGAGGTCATATTCGAATTCAGGACATAAAAAACTTTCTGATTCTTTAACAAGTTTTCTAGATAGGTTAGGTTAGTAGGCTGACAGTTGGGCTTGTTACCGTCACACTTAGATCAATGGATTCGATACCCAGTTTTCTGGACTCAAATTGTTTTTTGGTTTAATTTAATTTAAAAAAACACGTTTTTTTTTGCTCCTACGTGTCTGGTAGAAGGATGATTTTTCCAGTGGGGGTAAAGGAAGGGATCACGGCCTTGAAAGGTACTGGTGCGTTTACCTCTCCTCAACCAGGTGATGAGTTGCCGAAAGACTCTTCTTCAATGACTTATAAGTATTCTCGGACTATAGCTTGCTGAATCAGGCTATAGCTTGCTGAATCTCTTCAACGCCCTTAACAGGCTTGAATGACAGGATTTATCATAGGTTTCATTATTATATGGGAGTCATAATCCTTAGGGTAACACAATGGATCTACGTTGATCTTGGTAAGTGTGACGGTAACCAGATCAACTGTCAGCCCGTTAACCTTACCTTACCTGACCTCTGATTTCTGTCTTCTTGTCAAAAAAAAAAAATAATTTTTGACAGTTCCTTAAACATAGTGGTATATCCACCTAAACGGACGGACAAATTGGCTTTTATTTATTAAAATAAAAAGTATGTTCAGGCATAAGAATTTTGTATTTAAAAAAAAAAAATATTTCTTCAATAAAACTTACCTTTAATTTGTTTTATCAGTTCGCCGCAGTTAGAAATTATAGCATCTTGCAGGGGACGGGAATTCCTATCCACAGGTAACTGTTCCAACTGACGGACTAAATCGTGTCCAGAAACAACTTGTCCAAATACACAATGAATACTGCAACAAAGGTAAAAGAAGCCATTAGTAATTGATTAAAAAAACTAATCAAAAAAATTAATTTACTTGTCAAGATGTGGAGCAGGCTGTGTAGTACTATAATGAGAAACAAAAAGAACAAAGAATAATTTTTGCAATTTGTTTTGGTGTTGATTTAAATTTTGAAGGTTTTTGTTTTATTTGGATTTGAATTTGCTGGATGAATAATTTATGCTTTTTTTTGTATAATTTTGTGTCGATTATTATTTATTTTGAATAGAAATTGTGATGATCACAATAACCACAAAATATAGCGAGAAGAAGAAGTTTTCTCTTGTCCAACTAAGATGTCCAAAGACTAGGGGGGCATGATGGTGCAGACAAGACACTTTATCTGCAGTAACAGCTAAACGAATGAAGTTCTGAGCACATCCTCGCATGACACCATTACAAATCACATTACAAATCACATAAGATGGACTGAGGCACTGAGTAGAAGACATGATATCACGTTAAACGAACGCTACGCCCTCAGCGCAGCTGCTTATTCATTTCATTTGGCTATATAACAATATTGAAAATTGATATTGTTTTAAAAAATGTAAATTAAATGCATTTTGGAGTGTGATTTAGTTAAAAAGGAATAAAAAAAACATAACATTCTTAAAACAGTTCAATATTATATCTTATAAAAATGAAAGACATCCCCTGAAATGAAACAATTTCCATTTAATATTATCGCTTGTAGAGGTTTACTTACATGAAGAACTGAGAGCCGTTGGTATTTTTGCCACGATTTGCCATCGACAGCAAAAACGGGCGATTGTGTTTAATTTCAAAGCTCTCATCTGTAAAAAAAAAAAATAAATGCAAATGAATGAATTGGCATTAGCATTTTATGATCAAATTTTGTTTTCCTATCCGACATAGGAAAGGTCCTTCTTAGACATAAAACTTTTTCAATAAAAGAGGGTCACGGAACTAGAATAATTTTTATTTTTAATTACAAATAATTTAAAGTGAACTTAATAGTTCTTTACTCACATATTTATGCACAAGAGAATTTCAATATGTTAGTTAACCAGATTCAGATTATCTATACATAAATAACCTTAACAAATTTATTTGTTACCATTTTTTTTAAAAAGGGTTCAACCAATTTCAAAACACTTATTGTATGTATATAGTTGGAAGGTTATAGCTGGGGAGATGTGAATATTAAAAAAAAAATTATAAATAATTTTAAACCTAAAAAAATAGTTTTTTGCTTCAATATTTTTGGCCTAGACATGAATATGAGGTTTAAGACGTTTTCTATGGGGCCAATAATGTCTGAGTGCGTCAATGGCAATTTTTGGTGGTCTAATTCCGGCCATTGGCCTGAATTGAATTTATTTAAAGTTAAACACCTACGAGTTCGTATGGACATGCTGATCAAAGTGTGCCACTTTTCAAAAAAATCAGAACAAAAAATATTTACTATCAAGAAATTAAACCATTAAGACCCTCCTCAGGATCATACAAATTCATGAAGCTTTAGGCACATACCCCAAAAACATCAATGAACTGTTCTTTTAAATCTTTATAGTTATAAAAATAATTATAATATTAGTCAGTTGTTGACTCATGTTTCATACATGGTAAACAAAATCCGCTTTGTTTCTGTGAAACTTTGCCAAACAATCGAGTGAAACACCCTCACGATTTTATTTTGGTTCGATTGCAGAGTTTTTGCAGGATTGTCAACAACTATCTAGCAGACACTGAAAACTATGGAAAAAACGAAAAGGACACACATCTCAAGCAACAACAATCCGAGGAAAGCGACTCATTCGGCGGCTATCTTTAAATTCCACACTCTCAGCGCCTAAAACATCAAGAGTATGAATATAAAAAAAAAACGGTTCTACGGTAGCTATACAAGGAACTAAGGATGAATTTAGCTAGGGAGCATGTTGCCTGTAGGAACGCATGGAAAAAGGTTGTCTTTTCATATGAAAAAAAGTTTAATCTTGACGGACCCGATTGTTACAACTTTTATTTTCACAATTAAAGAACTTATTTTGTCAAGACATCGCAGTCATACATCAGGTTTTATGGTGTGGGGAGCTTCACCTATTATGGAACATTTGAATTGGAGTTTATAACTACAACAATGAAAGGAAATAGTTACAAATGCCTGCTGTAAGGGGTATTTCCAAAGCTAAAGAATATTCTTGAACCTGTACCTTGGATATTCCAACAAGACAATGCCCCTATCCATGCTTCCAGGGGTATAGCTAAAGCTGGATTCACCGGCTATTCACCGGACTCGAACATCATCGAAAACGTTTGCGCCTGGCTGTCTCGAAAAGTGTCTGAAGCTGCTAGACACTTTGAGGATAAGGACGTCTTGGTTGAAGCTAACTGCTATGCCTGGAGCCAGATTTCACTGGATTATTCCAAAAAACTGTATGATTTAATTCCAAACCGTCTAATAGAGCTAATGTCAAAAAATGCCGGACATACTCATTATGAATTGACAAAAACATAATACATTAATGTTTAAAAACAAAAAAAAATTAAACATTTTAATAGTTCTGTTCTTTTTTTATAAGATTTTTCAAGTGGCCTCAATCAAGACACGCATTTTTGTATACACATTTTTGCAGTCCATTCTTATAATTTGTGAAATTCCTATGGAATTTCCAAGTTACCCCTTTAGTATACTTTTTTATTGTAAAATATATTTACCTACTCACAGGTATCAAACATTTCCAGGAAAAATATTTTCTACAGGTATTTATCGAGAAAAAACTTTTGTGAAAATAGTAGCCTCAAACAAGTGACAGAGAGCGTATGTTATTTTCTGTTTTTCCGTAATTGGCTGATTCGCATATGAAGCTAAAGCCTGATCCACATCTGTGTCGTGTGTTGTGTTGTGGAGTCGTGTGTCGTGTGTCGCTGTCATTCCATATATTTTATGCGCCACACTGCAACACAACACACGAGACAAATATGGTTCTACGCATATGAAATACATTGTAGCGATAGCGACACACGACTCCACAACACAACACACGACACAGATGTGGATCAGGCTTAAGCTACGACGGACGACGTGTAGGTTGAAAATTTAAGATCAGATAAAAATACAATTCATAATAATTCTTATTGTTATTCAAAGATGTTTTCTTGTGATAACACTAACTTGCAGTTAGGCTGCATAGCTTTCGCTCCGTCTATAAACATTGAAGGTTTTGAATGAATAACAACCGCTTGCGTTGGTGCTTAGTCTATAGTTCCAATTTTAATTTATAAATTATTTTGCCGTCAAAATAATAAAACTCTAGTTGACAGCAAAATAATTTATAAACTAAAATTGGAACTATAGACTAAGCACCACTAAAAAAAAGGAATCTGATGATTCGTTGGCAGACATGAAATTGCAATGTTTTTAAGGTTTAAAATGTAATACTTGGTGGTAGTCAACACAAATGGTTGTTATTCATTTAAAGCCTTTCATGTTATTGTTATTATTGTAATTGAAGTTGTTGTTGCAGTTGCAGCTAAAGTTGCACATACATTTGCGCTAGCAGTTGCAGTTACAGTTTCAATTGCAGTTGCAGTTACTTTAAAGCTTTTATCCGCAAACGCAATAAACTGCTCTCTGATCATTTTTTACTATAACGTAATCAACTATTGAAGGTTTTGAATGAAACACAACCACTTGTGTTGGCTACCACCGAGTATTACATTTTGGCTGGAATTATTGCAATTTCATGGCTGCCACACCAATCATCAGATTCCTTTTAGTGATGCTTAGTCTATAGTTCCAATTTTTATTTATAAATTGTTTTGCCTTCAACTGGATTCGAACCTAGACCAAGCTACCTCCGAGGCCGTTGCACAACGCATTGCACTACCAAGGTCAATCAATTATTGTTCTTGAATTGTCCGGTTGGTTCATTTATAAGTTAAACGTCACTTTGATCAATAATTAACTCTAACATTTTCTTTTTGTTATTATCATTGGCCAATAGATCAATATTAAAGTCACCAATTACTACAATTATACTGTTCTCATTTTCCAAATGCTCCGTGTACCATCTTTCATAAAAGCTTAAAAAATTACTTATCGTTGAGCTTGGTGATCTATACACCGCCACAAAAACGGACTTTTTATCTTCAAACCAAAATATAATTTTAACTTCCATACAACATCATTATACTGAGTAAAGTTTCCATCACTCCTCCTGCAGTATGTCTTGAATGCGAAAAGCAATTTATGTGTGAAAAGTATTTTATATTCACATCCCTCTATGTCTACCCTAATAGGTGTTTCCGAAATAATAGAACATCTGGCTTACAATCATCATACAATCAACAATTCTATATGATTTTTATTGGAGATAAGACTTTGCGAATTTAAATAGTATGCAATGACCTTCCCCTTAGTTTCGGATTGCTACAAATGTTTTTACTTTCTACTTTAAGCTTGCGAAGATAAACTTCAAAACCGTTGTCTAAAGCGTTATGATTAACATCTAGGTTAAGCTTTGACTCTGTATTTATTCTAACACAATTCACACAAGACAAACAATCAGTATCACAGTCAGAGCTTTTGGGTTGTCCTCCACATTTTGAGCAAACAGAATTCACACCATTACAATCCTTACTAAAAGATCCAAAACATAAGCACATCAGTGCAGAGATAAAACTAAGAATTACTCCCAACCGCTGTTCCTTCGGTCTAAGAAGGCATTTAAGTAGCGACGTTGACCTGGTCAAAAAGCTGAAAATACAGCGGCTGAGATGGCTGGGACACGTGAAGCGTATGGACAGCAACGCACCTGCCTGACGAGTGGAATACGACCCCAACCAAGTTGGTGTGCGCAACTGGAAGCTACTAGCTAAGGACAGAGCTAGCTGGAAGGGCTTGTTGGTTGAGGCCGTAGCCCATCCTGGGCTGTGAGCGACATCTAAAGTAAAGTAAGTATTGTATTGTATTGTATTAATTTCTTATTATCTTGCTAACAATATAAATTTTTGCTTATTCAATAAATTAATTAATACATTTTTAAAACAAGATAACAGTGTGTAGCATTTATATTAAAAATTAAACAGAGATAATACTACGTTTTATAAAATAAATTTACATTGTGGGTTTAACAGTTAAAATTGACGTTTTTGAAAGAGTTAACATTTAATTTACATTAACATAACTAATATATGGTAAAGTAAAGGGAGATAGCTTAATAAAGAACAAATTAAGATATAAATAAAGCAACATCCGATTGAAAAAAGTGGTAGAACAATAAGATAAAAGTGAAAGTACAATAAAATTGAATCAGACAATGTAGTTTAGCACAGTTTCGATTTCAAAAAAGTTACATTGAAGGAACCACGTTTTAATACATTTTAAAAACATTGTGTTATTTCGAATGCTTCTTATATTCTCAGGGAGCTTGATAAACAACCTGTGAGATACAATGGCGTATGAGTTTTTATAAAGTGTGGTCCGAAAAGGTAGAGTAGGAACAGAACGATAGTTACTTCTTAGGTTATGTAAGTAACCACGTCGATTAAAAAACATTTTTAAGACTTTAAAGTAAAATAGGTGTCTTACTGGTAGAATTCCTGTCAATCTAAATAGTTCTATAGTATGAGCTAAGCGAGAACAATTGCATATTTTCCTTATGATGCACTTGTGAAGGATAGTTAATTGTTGTAATTGGTTGAGATAAACACCTCCCCAACATCATATTCCGTTTTGTAGTCGTGAATGAAATATTCCATAATATATTGTTTTTAATAATTTGTTTGAACAAATTTTTCTCAGGCGGTAAAAAACATCGAACAGTTGAACTTCTTAAAATTCCAAATGTGTTCAGTCCATTTTAAGTGCTGATCAATAGTAACACCAAGATACTTGTAATCTTTAACCACTTCAATATTAAAACAGGTACTTTTACACATGGCATTGGAGTCAAAAGCCAATTGGGAAATATATCTCAAGCAATTGCTATTAAATAGACTGAATCTCTTACACTGAGGGGAATGAAAGGTGACATTAATCTCTTTTAAGAAATTTGATTGAAGACTGAAAAACATTAACTTGGTTTTTGTGCTAACGATAAGTTTGTGTTCTGCAAACCACAACCTTAGTAAAGCACATCATGATTCATGTCAGCAACTAAGTTCAATGGACTTTCAGCAGTATATCCAATTGCAAGGTCGTCAGCGAAGGCTTTAACTTTGCCCGAAAATGGTTGTTCAAATAAAGAATTTATATAGATCAAGAAGAGAATGGGACCTAGGACTGATCCTTGGGGTACTCCTAAGTTAATGTTCATAGAGTCACTTAGTGCATTACTCACTTTAACTATTTGACATCGATTACTTAAATAGGATGCAAACCAATTGTAAATAAATCCTCGAAACCCAACTCTATGCATGAAAATTCATGTTAGACAGATACCGGAGAATTCTAACTTTGATGGCCTTTTCAAAAACTTTGGAAATAATCGACAGTAAGGAAATTGGTCAATAGTTACTTATATCTTTTTTGTTACCTTTTTTATGTAATGGAATCACTAATAGCAGATTTTAAATCAACAGGGAAAATTCCTGAAAAAACGCTCAAATTAAAAACATGTGCCAAAATATCTACTACATTTAAAGCGGTTTTTTTTTAGCTTAACGTTAGAAATACCGTCTATACCAACAGAATAAGAGTTTTTAAAGGAGTTTATATTTTGCAAGATTTCAAGTCCAGATATGGATTCAAAATAAATACTATTCCTGTTTGGGAACTGTTTGAAGCAATACTTGTGCATCATTCACAAGATGATGTATCCTTAGGAAAGGAAATTTGTCCAATTGAAATAAAATAATTATTGAACAGATTGCTATTTCACAAGGATCATCAACAACCTCGTTACCAATTTGAACTGTCATAGAACTAGGATTTGTTTTCACTTTTCTATTAGTAATGCTGTAAATAACTTTCCACTCGTCGCTAGGATTTCCATTCGCATTTCTTAATCTGTTATTGAAGTAGTTATCACGACCTAGCCTGACTTATCAATTAACTTTTCGACAGATATTTTTAAAACGTATTTTCAAAATTGTGTTTAGCGGGTGTTTTCGGCATTTGATGTGCAATTTATGCTTATGCTAGTTCATACTTAAGGTTAACCATCTTACCCGAATATGATTAATGCTTCACGTGCTTCAATTGATGAATGTTAGGCAAAGAATCTTTGTTGTTTTGTTTTCAAAATTAAAAATAATTTATTACATAAATATTTAAATAAATAATTGAGATATGCGGATGAATCACAGCCTCATGACCTTAGAAGTAGAGATGATTTCAGACTCCCTAACGTTGTATTTTTTTTTTTCTGTCCTAAACAATGGGAGTTAGTTAAACACTTTGAAAATTCGAATAAACATAGACGAATTGTTTTATATTTTGTTATATACTGCCTAAACTCCATGGTTTACAGTTCTGTGTCCATATTCAAAAATGATGCTCTTGAACTATTTCCAATGTTGTATATCTCAATTGTGGGCACCAGAAGCACAATTATTTCCATTCATTAAATTCGTTAAATCGAATAAAAAAAAATTAGAATTTTCATATTGTTAAGCAAATTATTCGCCAACCATTGGTATAAAAGTTCCTTTATTTTGGGGTCTATTCAGTTCATCAAAAGTGACCAATAGTGTTCCAGACTATTGCAATTTATTTTTGCTCTAATTGCAATCTTTGTTGCCATATAATGCCTAAATCCCATGGTTTATAGCTTTGTGCCTATGCAAAAAATGATGTACTATGTCTAAGCTTTTCGACAATATATATCTCATTCGTGGGCAATAGGTAGATCAAAATTCCCATTCTCCTTTAAAAGATATGTAAATGAATTCAAAAAATGAAATTATCTTTAAGATAGATTAGATTAGAATAGATTTATTAATTCATAAAAGTTAAATTTACAAAAACATTTGAGTTTAAACTTAAATCTTTATAACTTTTAAATCGTGTTAACCGCCTTTTTTTAATGATATTGAAGACATTGATTTGGACGACCTCTGGTTCATGCAGGATGGCGCGCGATGCCACACACCAAATTCCCAAATCATGCTATCAGCCGTCTTGGCGATGTCAATTGGCCGCCTCAGAGCTGCGATTTGACCCCTGTGAACCTTTTTTGTGGGGAACCGTGAAGGACCGATGTTATGCCAGCAATCTGGAAACAATTCAAGCACTTAAGGCCTATTATTCAAGCAATCTGTGAGCTACAGCCCAAAACCATCAACTAGGTCTTGGAAAATAGGAGTGACAGAATGCGTTACTGCAAAGCCAACCGATGCAGACACTTGAATAACGCCATAATACATGTATAAAATTTAATTTTGTTCATTTATTTGCATTTTTAAGAAGAAACTTGTATTGGGCCCACTCAAAAAAAAGATTTATATTAATTTCGACAGGAGTTTATCTATCTGTCTATCTAAAAATGAATTGTTGTTCGTTTGTTCTCTTATATCTCAAGTTTGGCAGCTCCGAATTTGATGATTTTTTTTTTGTTGGAAAGTTATTGTTCTTTAGTAGGTTTGTATCTTAAAAAAATGACTGAACGCTTACAATTTTTATTCCAAAAAAAAATCAAAGTAAAAATAAAACAACAAAACGAAGAAAAATGAAACAACATTTGTTTATAGACTCAAAACGGAAATTCAGAATTTATTATTGTCATTCAAATTAAAAAATCAAACAAAACAACAAATCTTTATAGAATCGAAACAAGAATTCAGTGTTTATAAATCATGAAAGCTGTTTATGATGAGAAAGGTGGATTTTATTTTTTGGATGCACCAGATATACCGCGGAGACATTTTTAATTTCACTGATTTTAGCATGTATGCATGTTTGTATTCGGTCACAAAACAAAAAAGCATTGGCGCTCGCTTCATCGTGAATTGCTACTACCTTATTGGAAGGTGGTCGAACTGCACATTCTGCACTGAAGGCGGAATCTGGAAAGCGCGGCGGATCGCTTTCATTGGCCGATTTTTATTTTTTCATTCTTAAAAGCTCATTTGCTTTCCAATTTTTGTTTGAAATCGATCATAAACTTTTCGATCACCTAGAAACCTTTCATTTTGAAACAAAAACTGGAAAGTGGAAGCCTTTTTAAGACTAAGAAAATACAAATCCGCCAATATAAGCGATCTGCCGCGCTTTTCACAATCGGCCTACTGAAGTTACCATATTGAACATTCACATTAACGAAACACCCACAGGTAACATTCCAAAGAACTTGGAAATAGCACAGGTATTACAACAATATAAGATTATTGTGTGGGATAAATGCACGATGGCTCATAAGAAGTCATTGGAAAGCTTTGAATAGAACATTGAAAGATCTTCAAAACAATCAAAATTTGTTCGGTGGGTGTCTTTATATTATTGGCCGGTGATTTAGGACAAACATTGCCCGTAGTTCCACAATAAACTCCAGCGGATGAATTTAATGCATGCTTGAAATCACCTTATTTGTGGAGAAATGTCAAAACAATCAGATTGACAATAAATAGCTATGAGTGTCCAATTGCAAAACGATTCTTCGGCCGTTTAGTTATCAAAGCAGTTGTTGAATATTGGAGATGGCAAAAATGCCCATTGATGATGGATTAATAACATTGTCGGAAAATGTTTGTGAGATTACCCAAACTAAAGAAGAATTGATTAAAAAAGTTTTTTCAAATATTGGACAGCGAACAAAGATAATGCTTGGTTGAGCGAACGAGCAATATTGGCAGGAAAAAATAAAGATGTTAACGATGTTAATTGGGATATTCAAAATGGAATAATTGGTAAATTAGTATCATATAAGTCAATCGATACTATTATAGACGAAGATGACGTAGTGAACTATCCAACAGATTTCTTAATTCACTAGATTTACCAGGAATGCCACCCCATAATTTACGATTAAAAGTCAGTGTGGCAATCCATGCTTCGGAATATAAATCAACAAAAACTTTGCAACGGCACTAAACTTGCTGTTAAGCGCTTAATGAATAATGTAATCGAAGTCACAATTTTAAAAGAATTCCGCTAATTCCGTTTGATTTACCATTCAATTTCAAAGGGCTTCAATTTCTCATTCACCTTGGTGTTACAATTCCAGTCTTTAGAAGTTTGTGGCAGAGAATTAGAATACCCAGTACTTTCACATGGGCAGTTATATCTTATATGTTGCATGCTCCAGAGTAGGCAAACCATCAGCGTTATTTATATATTCCACAAATAGAACGACAAAAAATGTTGTATACCAAAGAGCATTGCTATAGATACACATTTTGAAGAGAACTTTGAGTTTTTATTAACGACCAGCGGAGCGATCGCGGGCACCCTAGTAATTCTTATAATCATATCAACTTAATTTTGTATCATTCCCGGTACCTATCTAGATGGTTCTGTTTTCATACATAAATTATGGATTTATCAGTAAAACAGCAAATCTGTTCCAAGTTGTTCTAGAAATAAAGTACAGAAGTGCTAAGCTTCGGAACAGACTCATTGAACGGCAAATCAGAACCGTCTGGAACATGGAATTTGTCATTGAACTGTGGAAAGTTGTAATTCTGGTCCAAATTGTGTGGTACAGCATCGTTGAATAAATCTGCACCTTCGACACACCATTTTAGAAAAAAACATTCTTATCTAGTTTAAACAAACCTAATTTCACGATTAACATGGTGGAGTGAGATAAGAATATGACAAATTAATATCAGTGGAGAAGGCTAGCTATGCATAATTCTTGTATTTGAAAGTTATTGATTTATAAGAAAAAAAAAAATTACAAAATCTTTCACTTTGGTATGTACCTTCAAAAGTTCCGCCATAAATTGACTCGCCACCAGTTCCATTGTAGGCTGAAAAATCACCAGCTTGTACCATAAAATCCTTAACAACACGATGAAATATAACATTTTTATAATGCAATGGTTTTTCAGTCACAAGGCCTAAACCTTTTTCACCAGTGCACAGGGCACGAAAATTCTCTGCGGTTTTTGGTGCTATATCTGTGAATAATTCGAATACAATTCGACCCGTTGGCAAACCACCGAGATTAACATCAAAGAAGCAACGCGCCCTTGGCGGTGGTTCTTCTTGATTTGCATTAACAGTCATTTTAATAAAGTTTTTTTTTTAATTATTAATTACAATTTATGCAATTGTTTTAAGTGAAAAATAACAGTTTTGGAATTAATTTTGTGGGAAAAGCTATTTTCAACTTTTAAAGAACCGACATTTGCAACATTAAATGCGTATGCGTGTAGCTGGTGTTTTGACAGAGGGCATTGTGGAATGTGGATGTTGTATGTGGGTTGTGCAGATTCCAAAAGATCTGTTTATGTTGTTTTCATGGCTTAGGCCATGCTCACACTAGGGAGCCAGTGGTTTGCTATGTCCCCATTTACACTGACCAATGCCGAATTTTTATTGTTAATAGCCTTCCCTTCAAGCAAAAAAAAATTAGTGCGTTCGACTGTCACGCTGGAGGTCTGGGATCGCTTCCGAGCCTCGTCCACCTAAAAACAAAAAAGTTTTTTTCAGGGCTACTGCCTCTTGCGAGGAATTGACAAATCCTCCAAGAGTATCACTTGTCACGACTAAGTGCTTCTCGTCTAGCTGTTGTGATTCGGCATTAAATTGTAGGTCCCTTCCATTCCTGTCGAAAGGCGCACACAGGAATGGTTGCGAGTTGTTAGTCACTAGGCCCTGGTTCTTCATGAGCCGTTGTGCCACCCGATTTATTTTTATTCAAGCAAAATCACTGACCCAAACTTCTCGGTTCAATTGGGACACCAAAAAAAATGAGTGTCTCACACACAATAACCAATTTTCTGTGCACGCATGTAAAAAGAATGATAATCGAGAGTATTTTTTTCAAGCTTCGAGAAATAGAAAGAGTATAGGCGAAGTATACAGTAATTTTTCCTTAATTTTCACCACTTTTTTTTTAGTTCAGTTTTGTAGATAGCGTAGTGAAGACGGTTGCTTTCTTATCTCTTTTTTCTTGTTAAAACTTTTAAAAACTTCCAATCAGAAATGCAAGTTTCTATTTATTAAATGTAAATTTATATTTGTGGAAATATGTCATGTTTATTAGTGCGAAATAGTCTTCAGAAAACCTTTAAGGCTCTCCCAAACCAATGCGAAATATTCGTTGCGGTGAAGAAACATTCGTCAGTCAAAATTAATTCATATGTTTCTCCGCCGCGTTGGTGTGGGCGCTCTCATATATCACCATGTAAATAAATTTTGACATGCGAATGTTTCTTCGCCGCAACGAATGTTCCGCATTGGTTTGGGAGAGCCTTTAATGAATGATAAATAAAAAAAACTCTTGAAATGAAAAAATTCTGTTTGTTTTATTTTTGTAGGCAATGGAGAAACTGGAATAGATGGTATGCCTCAATTCATTCATTTTTTTTTTTTGGAACCGTTTTAGATTCCATTTGGTTTCGGTTCTCCGTGGTGATTCTAATTTCCATACTAATTTGAGACGCAAAACGCAGTTTTTCGATCCGTATTTGGATCCGAATGCGAAGTCGTCCATATGTTGTTTGATACGTTTGCGGACCGAAAACGAGCTCCCTTGCTTGAAGGGTTCCAAATAAAAATAAAAACGGGGTTTTCGGCAATAGTTTTAGGAAACCCGAAAAGCGTTCCCATTGAAAATATACAAGTTTTCATTTGACATTTTAATTTTTTGACCCTGCCTTCTGTGTGCTTGAACACAATGGTATCGGCAAAGGGCCACTTCCTTCACCTTGAAATTATACAACTACTTCTATCTTTTACAACAAAATTCACTTACACATTAAAAAAAAACAGAAACAAAACTCACACGCACATGAAACCCCAACTAACATTTCAGCTTCGGTTGCGGCCTAATAGAATAGTGTTGTGTTCCGATCGAAATAATCAAACGGACACAATTATCGAATTACAATTTTATTGTTTACTCTAAAATACTAGTTTATAATATAATAATTACACTGGGCTTTTGATTTATCTCGATAGATGTGCACACATGCCAGGCCGGTATTCAATTGTGCTTGACGTTTAGTACCATCTTACCTCCCATTCGTTTTTAGATCTTTTAGTAGTAAGGGTATTGCCAACAAATAGGCTTTAGAAGTTCCATAAGACATTTGTAAAGTTTACTTAAGCATAAAAAGGAGAATTTTATACAAGCTAATATAGCTTGTGTACGAGATTTCGGAAAATCTTCTTATACACTTATTCGCAGATCTTTTAAAAGTAGCAGATTGTATAAAAGCCTAAAGAAGCCGAAACGAAGTTTTAACGAGCGATATTGGAAATTTGAATGACACTTAACTTGACAGATAGCTTCGGACATGGTTGTATAAAAGTGAAATACAAGTCTTATAGAAGGTGAACAAAAAAAAATAAAAAAAAAAAATGTGTAAGTACCGGGACTCAAGGGGATGATGTGTAAACATCAGTGTAGTATATAGTTTATACTATAGCTTACAGTATATATAAACTGATGAGGTTGCCAAAGGTGCCCGTCGAACATGTTATGTTATGTGATTCAGGGCTGAGCATAAATATGTATTTAATTTTGTTTCTAACCTCACCCTCCACTTTCAAAAAAGGTATTTTTAGAGAATGTGGCAACTCTTAAAATCATACCCAATTTAGACCTTAAAATCATAACAGTTGCACCATGCCTTAAAAACTGCATTTTCCACAATTATATGATGATGATAATTTTCCCGACACTATTTAATGCACAAACCGTTGGCTTGGTTGGTGTCGCTGGTGTATTACTATACCCAACCACATTACCGACATTTACCACATTATCTCAATTTACTCTATTCAATGCACGAACCATTCACATCCATTAGTTAAAAATCTAAATAAACAAGATGGTGGCGTATCCGTAATTTTGTCTTTCCTCTTTCAAGTTTACCCATACCGAGAGTTTGTTTTTTTTCTTAATACCTAGCGATAAGATGTTTACACATCAAAAAAAGAAAGATACATTTTTATTTGAAATCTGAAATCAAGTATCAAATTCAATTATTTATTAATTATAGTATTGGAAACAATTATAAAACATAAATTATATTTTTACCTCACTAGGGATCGAACTCGGGAACTCCTACGTGACAGTCCATCACTTTTACCACTCAGCCATCTTAGATATAATTTGGAAGATGCAAAAACTTAATCAGCCTTTTCCTTTTTTAAAACTTTAAATTTTCCTTAATTAAATCCGAGCTTCTATAAAAATTTTCAAACATGAACAAGATTTCTTTAACTGTCTTATACATTTCGCGTGAGGAAACAAATGTACCTAAACGATTTGTTTAGCAGTCCCCTTGCTCCATTTTCATTTCAATAGTCTTAAATTAATATCAATGGTCTTAAAATAAACTAAGTAATAATGCATATTTTTGATAATTTCAATCCGAAAAAACACGGCCATTTAAGCACGATTAACAGAAACAAGGTATGCTCATAAGGGGTGTGACGTTACGATCATCTGCTTATCTACGGAGAAAAAAAAAAACAATTAACTTTGTTTGATTGTTATTATAATTGTTTCTATTTTTAAACTCCTCATTAAGAATTTAAAACCAATTTATTTAAATACTTAAATTAATTATGGTCTTCATTTTAAATAGAACAAAAACATAAAAGCTGACCGTGACGTCACATAAATACCCAGATATACGAAAATGCCGAATGTTATGTTTATCTGAGCATAAACATCGTTTCTGTTTATCGTGCATTGAAGCTTATGTCTTAAACCAAAGAAAAGAAGCTTTCCAAATGCTCAAAAAGACAAATAAAAAATGTTCGGATCTGTTTGGATTAAGGCTCTCCCAAACCAATGCGGAACATTCGCTATGCAGGGCGAATCATTCACAATCATAAAAAATAAATGATAAATAAATAATGCTAAACAACAACAAAAAACTGCTGTCGGCGAATGTTCTGCGCTGCTTTCGCGTTGGTTTGGGAGAGATACTTCATACTAACTGCTGATATCTAACCTATTTATTTTCTTGGTTTTCGTTTGGTTTGGTTACATACACGGTTTTGGTCGTTCGAAAATGTATCAGATGCTAAAGTAGATACCATATGTCTGCCTACCACCCGAACGTGGCCATTCTTTTATGATTCTTTAGTAAGACTTAATAAGCCGTATCGAAGTATTCAATAAAGCTTATTAAAAATGGTTACAGAAAACTGTTAAAGGCAGCAACTTATATAAAAAATTTATGCAGCCTTTTTAAAGTGACATCTTCAATCATCTTCTGTAATATCAATTTTAGAAGCCTATTCGAGTGACAGCTCTCAAACTCGGTAAGTCTTCTTTTTCTTATTTCTATTCGGCTCAAACTGGTGGCAAAATGGAGTCATGGCGTTTGCAATATAAGACTTTTCATATTTGCTTATATAAACATTATAGCGACCCGAGCAAAATTATAACTTTAAGGATTGCATTAATATTTCTTTGGATCACTATTGGATTTGATTAAAGAAACATCAGTTCATCGCATTGTGACGCTGATGTAATTGCTAATTGAATGCCTAATGGATCAGTTATATCACCTTTGACTCCCATACCGATTTAGCTTCCCGTCAAAAGGATTTCTGGGTCACTAAAGAAACGAGGTACACTTTAATGTCTGAAATCGGAAGCAATTTTGTCAGTTGGGAGGTTGGGCCCAATTATTTTGAAGAAAATCAAAAATGTTTTATAGAAAAATCTCAAACACATTAACGCTAAATAATAACGAAGAAGAGAACTCGGAAAACTATTCAATAAATAAAATTCTTTCATCCAAGAATGCTCCTGTTACATCTTTTGACGTTGAAATATATTTTTCAATGTAAAAAAGTTTTTTTTCGGCCAAATAGACAAATATCTCTTTTTGAACATTTCAAAAAACTTTATTTGACCTATGTATGCGTGAACAGGGCATATTCAAAGAATCTGGACAACTTACCTTATTTAAACGCGATTGGAATAGAATTTTTAAATTTATTTAATGTTTATTATTTTTTTTTTTGTTTTTGTTGACAAAAAAATACAGTTTTTTTAATTTTTAATATTTTTTCATTACCTTAGAACTTTTTCAGAGCATATTTTTACTTTTTAAGCGCATATTTCCTCATTTTACGTGCATATTTTATGCGCATATTTAGTGTTTTTAGCGCATAAAAAACTTGCCCTGTTTATGAGTATATATAAATATATCTTGTCTTACTTTTCATGTTAGTGAAGGAAAGAGTCAAGTTTTATCCGTTGTTAAGTAACTGTCATTGCTCATAGAGCAGGAGCAACACACATTTATTAAAAGACAGCCATGAGGCAAACTAATAAATGTAAAAGACAAAGCAGGCAATAAATTATAGCCGCAGTTTTCTATACATGTATTTAAGAATTGTAAACTCTGTAACACGCTTTATAAGTCTCAATAAAATTCAATTCAATTCAAAAATTCCTTAAACATTTTTTTCTTTCATTCTTACCTGTCAGCGTCCTCCTTATACATTTTAAGATAAGAAAAAATGAAATGGGTATTATGCTGTGCCTTTAACATAAGCTGCGATCTGCGAATAAATATTTTTATTTTTTAAAATATTTTGAGCAATTTAAAGAAGAAATATTAACTTAATTTTATTTAACTTTTTGACGATTTGAAACTGATATTATTTAAATAATTCAAAAAAGAAAATGCTATGCAGATTTTTTTATATAACAAAAAAATAAATTTTAATATTTTTTACGTGATCAACAACCAAAGCTTCTGCGAACTGTCAAGCCTAGTACGCAGATCGAGAAAATTTTTTTCTCCCATACAAATTTTTTCCCCGGACAAATTTTGTGTGGGAATTTTTTCCGGGCAGTACGCAGATCACGAGAAAAATTCTGCCGTTTGAGCCCGCTGTACCTAAGAAAGTATCCGCTGCACAAAAACAAGTCTCCACTATATTTTTCCGACAAAAATAATGTTGTCGTTTGATGTGTGCCGTGATTTTAATCAACCAACAATATATACCTTTGTCGTTCTTTTCAATATAAAAATGTATAAGGAGGACAATTACAGGGAAAAATAGAAGACAAAAATTGTTTAGGAGATAATCAAATCAATAGAACAACTGTTTCTACCCAGTCAGTGGGGTAGCTAATAAAAAAGGGTTCAATGGGGCCCAACGGTGTTGCTCATCAATGGTGCGTTAATCTGCTTTATTTTTAATTTAAATAAAAGCACTGCAAACTGATTCCTATTTAACGAAATCAGGATTTCTATGTCTAATTTTCCATTAGTGCAAATTAGTTTTTATGTTAAAAGGAATAAAACTTAAATGGAAACAAAAAAAGGCACGGAAAAAATCAAGAAACGATAAAATGAACGACATCTGTAGACCATCAGAAAATAATTTAATTTAAAGGATCTACCAAACCAACGTGAAACATTTGATCTGCAGGGCGAAGCATTCACAATGATAACAAAAATGACAAAAACAATGCTAACAGAAACTGTATCTACTTTAGCATCTGATACATTTTCGAACGACCAAAACCGTGTATGTTACCAAGCCAAACGAAAACCAAGAAAATAAACAGGTGAGATATCAGCTGTTAGTATGAAGTATCTCTCCCAAACCAATGCGAAAGCGGCGCGGAACATTCGCCGACAGCAGTTTTTTTTGTTGTTTAGCATTATTTATTTATTATTTATTTTGTATGATTGTGAATGATTCGCCCTGCATAGCAAATGTTCCGCGTTGGTTTGGGAGAGCTTTAATCCAAACAGATCCGAACATTTTTTATTTGTCTTTTTGAGCATTTGGAAAGCTACTTTTCTTTGGTTTAAGACATAAGCTTCAATGCACGATAAACAGAAACGATGTTTATGCTCAGATAAACATAACATTCGGCATTTTCGTATATCTGGGTATTTATGTGACGTCACGGTCAGCTTTTATGTTTTTGTTCTATTTAAAGTGAAGACCATAATTAATTTAAGTATTTAAATAAATTGGCGCAAAATTTTAGTTGATTTAGTACGATGTTAAATCATTTTTAGTATACTACTAGGTTAAAAAGTGTATTTTGCTAATTTTAAACGAGTTTAGCATCATATTATCTCCTAACATTTTACTAAAGTTAAAATCACCGAATGGCTATTTTATCTTTTTAGTATCGTACTAAATCCATATGACACTTTGACGTTTAAAATTGTCAAAATCAGGGGTGTTTGTGAATTTTTTGCACGAGCTGTCACTTTTTTGGACGTGTTCAGCTGAATTTTATGAAGGAAATTAGTTTAGTATGATACTAGTTAAAAAGTATTTAAAATTTAGAAAATTTTAGTAAACTGTTAAAGAATTAATAAAATGTTAAGTAGTATCACACTAAATCCTTAATAACAGGCTGTTTAAAATTTTGCGCCATTGTTTTTAAATTCTTAATGAGCAGTTTAAAAACAGAAACAATTATAATAACAATCAAACAAAGTTAATTATTTTTTTTTTCCGAACATAAGCAGATGATTGTAACGTCACACCCCTAATGAGCATACCTTGTTTCTGTTATTCGTGCTTAAGTGGCCGTGTTTTTTCAGATTGCATTATTACTCAGTTTATTTTAAGACTATTGATATTAATTTAAGACTATTGAAATGAAAATTGAGCAAGGGGACTGCTAAACAAATCGTTTACGTACATTTGTTTCCTCACGCGAAATGTATAAGACAGTTAAAGAAATCTTGTTCATGTGTGAAAATTTTTATAGAAGCTCGGATTTAATTAAGGAAAATTTAAAGTTTTAAAAAAGGAAAAGGCTGATTAAGTTTTTGCATCTTCCAAATTATATCTAAGATGGCTGAGTGGTAAAAGTGATGAACTGTCACATAGGAGTTCCCGAGTTCGATCCCTATAATTAGCATTAAAACCGATTGACTTTCTCCTTCAAAGGATTTTTAAACTCATAATATATCTTAACAAAAATCTATTGAAAGCGTTTTCGCCTGCCGCCCGTAAATTACTATAAGAGCCAAATGTTTTCATTGCACATAATTATTTATGCAAATAATAAAGATGCCCACATTTTTGCAAAACTAAACAGCGTGCGCTCATTCACATTATTACAAATTATGGTGGATTCCCAACTTACCGTTTTAACGGCAAAATCGATGTTCATATTAGTTTAAAAACTAAAAAATTGCTGGAGAAGGACTCGATTACCAAGAAGGATTCAACCCCCCCCCCACGAAGAATCCGGGATTTTGTAACAAAATTATTTTTAAAATAAATTTACTATTGCTGTTTTATGTTTAAAACGGTGTAGGCATGGCAAGCACAACCGGCCATGTTGCGATCCTCTACCAAACTCCCAATGTTTGTGGAAGCGACAAAAATAAATACAATAGAACAACTGTTTCCACTCAGTCAGTAACGATTCTATTTCAAAATTATACTTTGAGTTGTTAATAAACGATATTTACGCATACCCAAAACTATAGAATTTATTTTTTTTTTAACCAGATCGTGAAAGCCCTTAATTTCTTGATTGTTGGCTCAAGAAATAAAGATCCACACCAAATACAAATAGGAAGGACCGAGTATTTTTGTACATACCACGAAATAACTACCTGCATCAATTTATGTCAAGTAGTTTCCGGTTCCTTTTGATTGTAAACACTACCAAACCCGGAAATAAACAAAACAAAAACTTTTCGAACTCCAAGTCTACCGCTTTCGACATCAAATCAAACACACCTTATTAAATTTGCAGAACTTCGAATTCCTTTTCGAAAATATCTACATTCGGCGTTAAAACCACATGTCTCCTCGTCATAACGATAAATTATAGTTTTCCATTGAAAAATGGTGAAAAGTTTTTCAAATTCTATCAAAAGTGCTTAAAAACAATCATTAGAATTGTAATCAGTTGAAAATTTTAATTGAAATTCGGTTGCTTAAGTGAAATTTTAACATTTCAAAAATTTCCATTTGCTCAAAGTAGTCGTGTAACGCTCGATAGTAGTGTGGTAACCAAATTGACATTTCTCCCCACTCTTCGATAAATCGTCGCAATTTCGAAAGATCAAAGAAAAACAAACCAACTACTGTGTGTTTTGAATAATTAAGTGAGAGCAAGAAGGAAAGAAGAATTGTTTGTTGTTTATTTTATTTAAATTCAAATCGATTTTTAATAAAAAAAAATATTTTATTTCACAAGTATAATTCGAATGCTTTTTTGCTTTGATTAGTAAAAAATTAAAAGAAAATATTTTATAATTTTCCAATTGATTTTTGTTTTTTTTTTTCGTTTTTTGACATTTCTGCATATGAAAGAGCAGTAAAAACACATTGGTATTACCAATTCGAATAAAACAAAACAGCTATCCTTATCTTTTTTCGAAGTTCAACACCTCGTTGTGCATTAGTGTGCGTGTGCAGAAGTGAATTGACAATTAAACGGTGTGACTGATTTGAGCTGACAGATAAAACTAACCTCTATTTTTCTACGATAAGTGCGTGAGAGCATCGAAAAAAAGACGTGAAGAAAAATTTCAAGATTCTCCAAGAAAATTCTTAATTTTGGAAAAGTATTCTCAAGTATGTTAATTTTTACAATTATTTACCATAAATAAATTATAAATATATATATATTAATATTTAAAAATCTATTTTGACTTGAAACTACCTTGTATTTGTTTGTTTAAGAAAATATCCTTACTTAAGGTGCTTCCAATCTTGTGCAATAATTCTCTACTGCGTACAAGGTAAGCTCATTTTATAGATGAATTTGCTAGAAAAAAAAACCGAAGTTTTTTTTCGCCGGTGATATACACATTTCGTATATTTTACTAAAACGTAATTTCCCTTGACGCCGCCTCCTGCTTAAACGTACGTATAAGCGATTTGAATAAAAGACAGGATTTTCACAATCTAATTAGAGTTTCCAATAGGATGAAGAGATCCTTTTCCAGCTGCTTCATACGAAAAACGGATTTGCAAATGTTTTTTGTTATGAACCCATTAAGTTTGTATTTTTCTGTATTACCTACCTACTTAAAAGCCAGTGGAGTGGGGCACAAAATAGGCTTCTCTTGGAGTTCAATCAAAGTACAAACAGCTACCAACATAACCTTTATCCGATACTCATTTAACCAAATTTAAGAATCTACATACCTAATAATATTCGCAAATTTTCAAAGTTTGCATTTCCCTTACTTGCTTTTATCATGTCATTCATGTTTTTGTTAAATTTGGGTACAATCAGCCAACAAAAAAAATGGTAATTCAGTTTGTTGCATAATTTTAATTTATTGCTACTTTTATTACCCCGCAGTGTGCAATCAAATGAAACAAAAAATGTATAAGGTCACTATATTAGATATTTTATTGTGTAACACTTTGATCTACTTATTACTTTTCCTAGTCACCTGATTTTGTCTTCCAAAAGTAATGTTCAACGAAGAAGTGGAATTATTTTCCCTATGGTACCATAAACAGTAACGTAAACAGTTCAATTATTAAATCTCTAGATCCCATAGGTACCTATGTACCTACATAATTCATGTTCAAACAATTAACAAAAAATTATTAAACTTTTGATAAAGTAATAGGTACCTATTTTGTAATTGACTTTACCTATAGAACTGAATGGTAAATAATTCATTTATTTTATTTAGCTAGTTTGAGTAAAACATTTCGCCGGGTGAATACTCAAGTGCCCCATATAGTCTAGTAACCTTGTCGTTTGTAAAGAAGGCACCGTTTACGTCAAATCTGTTATTTCTGATTTTTGCTGAGTTGTTCAGGATATTGGCCTAGTAAATAACTTAAGTTTCCGTCCTCGCGCGGCGACTGCTTCATGGTCAAAAATAAAAAAAAACGTTCTACGATTTCAAAGTAACCTACTTTGCTCCAATTAGAGCCCAAAACCATCACTGTAGACCGAATGGTTTCCAAAATACAGCATTTCAAAATTTTGCGATAAAAAAAAAAAAAAAAATATAACAAGTAGTAGGTATTATCAAACAGTAATGGAAAATAAAGAATGGATGACATAAATGCATCAAAGCACTGGAGAGTGGAGGTTTAGCCAAAATAATAGGCCAATCATAACCGGAAGGGGGTTCTATATACCCCCGTTAAAATGGGAGGGGCAATTATCTAAAAAAATGAGGTAGAATCAACCCTATTGAAAAACAATGATAGGCAACACCCCCAATATTTTCCTATAGCTTATCTTCAACCCAGAAACCCATTCTAGAATTTTTTTTTCAAATAAAGTTATTTTAGTCGAAAGTTTTTGAGAAATTAATTTCTTAAATGCCTGAATAGGGGTCTGTGGGGAACTTTTTTTTGTCTATTTGTCTATGAACAGCCTCTTGTCTATGAACCGCCACCGGGTTTTAAAACTTGCTTATATCCTACCTAAGACATTCAAATTTAATCTTTGAATTTGTACAAGAATACGTGCTGGTGCTACTACTTATGTACATATATGTCCGGTGTTTTAACATACGTGACGAAAAAGACAAACAAACAAGTCGATGATACCAACATTGACAGACACGGATAATCAAAAAAAAAATCATCCATTTCTTTTTAATGATTTTTTGCTTTTCTTACGATTTTATTATTCGTTATGCACTGGTTGTGTTTTGTTTCACGGTCAATAGAAACATTTAAATAGAAAACAATAAATTGCATAATTAAGCGAATCAAACAATCAATAGGTATGAAATAAACAGAAAATAAAAAATGAGAATGAGGAAAACATATAAATAATGTTTAATGCGTGTCCAAAACCGAACATAGAACATAGAAATCTATAGTAAAAAAAAAACTAAACGTATATTTGTTGACAAACCACACAAATTGGAGTTTCCAACTTGCACTTATGATATTTCTACAGTGTTTGGGTCATATTGATAAAAAAAAATAGATAAAATTGTTGTGTTTGAAAATGGGCGTAATAGTTAGTACGTTGGTGTCTCAAGTCGGAGGGCTTGGTTCACTCCAATTCCACCTAAACACAAAAAACCTCAATATTTCTTTCGAGTTCCTTAGAATCCGGATCCATCGTTCTTAGATGTCTGTGAGTGTGTACATTTGAACGTTTGTTATTCCTTAGAACGAATACAGATATTATCTTCGGACTGATTATGCCTTAGAAGTAAACATCATTAGGTGCAGAGAAAGAGGGGTTAACAAATATTTAACTAGCACTTTGTTTTTATTATAATAATTTTGTATTCGTCTCAAATATCCATATCTTCTAGTTCTATACCATTCTACAAATAGTGGCTCAATGAAGAACTCAGAAGGATATAAAATAAATTAACATGCTTTTTATTTGATGGGATTTTCTATTGGTAAAATAAATCAATTCATTTTTTATTTCGATCTGTTAAATCGCAGATTTTGTATTACATTGGGCAAATGAATGGATTTAGTTTTTGATTCGTTTAGATCAGTTACCGCTTCTGTGCCAGTCAACAAGCTGCCTTGTTGGGCAAAATGTGGATGTTTTGGATGCGGGACCCGCATCTTATATGTTCGAAAAATTTGTTTTGTTCGATATTTAAATGGGCCACCCTGTCATTATGTTCTACAGTATAGGGATACAACATGGTATTTTTTTGGGATTTTAATATTTAAATTTAGGGGTCGATTACCATTCACTAAAGATTTAATTAATAAAAAAATGATCACTAACAACAAAAATTTGTTAAATAATTTAAAATAGGGAATAAATTACAAACTAGGCTTTAAAATAATTTATTAATTGGAATCTGTAGGAATAGATTTTCCAAAATAAAAAATACAAATTTTTATTTCAAAAGTGTATATTTCTTTGAATCAGGGTATTTTTGCATGTAATTTTTAACAATTAACAATAAATACTATAGTTTTGTAGAATTGTCAGCATCTGAAGATGCTGAGAAAATCCAGCGAAACGTCGGGATAAAATGTATACGTACGTGTTTTCATTTGCATAATTAAATAAAATTGACCAAAAAGGCCCAATAACAATTCTACAAAACTATAATATTTAAATAATTGGTCACATATATAATAATAATAAACACAGTTTTTGTTCCTCATTTCTGTTATGTACATAATTTGTTATACTATTCCATTAAAGCAACGCCACGCTCAGCAGTGTCATTGACAAATCTCATGGACGAAGTCTGTCCCTGCAGGATTTAAAGGAATCATCTACTTCCAGTGTTTCAACGTCTTTCCTAAGAAAATCACGTGGAAGAACCTCAAAGTATTCCTCGACACAAAATCTTCTAAATTCTTTGAAGAAATTACTTCGGGATCGACAGTGATTTTTTTAGTGGAAATTCGATTCCTTCATTCCTTAGCGCATTTAAAATTTTTCGTTTATTTTCGATGCTTACATTTTCATCGAAAAAGAAAAGGCGACAAGTTCCTCTGAAAGTTAATATAAGTCACCAAGAAACTTCTTTATAACAGTTTTGGATGGTGAAAGGTTCAAAATTTCATGTCTTTTTAAATCTTTAAGAAGCTGAAGATCTTTCCGGAGGGCGTAAGATGCTGAATGTGATACGTACCAGTAAACGGCAACTGTGAATAGAAAAATGCCTAAAATTCCTCTCTCTTCTTTGTTCTTATACTGTTTATACTATCCACCGAATAAATACAGTTTTAAGAAATAAATGGATTTTGCCATCCATCGAGCTCGGTAAAGTCCAGCAGGAGCACGGAAAGATATTTGTTTCTTAGTAACACCTGCTAGGAAGATGATGGTTAAATTGGGTTTGGTTGATTTGTGTCTGAGCGAAAGGGCATTCCAGGCATTTTAAAATCTTTTAAATAGTAAACTATCTGGTCCAGTTGTGCAACCAATCGACTGAATGACTAAAGCTTCCAGCCTTATATCCACCATGTGATGGCGACAGTACAGCCAAAGCATTTCCTTATCCATTTTTTTTCGAGAAGAATGCAAGCTCCATTTTGTGGACCAGTATTAACAGCTGTTGTATCGAGGCTCATGTATTTAATTTGGTCGTAAAGGCCCTGAGAATTTATTGATTCATAAAGTGCTGTTACTTGGGCTATCCCTGTTCCAGAAACAAGTTTTGGGACTGCAAGCAGCTGGTCAATAATCTTGGCAGACGATCAACAGGTTCATGGCAAACAATGTCTTCAATTAGTTTTCCATCCCAGTGAATAGTAAGAAGCACATTTGATGCTAAATCATTTTCGAGAATCACAGCAAGCTTCTGTGGAGTTAAAATACATTGACGACGTATTGAAGATGAATTAACACTGTATTTTGAAGAAACATATTCAAGTGTATTAAGAGTTGTTGTTAGAACTACAGTCACTTTTCGGTCACTTATTTTGGCAACATCCAGAGAACTGCCAAATCATCGCTCATTTCTTTCTCTTTTTCTTGGTGGGGCTTATTGATTTGTAGGGACTGGACAAAAATATGTATCGTTTTATGTACCCTTTTTTTAATTCTTTTGTATTTCCTTTGTTTTAAGATTTGAAAACATCTGATTACCAATTTTAATTTGTTTCACCCAAAGTAAACATTTTCTGTTCTTACAATTTTTTTTAAAAAACTTGTTGAAACATGACCAAATTTTACACACTTTATATTTAAGGCATGGAGCACAAAATAAAAGGGTGGCTTATTAAAATTTCAAACATTGCATTTTAAGAAGTACCCTACCCCGGGTGCTGATCTGGTTGAATGAGTGATCTGTTTGCTGATTATTTAGCTAAAACCAACTCGTCACACCACAAACATTAAAATCTGTTTAATCCAGTTTCAAATTCAAAAGAAACTGGATAGTATCCTGAAAATATGTATGCCCAAAATCACCCATTTCAATTCCATCCACAGGTTCTAAGGAGTTATGGTATCAAAACTGCGCATTTCAGTGCTAATTGGGCTACGGGCTGGAGTGGCCGGCCTTTCTAACTACCTACAGCGAAAATGTTGGGTTTCGCCAATTCTTCACCTGTTAATTCTAGAGCAAGAACTTTTTTTTATATTTTTTTGATAAAGTCGGAGATACTAATATTTTATGCTACGACTTGAATTTTAAAAATTTATTTGTTACTATTCTAGAATTTAGCGGTAAATCTTAGAAATTTATTGAACCAAATATTTTAAGTATTGTAGCAATATTCTACAAAATAAAATATATACATATTATCCGCCATACACTCTTTTATAATAAATCCTAAAGTTATTACTTTCCATGTGGGATAAAAAGATTATTCTCTTTTAGATTGCTGGATTTGCCGTTAGTTTTTTTCAGTTCAGGCCGTATTTAAAAAATGTGGAAAAATCAATTATGTCTGTTTCTCTCTTTGTTTCTATAGCCTTAAACATATTTATTAAAAATAATTTTTGAATTATATTAGTTAAATTATAAAATTACCTGCTCTTAGTTTTCCTCTTTTTTTATAAGTATTATTTTTCTTTCCAGGATTTTAATAAACGTTCACAATCATTTTGTGCGAGTGTGAAGCAATAAACAAAAATGGCAACCTAAGCTAAGGCCTGCCGCGAAATGCCATTACTGCACTGAGTTGCAAAAAACAAAATAAAAAATAACCACAAACAGTACTGAACACAGAGGGACCTCTTTCTAAAGTCTGACTGCTTAAAGTCTGGATAAAAGATAAATCTAATCCACTTTACTATTTGATTTATTAATTTGTTCAATAAGCTCAATTTAAAAAGAGTATTATTCCTGCGTCAATTGATTTATTAAAAATCAAAAGACAATAGCAGATTTTTGTTCACTCTGCCTGAAAAAGGAAAGGAAAAAAAAGTTTGATTCTTTAATTTTTTTTTGAGAAATCAAAGAAAAGCTTTTATTTGAGAGATGTCTGCCAAAGAAGAAACATCTCCAACAACTACTGCATCAGGTGTTGCAGAAGCAGCTGTTCCTGCAACTGCTTCGACTACATCTTATGCTAACGTGCTGCAGAATTTAGAAGCGAAAGCTTCAGCTGCTGCTCCGGCTGTAGCCGCTGTTAGTGTAAGTGCTTCGTCCTCGAGTGCTTTGGATCCGGACAATAAGGAAAACCAACCGGAATTAAAAACGATTAAATCCTGGAGCGAAGAATGCTCTGCAGAAGGAGAAGCCGAAGCTCCGCCCTCGAATCCGGCTAACATTAGTGGCGAGAAACGTTCGGCCAATCCTGACAATACAGAAAACTCCTCGGAAGTTGATGACAATACTGATTTTGTTCCGGTAACATCTTATGGTCGTAAGGATCGTAAAATACGTCGTCGTGAAAAGCAACGTGACCGTCCATGGGCTGGAAACAATAATAGCAATAATGGCAAATCGTCTAATAAGGATAATGCCAATTTAGCAGCAGGCGGATCAAAGGGTGGTGCTGGAGCGCCACCTCATGCTGGCGGCAAACCAGATGACGAACGTAAAAAGTTTCCAAGAAGGCCACGCGACCGTCGCCCCCAACAACCGAGAGGAGAAAAGGCTACTAATAATAATCAAGGCTCAGTGTCTGGTACACCAAAAGAACCAAAGGAAATTGTTAAAGATCGCAAAGATTCATCGCCAAGTGGGCAGAGTGCAAACGAAAATAATAGTGGAAATGAAGCAAAGACCGATGACCAGAACCAACCGAAGAAGTTTGTTGCTGCACCACCACCAAAAGTCAACGCTTGGAAGGTAGGTTTCTTATTTTAAATTTTTTGTTTTTAAATTGTTTATTTGTTTGGTTTTGAGAGGATAAATTAAAAAAATGTATTTCACATCGAAATATGTTACCTTTTTACACGTTAAAAACAAAAATGGCGTAGACTTTATTTTTTTGTCCTTGTCTATGTTTTTCGCTCTTTATAATTTTATATAATTTTTATCACAATTTAATTTAAGCTATTTCGCAAGTCTTTACTGTGTAGATAAAATAAAATTTAAATCTTAGAAGGCAACATGCTAAATCGAACTAAGAATGCAACAGCTATTAAAAACTAAACGAAGTCTTCGCTGCTTATTTTATTCATATGAACCTAGACTGCGCTTAAATTAGTTTTTTTTTGTATAGGACGCGTGCCCCGTTTTCTGCCCATAATTCTGAAACATCATTTGGTTTTGTTTTCTTTTGTTCTCTGAACTGTTTATACAAAAAATTTGTTACTAGTATTAAAACCAGCACGATCAACTTTGGTTAAGTGTACGATTTATTAATTTTGGATTATTTCCAAGAATTTAACCCATGTAAAAAAATCACATTAGATGGTATTTTTGTATTACCTCAAAGATTAAAAGTACAATACATTCTTTCAAAGGAAGTATTAACAAGTAGCATCAATATTTAAAAATACGAAAGTGTAAAGTCTAGAACGTGCATCTTTTTTTTTAAGAGGCTTCTTTTAATGTGTTATTGTCCTGTCTACAAAGAAAATAAATTCTTAAAATATCATTCTGTAATTTTTATCAGAATCTACCCGCGCTCTATACTCTCGCAAGATCCTTTTCCAATTCTTCTCTCTGTAAGACGCTAATTAAAAATATAACGAATATTAAAAAAAAAATAAGCCAAAGCGATCCAGACATTCTTATGTGTCGCGCTTATTAACGAACAGCATTCAATTTTTATTTAAGTAGAAGGCTAAATAGATCCACTGAATAAAATTCCATTCGATTTCTAATATTGTACTTAGAAAGGATTTAAAAACCAATGAAACCCGATGTTTTTTCTTTACTTTCAATTAAAATAACTGACAGAAAATGTAGTTCTTTTCTATGTATGTATATCTTAATCTTCCATTGCTTTTTTTCGTGATCTTGGCTGTGTTCAGATTTGAAAAAAAATTATCTTTTCCGTTTTTGGATAGAATTTAATCGTTAGAACTTATTGAAAATTCATTTAGTCTCGCTAATAGAAAAGTCTTAGAAATGGGGTTACCTTCATTTATACGAAGCTAATTTAACTTAATGTAATCAAATCTAATTTCTCTCATAATCGGCTTTTTCTTCGTGGAAAGAGGTTTAGTTAACCCTGGGGACGTCAATGTTGATTCTACATAAAGGGATTTAGAATTTTATTGGTACAGTCTTTTCGAGATATCTATGGTGGGAAACACTTATTCGTTGTAGAGTTATTAGTAGTGAGATCCTTCTCCACTTCGACCTGTCGACCATTTGTCACCTTCTGCAGAAACGAGTTCTGCGATTGAATAGCATTAAGCTTTATTGCAGTAAGTCCTGTCAGCTCTGTAATAGAATTCATAACTGGACACTGTCTTGTACAACACTTTCTTGTATACAACGAGCCTTAATGGAGGAGGAAGATAAAGAAATAAATGCTCATCTGCTTTTCCTAGCCCAATTTGTCCTCCCATTCAGAAATTCAAGTCAAATGTGTATCGGTATCTTTTATTAAAATCTATTTGTTTTCCTAATCGCTCGCTTGAATAAGCTTTAACAAATAAATAACATTGCATTTAGCTGGGAGTATGAATATCTTTTTGTTTTTGCGCATGTCATTAACTGTTTAGACGCCATTTCATTACTCTTCAAGCTCTTAAGCTAAAATAGGTGAAATAAAATCAAAGGAAATGTTATTATAAATTAAATCAAAATATTTGAACAAAAACAAGCCCCCAAATTAAGATAAGTTGCATATTTTCATGTTGATCTTAACACGAACGTCCATCTTTTCTCTATGTTTATATGTTCATATTCATAATATGGCTCCATATCTCATATTTAATTACTGTAACTTATTTACATCAGCTGCAAATGAAGGTCACATTCAAAATAGCCGGTTCATAAAATTGACATTTCAATAATTGATACTCTTTAGGATTATGTTCATAAAGAAACTAATTATAATTACAAATGCTTTCATTTTGTCCCACTCTAAAAGATTTGGTTAATTCAAATTAACATCTAAGTTGATTACCCGCTACAGGTAATACACTCAAAACTCATGTCTATTATAATGTCCATGTTGTATTCTTGCACGCCTACAAAACAATAAATAACCTGTTGCATAATACAGTTGTTTGAGAATGAGATAGGTACAGAAAAAATGTTGATCAAAACATCGAAAATAAAAACAAACAAAAAATGAAAAAAAAACAACTGAAAAGCAAAACTACGCACTTATAATTTAGTGAGTGCGAACAAATTAAAACCTAACAATAAATATATGTTGTCATCTAAAACATACACTAACCTTTTGCACGTTTTATACTTTTAACTCATTTGCTTCATTTGCTTCCGAAAATAAGAAATACAAAAAAAACAAAAAAAAAAACACTTTTTCTTTTTAAACTCAACCAGCCATCTTTTTTGAGAGGAATAAAAACAAAAACCTAAAAATAAATGTCAAGGTCAGCATTTATTAAACTAACTGAGTGGCAGCGAAGAGGTGAAGCGAAGCATAGTTGGTTGGCCTATGTGTTCATGATTGAATGAAAAATAAGAAGCAAATAAACGAAACCTGTATTGTTTGTATGAAATGGACATCAAATTTTATCGATACATTAAATTAAGTTTGAATTGCTTTAGAATGCACCCTATAAAGTGACAAAGTTTTGTAATATCTTAAAAAAAATACAATTGAAGTACTATGTCCAAATTGTAGACCAACGCACTGAAAAGACGTTCTTTTTTCCTCTCGGGTTAGGGGTTTAAATAGTTGATTCTTACCAATGTTTGTTTTGTAGGAGAGACAGAGGGGGTGGAGGGTATCTTTAGTTGAAAGATTGTTTAAGTTTGGATATGTACATTGTACATGAGCAAAGTTCTTGATTGACCGAGGACAGTCAACGGATTTTTCGACCTCATCGCTACATGGATGAATCTTTGGTCACAGAAAGATTGCGGGCCGTTAAATAGAATAACGCCAGTCTTGCAATCCGGTTCTGATGCATACATTTGATGGAGTGATATTTGATGACCAAAGACATTTGTGTACCTAAAGTTTCACGAAGTACATTGGTTGCTGGCTCTGGGTCTACTGAGAAAGCTTGCAACCGGTTTACTTCCATACCACATTTCGTAAAAGGTTGAATCTTTGGTCACAGTCTGACACTCCGGTTCGTTTGATTAAGTCCTTATTTTTAAAGTTTTAAAATATGCAAGCCTCCGAACTGGAGTGTTAGACTTAAGTTTTTCAATTAAACAACCCTCAATACTTCTGTGTTTCGAGTCCATGTTTCTTCAAAACACCTTATAAAGATTTAATATGCCTGGTTATACCTTGGATAAGGTTTGATATGTTAGTATCGTCCAAATTATCCCATTCCTAGATCAGACCAGATCTCAGCGCACTTAGAGCCAGTTTTTCAGTGCTTTGTTAAAGTTAAACCCGAGTTAACTTAACAAATTTGGTGAGTTAACTATGAATTAATTCAAAAAATGTTTATGATATTTTATCTTCCGTGTTTTTTAAGGCATTCTGCATTCATCATCAATTTAAAAACAGCTTCCTGACATAACTGTAGACAGATCTATTTCCAGAGTTAACTAACTTGGGCTTAACCCAACACTGAAAAATTGGGCCTTAGTATCTCCGAAAGAGCAGGTCGCCTCCTTTTCATTTTTCCAAGCACTTCCTAAGCGTGTTCATTGTGATTTATGCCCAGGCTCATCACAGGCCAAGCCTTCACGTCGATTTCCACTTCTTGCAAGTAGTCGGTATAGCACCTAGAAACGTGTGGTCTAGCATTGCAAGTTGTTTTCTCCATTACGAATGGAACCACATATTCCTTTAGAATGTAAAAACTAGAGTTCACCGATTCTTCCACGATGCACCTGATAGTCTCCACAAATATACCGGCCACAAATAGGTATGCCGTTGAACTTATGTTCAAAACGTATGACTGCAAAACTTTGTACGTAACTTTTTTTTAACCTTTTATTAAAGGATTCCTATTATCACTAGTTTTGTTCAATACTCATGCTGGTTGCAGAAGGATTTTAAGGAAAAGTTTAGAACTTCAAAAAACGTCACAAATTTAATTGACAAAATTGGCTAACAAATTTACATAACCAAAAATAGTCCGACAAACGTTTTTTTATTAAATTTGCTCTCAAAAACCTGACTAAGAAGGGTAGTTCTGAGATAAGAATACAGATATTTTATTAAATTGCAAATATATTCGGATGTGAACTTTGGAACAGACTTAATCAAATGGCTTGCACAAACATTATATGTTATGATGAATAAATATTATCAGTGCAAACTAATATCTATTCACTGACAATATACCCTATTCATAAAAGTATACATTTATCTCACTTCTTAGAGCGTTCCACTTATTGGTGCGAAATCGACCTTAGCGAGTTAAATGGCAAATACAAAAATAAAAATAAAAACAAAAAAACATTATCAATGGGAATAAATATAACTTAATTTCATTTGAAATAAGAATTCGTAAAAGTGCAAGAGGTGTGCTCAACAATAATTCGAATATGTACCTATAATAATTCAATAATATTATTCCGAGTTTTTTTTTTTATTTAGTAAGAACACGTATCATATCGCGCCTTCAAACTGAAAAAAAAAAATACTTTTATCGTGTGAATATTAACCTGATCTCATACTCATATCCACGTCAGTACGCTCTTAAAGTTAACCAAAACGTGGAGCTATTTGGAAAATATCCACAAGAACTACCTTCTTGTTATCTAAACAAATTTATTAATCAATTGAAATGAAACTAAAAGTTAGTCTGCCTTTTTTATTATTGTTTAATCGTTTTTAGATCGCTTTATCATTCATTTGGTTTGGATTGTTCTTCTTTTTTTTTTTTAAGTTAAGCATTTGGTTTGGTTGGTTTAATTGACCAGAATTTAAATAAAAAAAATATGTATCTGTAAATATGTTGAAAACGGGAAAAGGCAGGTAAACAAGTTGAGTTTATAGATGGTTTGATGTACATATATGTACATACATATGTATGTTGTGCAAAATTAAATGAAACGATTTTAAATTAGCGAAAACTAGTTAGTTGTATAACTCAATAGTTGAAGTGTACATACCTACATAATAAATCCTTAAATTCATATGGGTGGCTAAATGAACAATCAAAAAGTGTTAAGTACGCGACACGTATTTTTACGGGATTGAGATCTCAGTGGAGTAGTACAAAACAAAATGTTAACCTGTTGGAAAATGAATATGTACATATTTTTGAAGTTGGAGCTTATAAAATTGAAAGCAACATGGAAAGTAATCTATAAAATGATAGATAAAACACAAGATTTTCAAAAATCCGGGTTTCTTCTTGTGATCTAAAAAGTTTTCATAAATGAATCAAATTTAAACAAATAAGTATGCAAATCATTGGTACATTTCAACCAGCAGATTTTTTTTTGTAAAGATTTTATTGACGCCATTTGTTTGATCATTTGTTATCAGATTTGGATTCACTATCTTTTTTTTTTTTTTTTTTTTTGAAAAACAAACTTGAACTATAAATTATTATTATTGTTAGTGTTTTCTTGTAAACCTTTCGTGGTCGTGAACTGAAAAAATGCCTTTTAAACCTACATATATTGCGGTTGTTAAGAGGAATTCAAAAAAAGATAAATAATACAGCCTAATTTCATGGCTTTGTTTACCTTCTTAATATTGTTTTTGACCTAAAATGTGTTTTTATTGAGTCTATCATTACTCAGAATAATTTTGTGTAAAACAAAATCACGATCTTCTTCTTTCATATAAAAAAGTGGTCGTTTATAGGCAAGGCTGAGAAGGAAATTTGGCAGATATTGTATCCCATTATTAACCGCGCAGTCTACGTTTTTTTTGAGTAATTTAGAATTAAACCTCTGTTGGAAGAACCTATATTTAGTATTTATTAACTAACGCAAAACAAATTGTTGTATTAAATATTGCCAGAATTTTTAAACTACACATTTTATTTTACAAAGTGCATATGATGGTATTAATTATGTTGATAAAGATGTTTGAAGCGTAACAGCTGCACTAGTTTTTTATTTACTTCTTGTTTATTAATCTATGCGTAAAAGGAGAATGGGCAAAAATATATGGGACCTGGTCTACCTAGTGCCCAGAAACGAGACCTATGAAAATGATTAGGTACTATGGACTGTACCAACGTGCGAGTATATATTTTGTCCTAAACAATGGGAGTTGGCTAAAATAAGCGACCAAAAAAATAAGAAAAACACTTTGCAAATTCGAATAAACGACGAATAGTTTTATATTTTCTGATATACTGCCTAAGCCCCATGGTTTACAGTTCTGTGTCCATATACAAAAATGATGCTCTTGAACTAAGCAATTATTCCCATTTATTAATTTCTCTAAATCGAATACAAAAAAGTAGAATTTTCGTACTGTTAAGTGAATTCTTCGCCAACCATTATTCGCTATTATTGGTATAAAAGTTCCTTTATTTTGGGGTTTTTTCAGTCCATTGAAAGTGACCAATACAGTCATTTCAATGGAATACTATTGCAATTAATTTTTGCTCTAATTGCAGTCTTCGTTGCCATATACTGCCTAAGCCCCAAGGTTTACAGCTTTCCAACGATATATATCTCATTCGTGGGCAATAGGTAGACCAAAATGCCCATTCTCCTTTCATCAGCATATTTTTTTGATGGAACAAAGATTTTGTGTTTTTTTTCGAAATTTATGCTTCATTTTTGTACACGGAATTACGAATGTTGTCTTGGCTGCGTACAAGAATGTCAGTGTTTTTGGTATTTGGTATATTGTATTATCTTATTTTTGGGCCGACGAAATACGAAAAATGTGGATCTAGAAATTGTATTTTTTTGTTTGGCTATAACCTAAGACTTGATTGGTTTTCTTTAAACTTGGGAAATTGCATTTTTTCTTTCATTAGGCTTTTGAATCCTAGGTCTTAAAATAAACAGTTTACCTCCTGATATTGATGATTATAATTGAAAGTACTTGAATAACCGCTATTAACAGTATTTTCTTTTCAATATATTATAACTTGCAATATAGGTTTAGTAATCGTGCAAAAAATCGAACTCGAGATAATAATTTTCCCTAAAATTACGCGAAAAAAGGGCTTCCCGTAATTCTGTCTGTCTGTCAGTCTGTCTCTCTGTCTGTCCTTACCTAGACCTGCAGCCTAAACCACTGAAACGATTTTCTTCCAACTTAAGGTTCTTAGGTGATTCCCAAAATATAACGGTACCTGCCATACAACCAATATACAAAAATTGATTTATTTCAAAAATGGCTGTAAACAATAATGACTATAATAAATATTCACAATTGTGTGGAACGCGTTCTGTTATTGTGGATTGCGATTTACACTTGACAGTTCGCGTTGGTCGCGCAGAAAATATTATGTAATTTTTTGTTATTTAAAAAAATTGTTCGTTGTGTTTTCTTTTTAAAATTTGTAAATACGATCATTTATTCACTCCAAAAGTTAAAACAAAATAAGTTGATATTTGAAATTGCTTAAAGCAATTTATTCCCAGCTCATGTGAAAGGCAATTGGTGACGGCCAATTTTTTTTTATCATATTTTAGCTTATACAAATTTAATTTATACAGTAATGCCTGGATTTTGTGAAGAATTTAGGTCTATAAATGTTTTAAATACCATTTGTTCATCGGTTGTTTTTTAAAAAAATTTTAAAAAGTCTAAACAAATATGAAATTCAGCAGGTTGGTTTGTTTAACCCCTTCCCCCTGGTCGTAATCCTGCGTATGCCCTTAGTTGTGACCTTCAAAATGATTACTACTTTAAAGTAATTAATCTTTGACCATAGCATAACCAAGTTTTAGTTTTGTTAATTATTAAAAACAAAATAATATAGAATCTTACATTATGACCATAATAAATAATTGCTTTAATAAACAGCAAAAAAACACTAACAGTTAAAAATAAATTGCCTCGCTTTTTAGATACGGTAGAGTTGCATGTAAAAATATAAATTAATAAGTTGTTACAAAGTTAAAAGCAGTTGAGTGTAAATAGAGTTAAAAATATGTTTAATATAATGCCTCGTGCCAATAGTCATCGGATGGTACTAAAACCAACTAAACCAGCAATATTTATTTTATTTTAACACGTCAACTGTTTTATTTTTTATATTAACATATTTCTTTATTTTTCTAGATCTCCAAACAGCCATCATCCAGTCCAAAAACGACATCTTCGCCTCTTGATAAGCGAGTGTTGCAGCCAAAAGCACAACCTGCTGCGCAGAAAAAGCCAGTTGCTATAGGTAATCGATTTCTAGATTTTGTACATTAAATGTTTTTATTTGAAAATCTATTCCTTTATAGTAGCCGCTGCTCCACCAAAGCCCGACACTGTTGCTCATGTTGTTGTAAAGGATAAAAAACGAATTAATCATAAGGTATGTTATTTACAACCTAAAATTAAATAAATTGTCTAATATATACTATGTACCTTTAGGCTAGCGACTTTACAAATGCCGGTGATTGGCCACTTTTGCTTGGTGGCAAGCCTAGTTTGGGCGGTGAACCAAGACGCACTGGACCCAGGCACCGGTCTCATGACTCATTTGTGAATAAACAAACCGAAAATGTTACTGCTGCAAGCCAAACTTCAGGACCGCAAAATGAATGCAAAACTGAAGTACAGGAAAAGGTCACGCCCAGTACTAGCAGCAAAGTGGCACCAGCTCCGGCAGCAGGAGTTCCGGCAGTTTCGGCAGCGCCTGTAACTGTATCATCGAATGCAGCAGCTTCTGCTGTCAAGCAACCGCAAAGTAATATTAATACCAACCTACAGCAACCGTCATCTAGCTCAAGCAATGGTGCTGCTGGAACTGCCCCGAATCCAAATGCACCACCGAATGGTGTCAATAAGAAGATTCCCAAACATAAATGGCGTCCGCTTCAAATCGATGTTGCTAAATCAACACGCAACAAACCAATTCGCAGCCGAAGACCACCACCACGTGTAATTGAAGGTGAACAACGTGGTGGTGACAGCGAGAGTACATACGATCGATCGTCCAGACCACGCCGCTTTAGGGCCACCAGCTACAGAGGCCGTCCACGGGGTGGCTATAACAGACAAGGCCCTGGTAGAACAGGTAATCGACTGCCACGTCATTTGATTGCAAATGGAGAATGTGTTAATTATTTAGCTGTCGACACAGAGCATCCGTTCGTCCTAATGGGAACTCATTATTATAGCGCTGTACCAGCAGCGGCTTATATTGAAATGGACGCAGAGACTGTTAAGAAGGCTATTCGCAAACAAGTGTAAGTTTAGTGTTGTATACGTCGGGATTGGTTTTCTCATTCAAGTTAAGAAACACCGCACACTACATTAATATGTTCTTCTGATCGGCCGATAATTGTAATTACTATGGATTTAATATGCCACTTGTAACTCAAGGATTTGAAATCGGCCGATGGTAAAGTTTGAGGGGCTGATAGACTCTGATGGTCTGTAGTGTGCGCCGTCTCTAATAGTCTTTCTCTTATGTGTGTGACATGCTTTTATACTGGACTAGCATTTTTCATTTATTCTATTTATTTTATTTTTTTTAAAGCCATAGATTTTCATTTACATCACAGTACACACTTATGTTCTTCTAAATTGGCAGAACACATACACATTCACAAGTCGAAATTACATACATTTTATATACGTAAGAACACATCTACTCTTTTTTTTTAAACATTCTTATTCATATCAACATTTTAGATTTCTAATTAAGATTGTTTTTGGGAAATATTTAATTTCTAAAAAAAACAAAGACTAGATTTCCTTGAAGAATATTAGAAAACTGTTAAATATATGAAATAACTTGTACGCATTGCAGTGTGACAGTAGATTATAGTGGTAAACGATATTTTTCGCGGCTCTACAGCAGGACAACACATCTCAACGAATTCATGGAGAGTCTCAGCAATTGGAAATAAATTAAAAAAAAAAAATGAAAGAAAGCTGAATGTCATTTTTAAGTACAAAATTTAACTGTCCTGCTAGTATTTCTTTGCGAAGAGCGAACGAAAAGCATAAAGAAATTTTTCGCTTATGATCTCGTCATGTCATTTTTGAATGGGGTTTTTTTTGTTGGCATCAGGAGCGTACAATACTTTATCAGGGGTGGAATCGCCTAAACTGATTGCTTTCTCTATCTTCGCATAGACTTAATATATGTATGTAGATGTGATTGCGACGGCTAGCTTGAAACCCATAATCAAATAGAAAAAATTGATCATCAACTATCAGTTAAGCCGATTCCACTCCAGATGTTCTGCGTGTTCAACAAACTGAGTGCTCTTTTGCACGAAAGATACTTCAAAAATCAAAGCTTTATTTACGTTTATCGAGGAATCCTGTATGTCTGTATGCTTTATCTTCATCCGAAATGTAATCTTGAGTAATGACATAAACATGGCTTGAGTCGCCTGTCGTCCCCAGTGTTATGTTACAGAGCTTGATATTCTTTTTAATTCATTCTTTTCTTTTACCTCGTATAAAGGGTAACAGCCATATTAATAGAAACAGCGCTTAACTCACCTGTAACCTTCGAGCTCTCGCGAAAGCATGAATTAAGAGACAACTCGTGAATTATGTATGAATATTTACTTTTCTTATTTAACCCTTCGCTAAACCATCTTCCTTGTTGGTTTAGCTAGCTCGTAAGCGTCAGAAATCTTACTCACAGTCCTAATCCACGAGATAATGATAACTCACCGCTTGCTCCGTTTATTATATGAGGGTAGCTGTATAGATCAGCAAGGTTTTGGGAGAACACAAATTTCTTGTGAACCTTATATGCTATCTATCTCAGTCTGCTTCGCAATAGATCTCGGATATCAGATATTTAACTTTATCTCAATTTGAAAAAACTATCACATCTCGAATAAAACTAATTTTATTTTCAGTTTTCTTTAAATGGCACATTTAATTTAAACAACCCGACCGTTAAAAATTAGGTACAAATTCAATTTTTTATTAATACATTCAAACTTTTTTTTATTAATCAAACAAAAACTCATTAACTACACTTACAGTTTAATTTGGATTTTGGATAATTTTGAATGCAAAACACATCTTCACAAACATTTTGCGTCTCGTTTCATATGCTAACTAGAAAGTATCTTAATTTTCTAAATTATTTCTTCTCTTCTTTTTTTTCATCACAGTGAATACTACTTTAGCGAAACCAATCTTACTGGGGATTTCTTCTTGCGTCGCAAAATGGATAACGAAGGATATATTCCAATTGCTCTGATTGCATCTTTTCATCGAATTTTGGCACTCACAGCTGATGTCGCCTTGGTTATTGCCGCAATTAAAGAATCTGACAAATTAGACATGTTAGATAATTATAAAGTTCGTACAAAGGTTACTCCAACAGCATGGCCAATTCACGATTTGCTTGAAAATGCTACTGGTGAAGAAGCTACAAATAAGGAAGATGCAGCTAATGCATCAAAAACCACCAGTGAACTTCCGACTTCCGAAATTAAAAACGCTTCGACCACTGCTCCGGCGGCAGACATTGAATCATTAGTTACTCATCCGAATTCTTACGCTGCTCCCATTTTAACATCAGCAATGGCCACAAAACCTCTGGCCAGTATCCCACCACCGCCAGTGCCTAGAAACTCTCAAAGATCGTTGCCGCAATTCAAAGATAATCAGGATATAGAATCTGACAATATTCGAGTTCCAGGCGCGCGTAGCCCCCCTTCTGCCAATGCAATAAGTGCTCTAACACAAAAAGTTGAAGGCCAAGTATCTGGCCCAAATTTTGTCGACCACCTTAAAGGACTCGCCGGATGTGTTAAGACACAAAATAAGCCAACTGCCGCTTTGAAATCAAACTCTGCTAGCCCTTCGCCAACCAAGGGCACCAGTAAACTACCGACCGCATCTACTCCCAAAGCCAACAAGGAATCCAAGAAAGACCGTAAAGATGAGGATGGTACAACAACGACCAACGCAGATGACACCGAAGACGGTGTGCCGAGCCTATGGAAAGAGGTAAAGAGACGCTCAAAAAATGCAATTACTAAAGACCATACTAAACAAACAACGACGCCCTTCTCACAATCAGGAGCAGCAACCGCGGTCGCACTACCAATAGCCAACAAGCCTGCAGTAGAAAAAGAAGAACTAGATTTCCAATTCGACGAAGAGCTCGACGCTATCCCTACTAGTGGCCGCGTCAATAATTTCACAGAGAACTTCTCTGACGACGAATCTGATTATGAATTTGCCGACCGCGACATCAATAAACTGTTGATTGTATCCCAGGTTTCACGACCGCAAAAACACGAAGGTTACGACCGCACGGCTGACTTTACATCGCGCACGAAAATCACCCAAGACCTTGAAAATGTCATTAACGATGGCTTGGTTAATTACGAGGAGGATTTGTGGACGGTGACTAATAGTAAGTCCTCTGATTATCGCACCGTGAACGTGATTTCGCAAGAGGACTTTGAAAAGATGGCCGGCAAAACGGTTATGAAAAAACCATCGCAACAAATTCCTCCTCCGCCGCCGCCACCGACTTATATCGATGACTTGGACAGTACACTAGACAATACACTTACACACGACTCCACATTAAATTCCACTTTAAAATCTAGCAGACGCGCGCGTTTCTACGCCGCACCGAATAGCCACTCGATTGACCCGCGTACGCCGCGTAAGCGCAAAACCCGTCACTCATCGAATCCTCCGGTGGAGGCTCACGTTGGTTGGGTGATGGACTTTGTCGAACATCGTCCGCGTACTTCGTCGATGGGCAGCTCGGCTGGAACTAGTCCCACGGCGTCCAGTTATGGTTCGTCTTTGCCACAAAGTTTGCCGGTGTTCCAACATCCGTCGCATTCTTTGTTGAAGGAAAACAACTTCACCCAGCAGGCTTATCACAAATATCGTAGTAGGTGCTTAAAAGAGCGGCGTCGTTTGGGTTATGGTCAGTCGCAGGAAATGAATACGCTTTACAGATTCTGGTCGTTCTTCTTGAGGGAAAACTTCAACAAGACAATGTACAACGAGTTCAGGCAATTGGCTTGTGAAGATGCTATGAATGGTTTCCGTTATGGTTTGGAGTGCCTATTCCGATTCTTTTCTTATGGCTTAGAAAAGAAGTTCCGTCCGAATGTTTATGATGACTTTCAGGATGAGACTATTGCCGACTATGAAAAAGGTAAGTCAAATAAAAAACAAGGATAATGATGTAAGTTGAAATGTTGTGTTCATTAGTATGGCGTGGTTTTGTTTAATGTGTCTTTCTTTAGTTTTAAAGATATTGACTGCTGATGAAAATAAGTCGTCTGTTAATTTTACACCCACAGATTGTTATTAGTCATAATTCTTATAGTCTAGTTATGCTATCCTATTAAACCAAATTTTGGTATTTACCTTCTGTTTAACGTTCTTAGTAAATACAGGGAATTTCATTTTCCCCATCGATATACCCTTCGATCGATGAGTTGAAACAAAATTCTTATCTCAATTTTGAACGATTTTCGCCTTAAACTACGTGTTAAGGAAAATCATTCACAAATTAATCACATAAAATTAAAAAATTCCTGCGAAGTATTTAAACCCGAAGTTTGTATTTAAATAAAGTATGATGCATAGCTTAAATAAAGAGAAAAAATCGCTCGACGACTTCCGTATGAGAAAAATACGTACTTTTTTTTGAACACGAAAAGTCGGTAATTATATGGATCTTAAAAGTGCAAAATTTTTTTTGTGGTTACTAGACACGGTGGTGTAGATAGCTATATTGTCGATGTTTTTTTATATTATTCACTGCGTGTATCAAGAAAATCTAGTTTTCTTTTTTTTCTTCGGATAGTTCATCTGTAACTTCGTTCGCTGTCTACAATAGAAAATATAATTTCATTTATAATTCCTATCGATAATTTTATTTAATAACCTACTGAGAGCTTGGTCTTAGTAATTCTAAGGAATTTCTGAAAATTTACTTTTAGTCTAAGAAAGATAGGATCGGACCAGGGACAAATTAATTCATGAAATTTTATTTCTGGTATCGACGCAGAATTTTATCCTCAACAACATATCCAAAGTCCCCCAAAATCCCCGCATTGGCTTTTTGTATAGGCGCATTTTAAGAGGTAGAGAGGGAGGCGGGAGTTTGTCAAGCTGAAAAATTTGTTGTAGTACAATCTTATCTTATGACACATGTTTTAAGGGTGCTATCATTCCTAGACTATTTTAACTTCACTTTGTTTTCTCCGAAGAAAAAGAATTTCATTAAACTGATTTTACTTAGACTATAACACTGCTAAAGCGAACCAAAATTTGTTGGTGGTCTCCAACACAAAATGATTACGATTACAAAAACTCGGATGAAAAATATTTATAGAGTTGCAGCGATTACAAAAAAAATAAACTATCGATAAAAAATCACATAAAATCATTCTACAACGAAATACACCAAAAACATATACATATAGGGATGGCACCAGTAGTCGGCCCCTTAACTTTTTTTTTAAGTTCGATTGGCATTTAAAAAGCAGGAACTTATGATTTTAATAGAGTTATCAGTTTATGTGACAATCGTCTGCTCTGCAGAAGTCGGCCGCTTGAGTATCCAGTAGTCGGCCACAAATTAAAAATTTGTATTTTCATACTATTAACTATAGTAGAAAGTATATAGCAACAATTTTAACATTTAATAATTAGCAATACAAAATTTAAGTTAAATAGGAACATGTATTTGAGTCAAATTTTATCATACAAAAAACAGTGGCGCAAAATTTTAGTCATTTTAGTACGATGTTAAATCATTTTTAGAATAAAACTAGGTTAAAAAGTGTTTTTTGCTAGTTTAAAACAACTTTAGCATCCTAATATATCATAACATCTAAAGGTAAAATCACCAAATGTCTTTATATTTGTATTTTTTAGTATCGTACTAAATCTATATAACATTATGTCTGTCTAATGTTTTTGGATTTTTGTACGAGCTGCCACTTTTTTTGACGTGTTCAGCTCAAGTTTATGAGGGAAATTGGTCTAGTATGATACTAGTTAAAAAGTATTTGAAATTTAGAAAATTTTAGTAGGTAAACTGTAAAAGAATTAGAAAAATGTAAAGTAGTATTTTACAGCAATATTGATAATAACATCGCTTAACTCACCTTTAACTTTCGAGCTCTCGTTTAAGCATGGATTAAGAGATAACTCGTGAATTAAAACGTATATTTATTTTTCTTATTTACCCCTTTGCTAAGCTAACTTCCTTGCTGGTTTAGCTAGATCGTAAGTGGCAAAAATCTTAATCCTAATCGATGAGATAATGATAACTCGCTCTAGCTCCGTTTATTAATGTGGGGGTTAATAATAGGCTGTTCAAAATTTTTGAATTTTTCTTTCGCCTTTTGTTTACATTTTTAAAGCTTTTAAAAACAGTGGCGCAAAATTTTAAGCAGCCTATTATTAAGGGTTTAGTATCATACTACTTAACATTTTTTCAATTCTTTATCAGTCTACTAAAATGTTCTAAATCTTAACTAAAATAATATAAAAGTCTTTTTTTGTTTTCTTGTCAGTTTGGCTGTATGGGTGTCCAAACTAACAACAAAACAATCAAACTACTAACTTTTTTTTATGGCATCAACAATTTCTATCCCCCACCTATCCGATAGATAGCTTCTAAAAAAAAATAAATTTAATTTTTTTTAGAAATCTTTAACAATAATAAAAAAATGTTGCCTATATGAAATTTGTTTTTTTGGTTTTTTATTAATATATATAATAAATTATAGCTAGAGGTCCTAGAAACTTGTATAAAAAAAAATTCTATTCCTATTGTACCGTTGAGCTGAGAAATTCACAATATAATATTGTTCACACATATTACTTAATAACATGTGGGTATGTGCATGGATTGATTTAGGTTTTTCTTATATTTAATCTCAATAGAATAGCCATTAATTTGATACCTCACTTTTAAATCTACCTCCTATATTAGCGTCACAATTGATTTTTTTAAATTCATAAAGAATACAATTCATAGAAATGCTCCGCTTTGTTCATTGTCAACAATCGTCTACCAGTGGAGAGCACCGTTATCTCAATTGAATTTCTAATTGGAGTTGTTTTAATATAAAAAATCATAACTTCATCATAACTCAGACGATTATTAAAGTTTTGATCTCAGAATTTAGCTATGAGATGTGGCTAAATTTGTGTATAAAATTTATTGAGGGGGGTGAAAAATTTCATACTAAAAGGGTGTGTAAATGACCCGTCAAATTTATATTACATATATTAAATTCAAAACTTGATGAAATTTTTTTTAATTTCGAAAAGCTAATGATGCACGTTTATAGGTGTAACCTTCTTCTATAAATATGTGAATAATTTTCTATTTCTAAATCTAACGGGAAAAAAGTAGGAGTAATTTAACAAATAAATCACAAAAAAAGCTACATTTAGACAACTTTAGAGGTTTCAAAATTGAGCAAACCTTAATAGTTCATAATAAATGATACATGAAATTTAGATAGAAATTTAAAGCTTAAATTTGTGTGTAAGAATTATTGCAAAATATTAAAAAAATGTGTACTAAAAATGTGTTTTAATGAAAAATCAACTTATTTTTTCGTACTTTAAATTCAAAAGTTAGTCAAAAATGTATATATTTTAAAAAAACAAAGGAAGTATGTGATAATTTTGTATTTGTAAATCTAACGGGAAAAAAGTAGGGGCAATTTAATAAAATAAATCACAAAAAACCTCCATTTAGCCAAATTAAGAGGTTTCAAACTTGAGTAATACTTGATAGTTCATAACAAATAATACATGAATTTGAGGTAAAAATTTATAATATAAATTTCTGTGTTCATACTAAAAATGTGATTTAGTGAAAAATCAATTCGATTTTTGGTACTTTAAATGCAAAAGTTAATAAAAAATTGATAAATTTTGAAAAACAAAACTAACACAACAATTGCTCTAACCCTCTTCTAAAATATTGCTAATAAATGTTTAGTGATTATTTCAACAAAAACCACTCTAAAATTAGTTTTATTGATTTATTTACCAAAAAATCATGCTTTTTCAACGAATTTTATTTTTATAGTTTCACAACGCCCATAAAATATTTTGAAATTCAAAAATTATAAAACCCGAAAATCTGATAAAAATTTTGATATATAATACGTAACTGCGTATTGCTTACAAGCTTCACAAAATAATTTCAAATATTAAAATTTTACTTTAGAAATATTTTTTACAGATAAAATTCAGAATAAAATTTAAAATTGTCAATTTGTCTGCATAAAATTGGCTAAAAATCGAAAAGTACTTATCCGAATTTCAAAATTTAGATGTCGATGGAAAGGTCATTGTCTCACTATTTGAATACATGCAAAAAAGTAATAGACGTCCATCAAATTTTAAAGACTATTACGCTTAAACAGATAAAATAGCATTATTTTGACTAAATAGTGAATATTGTTACTTTGTGTTTAACCGATTATCAAAATTTAAATTTTGTAATAATCTATACGAATCAACAATTATTTTGGTACATAAAACATATTTCTACAATAACCAAAAGCTTTAATATGGATTTTTAAACATAACTGAAAGAAAAATTTTGCAAAAATCCAGCCTATTGGTCGATAAAATTTTTTCTTTTTGCTAAAATATACTTAAAATACCTGTAATTGGCCATTAAATGAGTAATACTTTTTTGATATTTATAAATGAGGTATCAAATAAAAGGTTATAAGACATACAAAATAAAAACTAATTCACTTTCAGGACAAAATAAATTGTTAAAAGAGAAAGAATTTGCCATAATGCGAAAACTTCATACCTTGAGAGTGTATTTACTTAGAAAATTGTAAAAAGTTAATGAAAAATTTATAAATTTTGAAAAACTAATGAAACACCATTATAGGCGTTACATTCTTCTACAAATATGTTACTAATTTTATATATGTAAATCCAAAGGGAAAAAAAGTAGGGGCAATTTAATGAGATAAATCACAATAAAGCTCCATTTAGCCAAATTTCGAGGCTTGAAACTTTAGTAATGCCTGATAGTTCATAACAAATGATACTTACAAATGATATAGACCACGGTTGAAATTTATAATCTAAATTTTTGTGTTAAAATGTTTGCAAAATCTTAAAAAAAATCATACTAAAAATGTGATTTAGTGAAAAATTAATTCTATTTTTGGTACTTTAAATGCAAAAGTTAATACAAAATTGATACATTTTGAAAAACAAAATGAACACACCAATTGCTCTAATCCCCTTCTAAAATATTGCTACTAAATATTAAGTGATCATTTCAACAAAAGCTTCTCCAGAATTAGCGTTATTGATTTATTTACCAAAAAAAAAAGTAAAATGGATCATGGATACAAAACATAACTGTGCGTTGCTCACAAGCTTCACAAAATAATTTCAAATATTAAAATTTTACATTAGAAATATTTTTTACAGATAAAATCCAGAAAAAAAATTTTAAATTGTCAATTTATCTGCATAAAATTAGCTATAAATCGGAAAGTACTTATCCGAATTTCAATATTTAGATGTCTTTGGAAAGGTCATTGTCTCACTATTTAAATACATACAAAATATTAATAGACAACCATACAATTTTAAAGACTGATTCGATTAAACAGATGGCAGGATTATGAACATGTCCAGAAAAAATGCAATGGAGTCCAAAAAATCTATGTGCACATGCAGCGACCGACATGGCGAAAAATATAACTTTTTGAACAAGACTTGAGCGTTGTACAAAGCTAAGCTATGAGATTTGACGTTTCAAGTGCCTGGTTTTTGATGAATGTGAAAGTGAATGTTAGAATGTTGGAAAATATAATAAGTAGTGTTGAAAGGCTAATGAATGGCATGATATAATTTTCAAGTAAGTAAAAGTGCGCTGGTTGTTGATTGGATTGTGGTGGAAGGTAAAACCTTAACCAATCATGTTTGATTTACATGGTCGGTGAAAATTTAGTTATGTTGAAATCAACACGGCGAATACTTTCACAATCTCCCAAATCAGTGAAAAACATTCGCTCCGTAGAGTAAATCATTCACAATGATAACAAAAATGGTAACAGCAATGCTATAAGAGCAAAAACTGCCGTATTACAGCTCCTCTCTTCTGTGCGTTGCAGGTCGTGTGACGAAATGTCAAAATCTAAGGGCACTTGACAGTTGAAAGTGATGGTGGTGAAATGTCAAAAATCTGAAAAATCACACATTTTGCTTTGACAGTTGAAAGTTGGGGGCGAGATAGCAAACCATACAAAATTTTAAAATATTTTCTTACAATTTCAGCACGACAAAGTGTCATATGGATTTAGTACGATACTAAAAAGATAAAATATCCATTTGATTTTTTTAACTTTAGTAAAATGTAAAAAGATATTATGATGCTAAACCAAATTAAAATTAGCAAAATACAATTTTTAACCTAGTAGGTTTCATACTTAAAATTATTCTAAATCGACTAAAATTTTGCGCCAATACCTTTTCATCAATATTTTTAAACAAAAACTACAAATGTAAGTTTTACTTATACGAACAACGAAATTCCTATACCGGGGTCAATTGTCTTATAAGATTAAACTATGTACCAAAAAAAGATAATTTATCAATTGAATGGAGTAGGTAAGTTTCTCGTGAGTTGGTTGAATATTTCAGTAAATTTATGTAAGTAAAACTTACATGTGCAATCCGAGCCTTATACAAAACATAGTCTATAGTCGGCCACCCATTCTCTTTTACGTTATCAGGCGGCCGAGTACTGAAGCCACAGAGTATTTTTTGATTTTTTTGGTGTGAATAAAAAGAGAATAAAATTTCCTTTAAGTTGCATACTCAGTTGAAGAAAACTTAAAAAAAAGCATTCTTCAGAAGTCGGCCGGGGGACTTAAGAAGAATTGAACAAATTTGTCTTCTAAAGTCGGCCCCCCTTCCAAATAATTACCAACAAATATTTTTTATGTTTTAAAACCAAAAATAGCTAGTTTAAAGTATAAATAGCATAAGAACACACACATAGTGCATATACCTCCAATATCTTGACAATTATACAGTTCTTTTCGATTCACTTCCACTATTTATTTTTTTGCGAAAAACCACAAATCCGACTCAGACAAAAACTTGAAGCAAACTTGCATTTTTTACAAGAAAACCAGTAGCTGCAATGGAATGAAATTTTTTACCTTGGAAGATAAAATGTTAGTCTATTGAAAAATATTTTTTGCCGGTAGTTTAAACGAAAGCCTTAACTATTAAGTTGTACTTTAAAACGAAGTGCCCGACTCCTGGTGGGGGCCGACCACCAGTGCCATCACCCTATGTCTTTTTTGCACATGGTTCGGGAAATAAATTGTGTCCGAAAAAAGATTGGAGAATTTCCATAATTTGGTGTTATTGTCAATTTCACTCATCGAACAAAGTACAATGTAAAACAAATCAAAAAAAAAAAAGTTATTTCAAGAGTAAATTCTCTGTATTTACAAAATAAATGATTTAATAAAATTCAGCTTAATAGGAGTTTTCCGGACCGAAATTATAATTTTCTATTCTTCATAAGAAATTTAAATAAACGTTATCAAGTACATACCTAAGGTAACATAAGACTTTTAAAATCTCAAAAATAAAAAAAAAGAGATGATTGATATATGTTACAAGAATACTTAAAATCGTTTCTTCAAAACTTTCGTGCACATTTGGATACGAGTACATTTACATATCTAACAATCTTATAATTTATATTCCGCGTTGATCTTTTGGATATTGGTGTATTATTATATTATATCTTCTTAAACAACTGTTTTAATCAATTCAAACATTTTGGTTGAATTTTGGAAAACATTCAAGAGTTATTTGAAAATTATTCATTTTAAGCTTAATAAGTGATTCTTTTGAAATAAATGATCAGGAATGACATGCGACTTAAATATTTTATGTTTTTTAATCCCTTCTCAGCTCAGTGGTAATTTTTTGATGTTCATGCATTTGTATTAGGTTTTTTTTTAAATTTTATATATTTTATTTGTGAAAAAAAGAAAAGTAGGTCTTTTTAACATATTTAAATCGAAAACATGATATGGTGTTTCCCTCGTAAAAAGACATCAATTTATTTTCAATTTGGGAAATCGATTTATTATCTGATTTAATATCAATTCTGCAGATCTAAATTTGTTGGCATATTAAACCCTCCATGCATTCATATCAATACAATTTTAAGCTGTCAGTATATAAATTTTTTTTTTTGTTTGTATTTTGATTGTCAAAATTATGTTCAAAATATGAAAGAAATAATCATTTCTAATATAAAAATATATAAATATAATATTCTGAATAAAATGATTTGGTAAATTCATTACGCTCATTTTTTTCTTCTGAAGTTAAAAAATTTGTTTTTGATAATTTATTGTGTTAACATACGATTTAAAATATAAAAATGATCCAAATCAATGATAATTCACCTGAAATAATTTCATCACAAACAAAAAACATTTTTGAAACAAATATTTGTGTTTTTCGTTCGATTTAAGCAATTTCTTGAAATTAAGAATTTTGAACCCTTAACACACCACCTGAAGTTTTTCAGATTTTCTAAAATAGCATCAATTTTATTCAAAGAGCAGTTTTTGTAGTATTTAATTTGTAAAGAATACAAATATTGGCTTTTAAATAATATTTTTGATGTCAAAATCAAATGTGGGAAAAAACACAAACAAAATATTAATTTGTATATCATTTATCATAATAAATATGGGTATTGTTTTTAAGGTTTAAAATTGGAATTTGTAAAAATTAGACAAAACAACAAAAAAAAACACCCTTGTATAGTATTATTAGAGTTGAAAATAGTTTTAACTTATTCCTCATATAAAAACGAAAAAACGGTTGTACAAACAGACAAAAACACAAAAATAGATTTGTAAAACGAGGACCTGGATTCTTACTTGAAAAACCACAAAACACTTAAGATTGGTAAAAAAATGACTGAGTTAAAAATCTTTTAGTACCATAAAAACCAAACAAGAATATTCTGTTTATAATTTTTTTTTTTGATCTATTTTGCGATTAGCCCATACAAAATATACAAACATTTTTTTCTTTATTAAATAAAAAATATTTTTAACACTAATAAAACTATACAAGGGTGGCTTTGTGGGTTGTTTTATCTTACTTATACTAATTGCAATTTAAAACCTTGAAAACAATACCTATTTTTACTCTGGGGCCTTATTACGTAAAACGATTATCGTTCAATTTCTATCGTTATCGTTAAAATGCGATTATGTAAAACGATAATCGTTTTAGTTTAACGATACTCTTTTTTACTTACGACTGACATTTGGCAGTCGTACAGAAGCTTTCGTTATCGTTTATAGATTTATAATGTGTTGCGGTCTGCCGGTGATATTTTTGTTTGTAAAAAAAGTAAAAAAGAAAATTATGAGTGAAAATTAATATTGTGTTATTATTTATTTTTTACGCGCGCCGCCAACAAAATCAAAGCAATTGTATTTGCTAAGTGCTTGTATGGAAAGCAACCTGGGTGTTACTAAAAGTTATCTGCCTTATAGCCAAGCAGTAAAGTCTAAAATATTTCCGGGATACTTGTAGTGGCCCGCCTGCAAAAAACAGAGGGATGGAAAAAAGTAGGTTCATTTTATCCGATAAGAAAGTCTTGGCCGGTTCCTCTTTGGTATCCACCTGCTAAAAAGCCAAGAGTCGCACACAATTTTGTAATATTTGATATATTATGTTGATCTTGCACTCGGAAGTTGCCAATTAATCCTTTTCATATGCATATAAATGATTCTTTGGTTAAACGAAAAACGTTAAAATTGCTTCCTTTTCGGATTCACCTTATCTAGCCAAAAACAAATCACAATGGAGCAACATGTTTACAAAATAATGAAATTTTGTTGACAGTCATAAATAGGCACGAAATGGTTGTGCTTCAAAAAAAAAATATTTTGTTCGTTTTAGATTGGCAACATCTTTATACCACCATTCTCGTTTTACATAATCGCTCTCTGTGGTGACTATCGTTTACGTCAGTATCGTTTACTTGCCGTTCGTTTCGTAATACGCAATAGGGCCCTTGGTTAATGATATACAAATTTTTTTTTTTAGTTTTTTTCCAGAGCTGATTTTCACATCAAAAATATTATTTAAAAACCAAAATTTGTATTTTTTACAAATTAAATACTCCAAAAACTGCTTTTTGTATAGAATTGATGCCAGCGAATCCTAAACATTATTTAAAAAATGCAGGTGGTCTGTTAATGATTCAAAAAGCTTAACTCCAAGAGATGGCTAAATCGAACGGAAAACACACAGTATACTCGTATTAAAGAAAAACTATGAAAATAGAGAATTGGGTACATAAATCTCATTTTATTCAAAATTAAATAACTTCCGTCACACACCGAATTTGGGCATGTGGTTAGTTGATAATGAATGTATAAATATGTACCTATATATGATAGGTCATTCTTATTGGTGCTGACCCAGATTTTCCCATCCTTACAATTGAAATCTGAATTTACCAATGGAAAACACCATCAGTAAAAAAAAAATTTAATTTAATAACATTACAAACATTTATGTAGTTTTATTTTTCTATAGGGAGATTTAAAAAAAGCTTCATGTTTAAGTTTAAATATATAATCTCAATTTTCTGAGGGCGCTAAATAAGTAACAAATTCATATAAGGTTTAAGATAAGTGGATGTGGCAGTAGAGTTTTCAACTTTCTAGGGATGATAGATAAATGATGATTTATGTGACTTTAATATTATATTAAATATTTGTTTTGCAGGCTAAAATGCAATATTTTTTTTTTAAAGTTGTAACGTTTTGTGGCGCGTGGGTGGTAACAATAAGTTGTATGAAAGCTTAGTTACAAAATTTTAGTTTAGAAGAAGAGAGTTGAATATTTCAGTTGAACGAACACTTATATAAGAAAAACTGCTGTGACAGTAGGTGGTTTTTTTTTTCGAAACATTTTCTAAACCTTATCGTCGCTAAAAAGAACAAACACATATAAAATCTTACAAAATGCATAAGTACAATTCAATGTCAGGTTCTTATGATAAAATTGAATAAATTCTTATGCTATGTAAACAATCATAATATTAACCGCAGATTTTTTTTTTGAATATGGTAGGTAATATTATTAAGTCAAAATAGCGTTAATTGTATTTAGTTCACAAAAATTGTTTTTTCCTCCAGGTAAATTCAAACTCACTAAAATGTTTCTAATTTTTGAAGCGTATAAATGCTTGATGGTTGCTCAAAAACAAACTGAGGCATACAAAAATTAAATAAAAATCGCACATACATATGTACTAGGGCGGGCTTATTTTAGACATGTTCGAACACCAAGTGATAATATAAAAAAATCTGTGCAAAAATTCATTAAAGTTGGTGAACACTGCCAAAAGTAGTTGAAATTTAAAAATAAAAATGGATTTTAAATGAAAAAAAAGAACATGCTATATCAAAATATTCGTAACTGTTATTATGACAGGCATTTTGTTTATAATAATTACATGAAATTGTGTTTACTCCTAGGCAACCTCGATTTTATTAATTATTAATTATAATCAATTTTAGGCAGAAAGAAACTCGAACATTACCTAAATAAGCATCGTAATATATATCTGCTGTAAATGTAAACATACAGACATACATAATGTACATAAATATGAATATTCATCATGTAACTTCACAATATGTTGTACTCATTCATTATTCGCATTAAAATTTCTCTGTGTTGCAGATATTCATTCAACTATGGTAAAGTGGTTTTTGGGGAGAATTTCTAAAACTCCAATATTTTTCATGTTCATATTCCTTTTTTTTTAACTTTAAAACAGACATTGATTTGAATTTTCGGCATATAACATAAATTATTTCTACAGGAAGAGCCTTCAAAACTCAATCAACAGCCATATTGATGAGGAGAGAGTGTTTTTAAGAATTGGCCTAGAAATTTTAATTATTTTTACTTTAAAGAAATCTAATGTAATTTAAAATATTTCAGGACAATTGTACGGCCTTGAAAAATTTTGGGCATTCTTAAAATATTACAAAAACGGCGAAAAACTTGATGTTCAACCAAAACTGACCGAATATCTGAAAAAATTCAAGACAATTGAAGATTTTCGTGTGGTTGCATCTGAAATTGATGAAATGTTACAGGGCGTGGGTCATCTAAACAGTCGTGCAGCCCTGCAACGCCATCGCAGTATTTCCGAAAGCGAGGGCGTAGCTGGTGCAGGAAAACGTCCCAACACAACTATCTCAAATCGTAGTGACTACGTAGGACATCAGCTTCTAGCACAACAACAAGTTCACCAACAGCAGCAACATCTTCAGCAGCAACAGCAAAATAACTACAACAATCGCCGTCGAACTGGATCCTTCGGTAGTGGTCGAGTTCGAAGTGGCTCGCTGGGAAACAAACCCCAAGTAGCTAACCGCAACTATCACTACGGATCACCAAGTGAGACAACTCTTCGCCGTAGCAATGGGAACTCTGGGAGTAGTTCAAGCATTGGTCCATCGTCAAGCAATAGATATAGAAACTTTACCACTCATCAGCATCAAAAATCCAAACATGTACAAAGAGCCAGGGTCGCTCAGGCACCAGCCCCAGCACCGACATCTGAGGGAGCCTCAAAGCCGCCTAACGCAAACGAAAACAAAATACCGAATCAGCCTCAACAGTCAACAGTCAAAACCTCGGAGAATAAACAAGCTGTAGCATCGTCGTCAGAGAAATAAAGTAATCATTTTTTTTTATTAAAAAATATATTTTTATACTGCAAAAATAAATTAATATTCCCACATTTCATAAGCTTAATAAATAAAATGAAAGATGTATACTTTTTGGTGCCAAGAGACACAGCAAAACTCAAGACTTTCAAAAATATTATATAACAATAATCTATGAGCTCTCTTCGAAAACAGTGAAATAGATTGGAATAAACGAATGAACGAAACGAAGTTAAAATTAAAAATAAACAAAAACAACAAGAATTATATAAATAGAATTCAAGTCAAACACAAAATATAATAAAAAATAAGAGACAAAATCTTCCTTAATTAATTTTTAAGCATTTAAGTAATGGATGGCAGTAAAACAAATTTATTTTGTTTTTTTTTTTTTTTTTTGCTGTTACTAATAATTTTATAAATGTTGCTTTTAGTATTGTTGTTAACATCTTTTTTTACACTTACATATTACATACAATTTTTTTTTTGAAGATTACCACCAAATGGAAACTATGACTATTTTCTAAGAATTTTTTATTATTATTAATTTTTTTTTCTCTCACTCCTCTCTTTTCCTCGATTTCTTACAAATGTTTTTTTATCATTATTATTTTGAATTATAAATATTTTGTTTATTATAAATAAAAAAAAAAGCAATAAAAAGTAAAAAAAAAAAATACATACATAATAAATTATTTTAAAATACAAACAAGTAATATCTATGAAACTACTAAGCAAAAATCATGTTGATCTTCTTATAATTCGCTTGCTTGTCGTAAACGAATATAAAACAATAACAAAAAAAAAAAAAAAAAAAAAACAAATAAAATAAACAATGGAAAAAATAATAAAAAAAAAATAAACGTAATATAAATACACGCTATACAATAAATAGTTATTATATTACTGACATATAATTATAATGTTCTACAATATACTAAAGAAATCTAACCGAGTTCTAAGCAAGCTCAATATAAATGTAAATAATTAATTTTTCTTTGTAGATTATTCATTATATAAAAATGAATTAAAACAAAACAAAAAAAAGCAAAAAAAAGATTAGTTAAAGAAAAGGAAACAAAAAAATTTAATTTAATTATTACAACTACTATTACATATTATTATTATTATAATGAATTAAGGGATATGATGATTTTTATTAAGTACTATAATTGTATAATTCTGATTTTTATTTAATAAGTTACTTAAAAAGTGATAGTGAAAAAAAATCTAAAAAAAAATGTTAGAAATTATAATATAGAAGAAAAGAGAAAAAAAAAAAAAATAATAAACAAGTTTCCAAAACTGAAGTTGCGTTTCTAGTTTGTATTAGTTGGTCATGTCTTATGTGATATTCAAGTGGAGTATGGATTTGTTCGATTATGGATTTTTATATTCACGAAATAGATTTTTTTTGTATTTAACGCGCACTCAAAGTGTTAGGAGTAGGACCACCCTTATTTTGAATAACAAAGAGCAAGCATTAGGTTTTTGAATTTCAGAATATCACAATGGGACGGAAAAATAGTCAGGTAAACATTCCACATTTGAGTTGTGTGATAGGGTAACTGATGGCAATTGATGAAGCGTTACAGCAGCGCACAAGAGAATCGAATTCTATAATCAGGCCAATGGAGAATAAAATAATTTACTGGCATTGACAAAGAAAGGTTAAACACTGCAGCGATTTTCGACACGTCGAGTATGTTTGGTGGGTTCTGTTTTAACGACAGTAGACATCAGGGGGCCTACTCTGTATTTCGTTCCGAAAGTCAATCCTATTCGAAAGTGCTTTTCGTTCCGCTTTTGATTTTGTACTCTGTAAAACATTCGAAACGGAAAAAATAGTACTTAATACTTTTCCATCTTATGGATTAGTTTTTTTCGAGTCTCGAATTATTTCTCATGAGATAACAAACAAGGCGGATAAGCAAAATATGGTTTTTAAAGAAAGAATTTAAATTAAATCAAAAGGAAATGGATTCAGTTGAACTTTGGATGGACGCAGAAAATAATAAAGAATGTGCAATCCGTGACAATCCGGGACAAATCAAATATTATGGAAATGTGTGATACAAGGTAAACTTTTATTGGTGGCAAAGATTCCACAAATTGTTGGATGTTTGCTTGGCGTACGGGGTTTTTAAATGTCCCTTGGCTAAATCGGAATGAGCATACATGAACTCCACCAACATCTCAAATTGTTTGTGTTTGCAATTTCTTTGTTTGTGTATGCAATTTTTTTTCCTGTAATTAAATTTATTTGCTTAAACTGTTATTATTACTAAGATTTTATAAAAAAAAAAAACATAAATTTTAAGACTCCTTCTCAATTCCGTTATCACATTAGTTGTAGAAACAAATTTTCCGTATTAGAATGCTTTTGACGTTCAAAATCGTATTGCCAGGTACGAAAATTCCACTTTCGGAATTGTCATTTCGAAAGTAGTAGATTTCATTCCGCTTTAGAAGTAGAGAGTGCAAAATATTCGTTTCGGAAATTTTCACTTTCGGAACGAAATACAGAGTAGGACCCAGTTGAGTTTTTGAAGAATTAAATTCTGCACGGTTTTTGATTCCCCAATTGCTTATCATATTCTTTCGTTAAAGTTCCACATCCGAAGGACATGGATGTGAATCTAGAAACGATTATGAAAACCTGAGGGTACTGTCATCTGCAAAACTGTGAAATGATCATTTATGAATATAAGAAAGAGAGTCGGAGTGAGAGATTTATTAAAACTAATTGAACTATTTTAGCCTTCTATTTAATCTATTTCATGCAAATAGTTAGTAGAATATCAAATAAGTACTTCTGTATCATCTTCGATCATCATCAGTACACTTTTATTTGCTGCGCTTAATACAATTCCCTTACAAAACATTTTTGTAATGGTTTTTTCATTACCTCGTGTGGTACTGGAACTTGAATTTCCTAAAACTATGGCGAGTCATTGAGGAAGGACCCGCAAGGTAAATAAAAAAAATAAAGAATAATTACAAAAAATAGGAGAAAGAAAATGTTTGGTCAGAAACATAGACAAACAAAATTTTCCATAAAGCGACTATATTGAATTTTGCGATTGGAATTCGAATTTGTAGGTGAGTTGTCTTTAAGTATACTGACACAATGGTGCTGCTGTGTGCCTAATTCGTCATTGTTAGCAGTACTCTGGTCCGTGTGTTTTTGATTTCGGTTACATCTTGATTTTTAGAACGGGAAATATTTTGCTACAGACGAAATAAGTAACAGGGAAAATAGAAGTTTTATGTCTACCTATAAATCTGATACCAGCAGTTTGGTAGATTTATACTTGCTGATCGAAGAGCAAAAAAAAAACTGAAGTTAAAATAGGTTTGGCCAACAGAAAATCCGTTTAATTACCATGATGATAAAATCAGTATAGCTCATTCAATAGGGAGTTCAAAATTAACCATATACTCATTATGAGCCCAATAAGAGCCGACAAATTTTTTTTTTAAATAGCTTCGCCGTATTAATGGTGCCTAAATCTAATGCCAACACACTAATATGATAATTTGTTATTTTATATTTACAAAAAAAAAATATAATTGCACACATTTTAAAAATTGACTTGAAATTGATTGAATTGGCATGGGGCCTTAATATAAAAGCTATGAGCAATCAGAACCCAGAGGACAAAGAACTTCCTCTTAACATACCTACTAAGACCTACTACAATCCACAATCCTATGTACCTACATATTTTATCAGTATCGACAACAAGGTGTATAAATCGTACATCTATGTTATTTGCCTCTCCATCCAGCAGCGTCTATCTATATCCAGCCGAAGTATTGGGTTTCCAGGTCTACCAATTTTCAAGCTCTAACTGGCAATCGAAAATCACTCGCTCGTTCATTTTCTAGATCCGGTGTATAATGGTATACCGCTATACAGTATGTATATCATACGCGCGTATGGGTGACATTTGGGACATGCATTAAACATGTAGCGATTGAAACATAAACGGGAAGTTATTAGTGGATGATACCGAAATTAATGTCCTTTGGCTAAGAATGTACGTACATAGTATGTAGATGTAGATATATGTATGTACATACATATACAAGGTACATTAGGATTACTCGCTTATTCTCGCACTCTGTCCTTGTCGCCGCTGAAATTGAAATATAAGGACGAAGGCAGTAACAACGGGACGGCATGCAATGGGAAGTAGAGATGGGGATTTCAATCTTTATTTACGAAACTGCTCATCGATTTTCAGAGGGAGATTAAGTTGTTAATTTTTAAGGCGTTGCTGCAAGGCGTTATTTGGTTAGAGTTACGATAATATTTAGTACCTCTCTGTACTCGAACACAATTTCAAACCCAAGAAATTTGTGTGGCACTTAAGCTGTGTTTATCATACTTAAATCATTAATTATTGGGAATGTAATTGGTTAAATAATTATAATAACTTGCAAGGTTGGATGTACATATAATGTACCTACATAACTACTATACATTATAGGTATACGTTTCTAAGTTCATATGAGACTTATGATATTGCTAAAATTTTGGTATTTAGCTATCAGCTTAAATACCAAGCTACATTGTTATAATTTTGACAAAAATCAGGGGCCTCATCAGGTAAAACATAAACGATCGAACGATATCGTCTTGGAGATAGCTGTCTTTATTTTCTCTACATAAGTAATAGAGATAGAATATAGAAATATTGAAAACGAAACCGTCCCATTTGTTTTACGTGATGAGCCTCATGGCCTACACACATATGTATGTATTACTATATATACATAAATAATTTCATTGCACTTTTTTCTTAAATATTGGGTCTAAAAATGAATTCCTCAAACCGTATCTACCTTGCGTTCGTATTAAACAAAAATGTACCACATACTCCACCGCACATCTTCAATAGGTACCTAAATTTTATAAGAATCTATTACTATCCGTTTCCGGACGTCGAAATTTTCCTTTCAAAAAAATGGATACGTGAAGTTTTTTCGTATCCTTAATCCCCAATCCGAACTCGGATTTTGACCATCGGAACAGGTTTTCTTCAGATTACCGTTTGATGATGAATAAAACGTTTGATTGGCTATTTCTGAAGTTGTGATGTAACATAGGGGAGTATTTTGTTTTAAACATTGTGTTTGCAAAATTTTTTACCATATAATCGTTTTATTTATCGTATGAAAATTTACAGAAAAAAGTATTTTTGGGAAAAATAGATTTGCCTAAAATTTTTGTTTGCGAAATTTTTATTTAACGCAATTATAGACCGAGATCTAGGATCAGATTTTTTGCCCTCATCAGGACATGAAGGATATTTGGATGGGTATTTGCTGTATTTCATATGGCTAGAAAAATGTCAAGTTTCTGTCTAGTCAGCAGGGTAAATATAGACAACGAATACTTGTCAGATACTTAACAAGCCCTTGCTGATTTCAGTACCCAAAAATTTAGACGAGGAAAACTTTTCAACATCTCGTGAGGCAATCTCTAGAAAAAAGTTGTTTGACACGTTTCTGGAATGTCTCTTGTACACCAGAAACACAAATTTTATAATAGTCTAAGAGCCCACAGCAGATTTGGCGTACGAAAACAAAAAATTATATGAGTCGAAAGGTGTATTAAGGCTGATAAAAGAAATGCAAGTCTTGCAGTCCCTGGTGGCGGCTGTTAGCTGGGAGGGGCAATTTTCTAAAAAATTGACTTAAAACAGAAGAAAAAAATTATTTAAAAACAACGGTAACATGTACAATGCCCTGTTATATTTTCATGAAAGGCCAGAAATCCCTTCTTTCATTTCCTTTTTAAATAAAGTTCTTTTAATGAATAGTTTTTGAATTATTAATGTTTGAACTCAAAATTTTGAAAAAAAAAAAATTAAAAAAATGGTAGAAAATATTTTTTTCGCAAAATTTCACGTAATTAAGTATTATTTTTGTTTCCAAAATTCAATGCCCTTATCAATTTGTAGTCAAAAACTGAAAACCGGAGGATTCTAGGACTTTTACTTTTTAAGATATTAAAAAGTAAATAACCCAGCTTTTTCATAAAAAGAAGACAAATCCGGCTAAATTATTATTTCAGCAACCAGTTAAAATAGGACAAACATGCGGAAAAAATTCTTACATTTTTGAAACTTGGTGGGAATGTCGGATTAACCAAAAGAATAAAAAATCAAAAGAGTCCATAAAAATATCTGTATCCCGCGGGTATTTTTTGGAGGGGGAGGTATGACTTATGGAAATTAAAAAATTATGATGATACAATTTGGACATATGATACATGATTTTAAGGTATTTTTCAATTCTGAATCTAATAACATCAAAATTAAGGCGATACAATAATCCTAAAAAAAGTTATGGTTCATTTTATCCAGAGATGACTGTTTTTCAGTAAAACTGGTAAACTAACTTGAAAAGAATGGTACATTGATGAAAATTTGTATAAATATTCAATTTGGCATGAGAATAAAGGATCAAAAGAGTACATAAAAATATCTATGACGAAAGCGTGTTTTTCTTAAGGGAAAGAGAAGGTATGAAATTTTGACCATAACACCTATCCCATGAATGGGATGAAATTTATTAAAAATGTTTCATTTGTCAAATGCCAAATTGAATACTTATACAAATTTTCATCAATGTACCATTCTTTTCAGAGTATTTTTTAATAGTTTACCAGTTTTACTGAAAAACAGTCATCTCTGGATAAAATGGACCATAACTTTATTTAGGATTATTGTATTGCCTTTTTTTGATGTCTTTAGATTTAGAATTGAAAAATACCCTAAAATCATGTATCATATGTCCAAATTGAATCATCATAATTTTTTAATTTCCATAATTCATACCTCCCCCTCCAATAAGCACCCGCGGGATACAGATATTTGTATGGACTCTTTTTAATTCTTTATTCTTTTGGTTAATCCGACATTCCCACCAAGTTTCAAAAATGTAAGAATTTTTTCCGCATGTATGTCCTATTTTAGCTGGTTGCTGAAATAATAATTTAGCCGGATTTGTCTTATTTTTATGAAAAAGCTGGGTCATTTACTTTTTAATATCTTAAAAAGTAAAAGTCCTAAAAACCATCCGGTTTTCAGTTTTTGACTACAAATTGATAAGGGCATTGACTTTTGGAAACAAAAATAATACTTAATTACGTGAAATTTTGCGAAAAAAATATTTTTTCAACATTTTTTTTTTCAAAATTTTGAGTTTAAACATTAATTATTCAAAAACTATTCATTGAAAGAACTTTATTTAAAAAGGAAATGAAGGAAGGGACTTCTGGCTTTTCATGAAAATATAACAGGGCATTGTACATGTTACCGTTGTTTTTAAATAATTTTTTTCTGTTTTAAGTCATTTTTTTAAGAAAATTGCCCCTCCCAGCTAACAGCCGCCACCAGGGACTGCAAGACTTGCATTTCTTTTATCAGCCTTAATACACCTTTCGACTCATATAATTTTTTTTTTGTTCACTTTCGTACGCCAAATCTGCTGTGGGCTCTTGGTCTATAAGCACCATGCAATATCAGCATTATAAGACACTTTTTTCTCTCTTTCCTTTGTCTTCTTTTTCGTATCACACTTTACTATGGGTGTGAGCCATCTGTATAGGATTGTTCAATGAAGAAAAACCGGTTCTAAGTTGTTCTACCTAAAAAGCCAGTACATAAAGTCCGGTTCTATTCTGTATGTATTTGTTATGTAATATGGAATGAAACTTATTCACTTTTGACATTGAAATTTTGTAAAGCGAGGACTGACAATAAGAAGATCACGGGATCAACTCTTACATAAGCCAGCTTTTTTTTTTTTGCTGACGAGGCAAAAGGGTTCATAATCGCCAAGGCACGTGTTCTAGCCCTTGCTAAATCCTTGCTGGACCACACAAAAAAATGCTAGCATCTCAAGGAAGTTAATCGAAATTCGTGAAACTTCACTTTTAAAATTAAAAAAATATTTGATTTTCGTTAGAAAAGCGTTAACCGGGGTTTAGACAAGCGAGTAGAACTAGTAGCATTTGTATCATAGTGTTAGTTTTATGGATGTATGTGTGACTAGTAGCTCTCTGCGCGTTTTGTCAACTAGTATGATTTTTTTTAAATATTTCATACAAAAAAATATACAAATTATGGAAACTATGGAAACAAAACAAATAAATGAAAACAATGAACTACACTAGCAGGATAACTGGCAGGCTACTCACAGCCAAAAATATTATACTATTTGCCCTACTAGTCGGCTCTCTCGTGTTCAGAACCACCAACACACATATACGCTACTAGTTCTACTCGCTTGTCTAAACCCCGGGTTAGAAACAAAACAACTTAAATTAAGTTGTAAATGTATTCAGTCTACCCATTTTATTCGAAAAATTTAACCATCACTATTTGCGTTATTTAGTATTTTTTTTTACTTATTGCAAGTATTTTATTTTTAATTACATTTTTTTTTTAGTTTTAATTTTTTTTCTGACTGACTGTCATAGAATTAATTTTTTTAGAACTCTTACGGCTCGCGTACACATAACCCGTTATCGGCCGAATTATGCTCGTCCGTCGTTGGCCGAACTCGGCCGTTTGAATCAAACGTATGTAAAAGGAAGAGAGCGCGTACACCACTACAACCGACATCGTCCGATGTCGGCCGTAAATAACCGATCAACCGACAAATCCGAACTTGTTTGGATTTTACCTCAGTTAGTCAGTTATTTCTTGCCAGAATAAAATAAATTAAATTATAAAATTAAAATAAGATAAAATTAACAGTGATTAGCTTATGTATTGTGTTATAATAGAGCCACGTTTACTTTTTACGTTTCACACTCCGACTGACATCCTTTAAAATCGGCATTGTTAAAAACAGGCATCGGGCGAGAACGGCAGTAGTGTATGCAGACTAACGTCCGAGACATTCGTCCGTATAGCTCCGATCCGAAATCGGCCAGTTAATCGGTTTCAGTGTACGATTAAAATGATATGCTGGCGTGAAGTTAGCATCTCACTTTTTAAAATAAATTTTGTCGGTGAAATCAAACAGAATTATTTTGGAAAACTATCAGGAACTATAGAACTCAGGTGCATGCGATAAGAACTCCAAAAAAATTCAGATGCTGACACTTTTGAATTGTGATGCTAACTTCACGGACATAAATATTTGGTTCTCTTCCATAACGTTTCTGAAATAAAATAAAATATATAAACAAGCATTTAGAAACATCGTCAAAATTGAAATTTCATTTTAAAAGTTAGGAACTTTAACGTTTTTTCGGCTTTATTTGCCTCGACAGTATTTCAATGAAATTTTTGTGCATATAGTAATTTAAAAATTTTATAAATCTGTTAAATATTCGGCCGGAGATACTCGTAACTACCTAATATTAATTAAAATATTTCTTATATTGAATTCTCGATTTAACAGAACAACTTTTTATCATAACGTTGTCGATTTATTCTTGATATCAGCTTGAGTGGAGAGAAACAATCTATAACTTTGAATGAGAAAGTGGATTAAGAAACACACTTTTATGTAGGTCGCGTTGGTTATTCCATTGCATATGTATAGCAATTTTATGTTCCCACTCAATTTTAAGTATGAGCAACAAAACCCCAACTGTAAATTTCCCAAATACCTATGCAAGAGCTCCATAAACATCCCAACAGCAGAAGCGCATCATCTAAAATAATGACATTTTTTACGAAATAAATACATTTAAGTTCCAACTCAAAGGGAATACCCCTCAATATCCTTGAATCTTTTACTTTTCTCGCAAGGAAATGAACTCATATTCTTTTAGAAGCGTGGTGGGGTGTGGGCTGGGGTAACTCAACTCCCTTAATATCGCTCTTCATCGTCCTGGTGTGTCATTTATGTGCAATTCGAGGAAAGAGTATTCTGCAAATCGTTTTTAAGATCTTGATTTGACCTCGTATGTGATCCTAGCCTTGAAGCCTTGCACTACTGTGTCTGTTCGTTGTACGTATCCGTATCCCTATACCCGCTGTATACCCTCGCGCCTTCAGGCAATCAACAATTTATCGTTTGACATTAAAAAAGAAGAATAAAACCAACCAACAAAAAAAAAAATAAAGAATAAAAGGAAAATCGGCCAAAGATGGGAAGCATCCCTGTTTTCGTTTCGTTTCGAATGTGCTCAATGTTGCACACAAGGATGACAAGGACGCTGCCCTTGGTTATAGCGGTTGCTGGGCCATCATTTAGGAAGTGAGTGTCAGTAAATTTTTATGTTAAAATGCAGCAGAGTAGCGCAGCATCGCCGTTGTCGTGTCGGTCGGTCGGTCTGTTTAAGTTTGGTTTGGTGTGATGCGATGTTGGTAAAAAGGACGAAACCTCGATGGGGCCTGGCGTTGGAATATCAAGTGATTTCCAGTGGCCATAAATATTGGTAAGTTTTTCACACGATTTCCATACATGTTGAATATTTTCTCAATGTTAATCGTGCGGGAAGGGTATGACGCTGGTTTGTGGTGTAAGGGTAGTTTGGTTGGGGGTAAGAGAAGTCGAGAATATGTAGATATAGCGGTAATGACTATACCCTCAAGGAGTAAGGTTGATATGGAGCTGAGGCGGGCAGAATGTTATATACAAGTGCAAGTCAACTCGCATGGGATGATAAAATAAATTGAGGAAATTAAATTGCATTTTTAAGTGGCATTTGCACTTTGTAGTTAACTCCTTGATGGCTCATTCCGAATGATTGATTGAAATACTTCAACGTGATGATACTAAAGTTGATGATAACATTTTTTAAGTGGCTACTATTGGTAGCTACCAACGTTTTCATTTAATTTTTTAATTTTATCTTTTGTACAACGCACAAGTATCTCCATAGTAAGTTCCAATTAGGGAACACACCCAGGAGAGTAGGGTAACCAAATTTATTGTGTTCATCAATCCATTTACTTTAAAGACATTTTTATTAACAGAAAATGGATGTATAGGTATATTATGTATGTATCAGTATATTATGTACATTAAGGTGGTGATTATTTTGAAATTTTTCGAATTTATTTCGTGTCCTTTGTGTCCTATATTCCATATTAAGCACACAAATTAAGAAAACTAATTTTAACTCTGCTTTTAGCTCTCCTTTCAATTATTGCTTTTATTTTGTTTTGGCTATAACACTAAGGGCCAGTTTTTCAGTGCAGAGTTAAAGTTAAACTCGAGTTAACTCACCAAAAGATGATGGGCAAATTTGTATGAAATCTGGTTGTTAGACCAACACTTATGAAATTAATATCAAATGAAAGCACTGCCTAAAAAAATTCAATGGTGACGTATACTTTTTTTTAGCGCCATCGAGAAGCTATTGTCACAACCTTTAATTAAATATATAATAAAGTGTCCTTTGCTCAATAAATACCTGCTTTTAAACAAAAACTGCTTCAAAAGATACCTTATTATGCTTATAGACCGGTAAAAGTAGTTTCTAAGTTAAAAACAAAAAAATTATACAGTCTGAAGACTGGTATCGACGTATAATTTCACTCTACATTTTAATCTACCTAATTAATTTAAGTTAATTAAATACAAATACACTCTGGCTCGGTCGATCATCTACCGAACCGGAGTGTATGAATTAAGTTTTTATGTTTGATGGCCATAAATATTTCTGCGACTACATAAGGTATGTGCCAATTGCGAGCGCGCGCCGCAAGTGGTTTAACGGCTATTTACTATAGGTAATAAACTTTTTGTTTGCCCGATGCGTTATGTTCTTCAAAATCATCAGTTCATTAGGACCCTTAATACAAGCATACCTTATTTGGTCACAGAGATTTTAAAGCCATCAAACAAAAAAGCTTAAATCATTCACTCCGGTACGGTAGATTTAGTTTTTTTTTGATTTTGAAATAAATATTGACTTAATCGACCAAACCAGAGTGTATTTGTATTTAACTAGTGTAAATTAATTTGGTTAAAATGTAGATTGAAATTATACGTCGATACCAGTCTAAATATACGTACAATTTTTTTGATTTTAACTCAGAACCTACTTTTCGAAGTCTATAAGCATAATAAGGTGTCTTTTTAAAAAAAATTTGCTTTTAAACAGGTTTTTATTGAGCAAAGGACACTTTATTTTATAATTCTTCCTTCTTCGTGACCTTTCTTAAAATGTTCAAATTCTAAATGAGCTTTAGGTCTATAATTGTATCCAGTATCTAAATCAGACGACGCGACGTTTCAAACGTGGTTACTCTTTTCTTCAGGTGTAACTTTTTCTCTTATAAAAATAATATCAAGGTTTAATCCTCTTTTGGTTGTGTTTTGGTTTTTGAAAGCAATATTATTATTCTTTTCAATATTAAGAAATGTCTTGAAAAAGACATGTTTTTTAAATCAAAAGTTTTAATAAAATTTTATATTTAATTAAAGGCTGTAATAATAGCTTTTCGATGGCGCTAAAAAAAGTATACGTCAATGCTGAATTTTTTAAGATATTGGTGTGCAAAGGCATTGCTTAAAAATATTTAAATCAAGAATTTAAAACTTAATATCTCAAAATGTATTGAACGCAACATAACAACTTTGCTATTATTTGAAAAATTAAACAATTACCTTTCATTTGGCACCAATATTATTTTCCTACGTTATTTAAATAAAAGGTTATGAGTTGTTATTTCGAAAAAAAAAACTGAAAGATGGTGTTTGCAATACTCTTATTCAAGTGGGCGTATCTCTGTTCTTCGGTGGATTTGGTTCTTGCCGCCATATAATGAAATAAAGTACTCAACAATACCTTTCATTTGAGATATATTTTAATTCTGTTGGATCAACGACCAATTTGCCCATCATCCTTTGTTGAGTTAACTCAGGATTAACTCAAAAAATGTTTTTGATATTTTGTTTTCCGTGTTGAATACGACATTTACCGCCATTATTCCTCAATTAAAAAACTGCTTCTTGACGTAACACGTCAACACTGAAAACTGCGCCTAAGGCCTAGTTTTTTGACGAAGTTGGAGTAAACTTACCAAATTCAAAGAGTAAAGTCGAGTTTAACTCCGAAACTCGGATGATCTCGCACTAAAAAACTGGGCCTTAGTTGTAAATATATTCACGAAAAACTACTAAAGAGGAATATTTACCCCTCTGTTGCACAATTCTCGCAGCCTTGGGCTGATGGGAACAATGAGTATGTTATACCTGAGGGCCACCTCCACCAATACCACAGTCCAATGGGTGGCCTGCTTCGTGGGTTCAAAGGATTAATTTATTCATTAATCTGCAGCTCAAAGTAACCGCATTAGCACATACGAGTACTTTAATATTTCGTGAATTGCTTTAGATAAGAAAGAATTTCGTCTTTTCGTCGGTGGTTCACTAACGATTTGTTGAAAAGATTAGTCAGTTTTATACCACTTGGAAAACTGCAACACAAGGGCAAGCTATTTAATTATATAACATTTTACATTTTCCGTAAAATTCGTCAGAGTTAATGCGCCTTCAAACCAACGTGGCGGAGAAATATTCCACTGTCAAAATTTACTGGTAATAAAAATGAGAGTGCCAACACCAACGATCATCGCTTTTCTCCGCCGTGCTGCATGTTTCGCTTTGGTTTGTGAGAGCCTTAGATAGAGAGCTAAAAACCAGTATTTTAGACTTTTTGTGATAATGATATCATACAAATTTGAGCTGCTAAAAAAAGTTGCAAGGGTGATCTTATATAAGGTTTTGTATTGTTTAAATTTTGCAATATCTTGTCACTTATAACTTGTATGAAAAAAATCGTGATAACTTTTTTTGTAGAGAATATTATGGTCTACAAATCGAGCCTTAGTTTTTATTCGGAAACTTTGACATATAAGAATAAAACGCAAAAATAAAAAACAGAAATTTAGAATTTTTTGTCAAACTCTTGAAATAAACCGAAAAGCTTTCAGTCCTCGGTATGTGTATCAAAAACCACCGTCTGTGGAATGAACACATATTTGACGTCAACAAAAATGCTGATAAGTAGTTAGGTTTTCTTCGGCGATGCAAGAAATTTGTCTCCCCTTCTGATCTGGCTGTAATCTATAAAGCATTTATCCGTCCGAAACTTGAGTACAATTCTCATATTTGGGCAGGTGCCCCAATAACCCTTTTTGCAGAGGCGTCTTTAGACAATTGGGGGCCCTGGGCCCTTTAGGAAATGGGGGCCCTTTGTTGAAAATGTATTGTAAATTTTTAAGTCAGTCATTAATTTTTATAAATTTTGTTAAATTTCGGCTAGCAAAAATAAAATTATAAGCTGCTCTATGATAAGTTCTTAGAGCAAAGAACATATAAACAAATATTCTGTTTTAATAACAAATATTCTGTTTGCAAACATATTCAAAAAAAGTTATAAATCAATGAGTGGTGCTTTTTATTAAAAGAATATTATACAAAAGAAGTAGGAATACCTAAAATCAATTTTGTAGAGCGTGATTCTATTCTTCTCTTATGTACATATTTTTAAAACAAAAAAGTTTTGTTCGTAATTGTAGTTACAATATTTATTTGAATTTGAACAACTGAATAGTAACGAAATTTTACAAAAAAAAAAAAATAATACAAAATGACAAAAGTATTATTTGAATATTAAGGAAGACAAAGGTTACTCTTAAACGAGAAAACATAATATTCCAACTATTAACCATCCCACTATAAATGGGACACCGCTCCATATTACGGGTACGGCAAAATATCTTGGACTGATAATTGATCGTAAACTAAACTGGAATGAAAACATTAAAGAACGTGAGAAAAAAGCGTCGAAAGCATTCTATACTTGCAGTAGAATTTTTGGTAGGAGATGGGGGCCTAGCCCTAAAACCATCCATTGGATATATACAGCCATCATACGGCCAATATTAACATATTGGCAATCTCAAGACCATGACAAAAATTCAATGACTCACATGTATAGGTACAACAAGTGCCATGAGAACCACACCAACCGCAGCCCTAGAAGCTTTCCTTTCGCTTGCCCCACTTGATCTTTTTACAAAAGAGCTGGCGACCAAAAGCGCTTTTCGATAAAAAGAGTGCATTTATTGGAAAGGGGGCCACTATGGTCACAAGACGATAATTAATTTCACTGATATTAATATTCAAACGGATGACATTTTACCGCATATTGATTTCAACCCAGTTGTACTTGCAGACTTTTCATCAGGAGAACTCTGGAAGGAAAATCGGGTCACAAACGAAGATCATATCTCGGTATTCACTGACGGGTCCAAATCAGACGCGGGGGTAGGGTCTGGCATCTTTTCAGAAAACCCACCCATAAACAAATCGATAAAACTACCGAACTTCTGTAGCGTCTTTCAAGCAGAGGTCCTTGCAGTTTGTAAAGCTGCAAAGCATCTCTCCACGCTTGAATTGACGGGAAATAAAATTGATTTTTTCATAGATAGTCAGGCTGCAATCAAAGCCATATCATCAATTGTCACTAAATCCAAACTGATTGATTGCTGTCGCAGCGAACTAAAATCGTTGGGCGCAGCAAACACAGTTACCCTTCGTTGGGTCCCAGGACATCGTGACATTTTTGGTAATGAAAGGGCAGACGAACTGGCCCAAAATGGGGCAACATTTGAACCGAGCCAAGTCATACCCTGGGTACGTATGCCTCTTGAACAAGAAAAATGTAGAATTCACCATAGTTTCTTAAAAGCTACTAACGACCGTTGGTCAACACTGGGGTCCTGTCGAGTTTCAAGTACTTTGTGGCCGTTACTCTCTAAGAACAAGACAGACTATTTACTAAAGCTAAGCAGGCCCCAATTATCCCATTTAGTTGGTATACTCACGGGTCACAACTCCATTGGAACCCACTTGAGCAGAATGGACATCAGCTCATCTGACCTATGTAGAGGGCGTCAAGACGAGGAGGCGGTGGAGGGCTCATACCACTTCCTTTGCGAATGCCCCAGCCAAGCTAGAAACAGAAGAGCAACTCTCGGAGAATACTTCTTCGACGATTAAGACAGCGTCTCTATTTTGCCACCTGCAAACATCATGAAATTTATCCAGATTTCAGGATGGTTCAGGGAGGCTCCTTCCACAATAAGCCCTACCTGATACCCACCATGTCCTCTCCTCACCCATCCTTACTCCTACCCAAGTCAACTCCCTGGGAGCACAATGGATCCACTGAGATCCGAGTGAGATGATTCGGCTTGCCGCTTCATCACCCCTTTTAACCTAACCTAACCTACTCTTAAACCATTCCTAACACAAAGAAAAAACAACGGTAAATCACAGGAATCACGTGTATCTACTTCGAATCAACGTAGATTGAACTTCGCTTGGTTTGGTGAGGTATTGATTCAAAATTGCTACCCACGCCACGCTTCTTTGTTTAAATTTATGTAAGACAAAGACAAATGTATACTAATGCTCGACGCAGTTCATTTTCGTGGTGAAACATTAATTTGTGACGACTTAAGTGAATCGTCTAATGATATGAGTACCTAATACATAGTAATTATTATAGGAAAAGTAATTAAATATTGTTTTTCGATTAAATGAAAGTGAATTGAGGTTTGATGGAACTTTAAACGCCAAAAAAGTGGATCGCGCTGTAAATGTGTATCTTAATGTAAAAAAGTGATTTAAAGGTACCTATAAATAAATACGTTTTACTTTGAAACTATGCTTAATATCTTTAAATTACGTCGCATAGCTATTCAAATTAACATTGTTTTAACGTAAAAATCAAAATGCTCCACTTTATTTAAAATTCTTTAAATCAAACACGATCGTATTTAATTTTAGATCGCATTTTTTCCCTCGGTGTTTTAATAATACTTTTTTCATTTGGTGCTACTTTTTTTTGTAAAATTTCGTTACTTTCTGGTCAGTTCGAGCATTTTTGTCTTACTTATTGACCAGACTATGTACTATGCCAAGTGAATGCACCCGAAATTAAATTAGGTTTTATCTTGTACTCCTTACCGTCTACAGAGTGTATTTTGGATCCAATTTCTTGCTCTTCTAACTTCCAATTTATTTTCTGGCTTTAAAAGGGAGAAGTCCTCAGAACAAAAAAATTGTATCCAACATACACTCCGAACAGATTTCGCAATCAAAAGTTATGCATTTTAATTTTTTTTAAATATCGGTCTTAAATATGTCGCCACCGCTGTATGATCTTGTGGTAAGTCTAAGCCAATTCTTCACATCCATTGTATTATATAAATGTTGGTTTGTAAGCAAATTTGTAACTGCAGTTTACAAGTTAATCGTTTACTTACCAAATTGGTTGGAAACACTGACCACTCGGGGGGCCCCTAAGATTGCAGGGCCCTGGGCCCTGGCCCAGTAGGCCCATGCCTAAAGACGCCACCGCCTTTTTGAGTCTCTTAGATAGGATTCAGAAAAGAGCTTTGAAAATGATAGGTGACAGAAATATAACAGAAACATTTGCATCCCTCGAACACCTCCGCAATGTTTCATGTCTAACATTATTTTACCATTAACATTGTCCTAGTGAAATAGCCAGCTGCATTCCTCCTCTAAGACTATTCAACCGTAATACTCGTACTTCTAGGAATGCACAGCCGTTTACCCTCGAGCCCAACTTCAGACGTACTGTCAAGTATAGAGATTCTTTTTTTAGTCGCTCTACCCGAATGTGGAATGCTTTACCCGGCTCTATCTTTCCCGGCCATTTTAAAATTCAGAGGTTCAAAACCAATGTGCATCGGTATCTCCTCTTAAATCCTTCCCTATTTTCCCAACACTCGCAATGTGTTTAAACATTTTAAGGACAGCCAAAATTTTTGTATTAAATATTGTCGAGTCAATAAAGCCAAAATAATTTTTTTCAAAATACTGGTAGAAACTCCCCCTTTCCACAAAGTTTCTGAATTTATATAGGAAATTATTAGAAATAAACATTAAACTTGATTTAATGCAAACACTTACCAAACCAGTTGTTTTAATTCGTATTGCAGTCAAATATTCCTAAAAATTTTCAAATTTTCTTAGTTCTTTTGTAGCGAAATTAAAAGTTTCAAAAATATTCGAAAAGTGTTCACTTTATAAATTCAAGCGCATTGCGTAGCTATGATTTTGTAAAGCGTTTTAACGAACATTTTTCGAACTTTCAAAGCTGCAAAACCAAAACAAAAAATAAAATTAATATTATTTATGACTATTATACTAAATGAAAAGTAAGGGTTCTAAGTAAGGTTGGAAAAACAGCGCCAACTAAATAGCCTAACTTATACGGTTTGACCCTAGCATTGGCGCAAACATATCGGGCTGCAATTAAGTTAACATCATGATGTATTACACTAGAACTGCCAGATTTGATTTGGGTCTTAGGATTTCGTCTTGAAATCCTCTAGATTCTTTAGGCAATCGCATACTAAGTCCACATGTATAGTTAAATTGTGAAAATTGTTTCCTTTCACTTGAGCTTTTTAAAATGATTTAGTTTCATCAAATTTTTCTGCAATTAACACAGCTTTCTGAGCAATTAAAGGGTGGGTCATATAGTGGTTTATTTTGAAATCATAGGTTATTTTGACACTGACAGCTGTTTTCCGCTCAAAATCTTGACAGAAAGTCAGTATCATACCTCCGCGGAACGAAATAAGTCGCTTTACAATTGAACAACGTTGGAAAATATTTAAAACTTATTTCCAAAGTGAACGTTGTTTAGCCCAAACAGTGCGTTTTTTGAAAGGAAGTTTTGGTCGAAATGAAGCATATGGGGATCTGAAAACCCGCACTTGATTGATGAGAAGCCAATGCATCTATCCACTGAGTGTAAGTTTTGTGCGGACTGGGGAGTGGTGGCATCATTGGACAATTTTTCTTCGAAAATGAGGCTGGGAACAACGTTTCGGTCAACCGTGGGCGTTACACAGCCGTGTTAACCGCTTTTTTTTTTTTTACTGAAAATGAAGATATGGATTTGGAAGACTTTTGGTTCATGCAGGATGGCGCACCATGCTACAATCTAAATTTTGAGCGCCGAATTCCCTAATCGTGTTATCAGCCGTCTTGGGCAATGTCAATTGGCCACCTCTGAGCTGCGATTTGACCGTTTTGGACTTTTTTTTGTGAGAACTCGTCAAGGAATTTCAATTCAAGCACTTAAGGCCAATATCATCCTAGCAATCCGTTATCTACAGGACGAACCATGTTTTGTTCCATAAATTAATGGGAATGTTTGGTCCTACTAATAAAGCCATACAACATTGAACAAATTTAATATTGTTTATTTTATTGCATTTAAAAATAAAAATTGTATTTGGCCCACCCTGTATATATTTTTATTACATATATTTGTGTTGTGATCGAATTCCGAATCACTGACAACCAGATGGTACTAGGACTTTTAATTTTCACAAAACAAATTTTGATTTTTGTCGCATCTTATGCAAAGCATCATTTATAGTCACAAACATGAACTGACTTGGTTTTAAATTGCTATAGTCATCGCGATTGTACTGCATCCATTCTTTCGTATCGATCATAGTGTGCATTCCTATATATTTCATATTCTGTCGATATGTCTACACAGCTGATCATTACAGCAGCTCATATTTAAGGTAATATTTGCTTCATTATGCAAATACAATATTGGAACTATGGTCAATTGTCAATATATGTACATACATATATCTGCCCTTGAATAAAACCATATTTGTCAAACTCTTGTCATAAACACAAGTTATTGTTATCCTTCACCATCGTACTAAGATGATAGGTAGGTAGGTACTTGAAACTTGTTTCACTCTTCAAATGCATCTAGCAATCAAACTTCCAAACAAACAGCATTTCAATTCTAAAAGTATATTGTATAGTGCAGTTAAGTGTGACTTATACTCGCTTCATATCTTTCATAATCATAGAACGTTCATATTTCTTAGTTATGCGAAGTGAGATGGATACCTGAGATCTCAAATGGCAACAACAACAACAACAAGTTCAATTTCCTTGACAACTTAATACCTTTCACCAGCAAGTAGGTAGCATTTATCCAACTTAAGAAGCAACAATGTGTTCATTCATTTTAATATCTGTTGGAAAAGGTAAAAGACTATATACAAAGACGACGATGATGATGAAAACGACAACGAAGACGACAACGATGGGACCAAGAGTCTCCTTATTGTGTACATATAGTTGGTATAGGATACTCATTCAACTTTCTATACTTCAGGATGCCATCATCGGTATCCTTATTTGTAACCCATATCACATGCAATTACCTGTTCAATCAATTTCCTCCTGCTATATATGAAGGCACATAGGTACGCTCTCTGTGAAGTTATTCGTTTTCGTTTTGGTTCTTAGCTCTTTTTGATTATAATATACCAATACCATAGTAGGTATCTACCTATCTACCGTCGTTTCATACGAGTATTAGGGAAATTCACCAACTTCTTAAAAGTGAGAAAGCAGACCCTTTAAGCGCATAGCTAACCACCCTCCTGTTGGGAACTTTCTTCTTCCTGTTTTGAAGAATGCTATATATAAATACAAAAATAAACGAGTAACATCGTCATCTCTCCTGGCGAATGTTAATTCTTGCATTTATGTATTATGTTTATGTTATATGTAAGTGTGTTTATATGCAAGGATGCAAATTTCAGAGTGTATAGTCTATTCTGTGGGTTTTTGGTTAAGACTGTACGAAGATATTTGATTGCCACCGCGCATTTTACGAAGTTCAGAATATATTTACAGTGACACTTAAAACTATGTTTTTAAAATAGCAATTTTTACTTGCGATATACGTAGTATAGGGCAAGTTTAGGATTCGCGCAAAATAAAAATCGAGATAGTAATTTTCCCTAACATTACGGTGATTGTAAAGTTGGGGTACATGTGGCAATATCGCCATGTAAAGTTGGTATAGACTCTGTAGATACGTTATTCAATCTTAGACCAAATCGCTTAGCAACGAATGCTTCAGCTCGGACCTCTGGCTATCGAACTCGAGGTTTTGATCTAGAACTAAATAAAGTACCGTATTCTTTTTCCTTGTAGCTTTTTGCAAAGATTCTTTTTATCAGGAATAGTGGGTGGAAAAAACGCTCACTGAAACCATAAGGAAAACTAAGTTTTTAATTTTTCTATGCACTAAAAGTCCAACCAATCTACCAATTTTCATCAGTCAGATGTGCTGCATTTAAATGATAGTAATTGCAAAGAAGTTTTGTGATGCCATGCCCGCACATTGCATGGAAAATTTTATAAATTCAATTTTGTTCTTTGTATAAGTTAACCCGATCGCCTAGGTCGTCGCCGACCGCAACCAAAGCTGCTGTACCCGCCGTCGTCGTGGTCGTCGTCGTCGTCGTCATCGTCGTCGTCGTCGTCGTAGTCAAGGTCATCGTCATTATCATCGACGATAACTATTTATGCTGACACAACTATTTCTATCAACGATTTAAGAAAAGTCTTACTTTGGTGTACCCTTGTCCATGTTAATGATAATTGCGCTGTTAGTACTTATGATAGAAACTTCATTTAGGCTTTTGTTTTTAGAAAAAATACCAGCCTTTGTAATTGCGTTTAAATAAATTTGATATCTTTTCTCAGTTTGAGCCTGTTCCACTTTTCCTGACCATACTAATTTTTTTACTGACTTTGGGCTCATTTTTCTCCAGAAAATGCGTAATCAACATGATGTTTTAATAATTTTTTTTAATGTATGTAACAATACTAAAAATAAAAGTAGGTATCAAGTTTGCCGAATAACCCATAGATTTTATGATATTTTGGAAAAACAGCGGCAGGTAAAATTTAAAAAAAAAATGTTTTTTTAGCTTTGAGCTCGAAAATTTATTAATGAATTACTAAAACAGTTAAAACGGGTGCAATCTGATATTCTTTGGCTTGAATACATGCTAATTTTTATTAAGTTGAATTCTACAAAATATCTGCAGTTGTTGCAAAATGATTTATCAGAACTATTTGAAGACATTCCGTAGGTTCAACTGGCTTTATCTTTTTCCTAACTTGATGGTGCTTCAGTCCAGTTTGCTGGAGAGGTTTAAAATTGACAAGATGAAGAGTAAGCGCTACTAGTTGGATAGTAAAAAGTTAGAGCAGTTCAATGGTCTGCAAGATCATCTGCCCTACAATATTGGATGTTTTTGAATGGGGAAGAATGAAATAAATCATTTATATAACCAAAACAGCAACTTAAAGTGCATTAGAAGAGCGCATGCTCAAAGCATCCTCAGAAGTGAGGCAATAGCTAAAAACATTAATATAAATATCAGTGAAATACGAAAACGGGCTGTAGCATGCATACAAAATCAAAGAGAACTCATTCGAACACCTGTTATAACTGTTTTAGTTTACACATAAAATAAAAATTATCGATAAATACAAATATCATTTTTTATTCATAGCTTTTCGAGCTTAAAGCTCGATTTCAACTGCCGCTGTTTTTCCAAATTATCATAAAATCTATGGGTTTTTCGGCAGACTTGTTATTGACTTTTACCCAAGAATCATGCCCTAAAATACTATTGATGAATTAAGGGACACCCTGTATATCAGTATACCACGAAGCGAGCCATACAAAGTACTCTGTTTAGTACAAAACACTTTGATAACAGCACGACTGACAACATAGGCGCGCGAAATAATTTTTAATTTTCGCACGTATGTTGTCAGTCGGTCTGTTATAAAAGTTTTTTGTAATAAACAGTACTTTGGGTGGACCGCTTCGCGGGTTCAAGGATTTTAAATCCCTTTTCAGGTCTTTTATCCCGCTCACGCCACTCCGTCGCTCCGTTTAGTGAATGCTCAGTCGTCTGGCAGGCGTCTATGTTGTTAGTCGGTCTGTTATCAAAGTTTTTTGTACTAAACTAAAAAAATCCGCCCGAAATGTATGAAAACTACTCTATTAAATTTTCAATAAAGCCATAGGGCTTTATTGTACTCTTAGGCCGTGTGTCAATTGCGTTTAAAGTACGTTAAATTTGATCCCATGGCTAAATTTTGACATTACTGATTACTGAGGTGAATACAGTTGTCAACATTTAACCTAATCAGTAGCTCGTTTAAATTTTAACTAGTGGATACATTTTGACCTATTAAGCTTCTTGCACATTACTTACACCATAAACCTATTATACCCGGACTGCTAGCAGCTAACATCACGGCGGTTCCCTTTATTAAAAAAAAAATCGATACACTAGCGGCAATTTGAAAACGAATTAGGCCTAATTTATTCACTCAAAGATGAACATAACTTTTGGATTTTTACAGTCAACTTGAGAAATAGTTCTTATTCACTCGAAGATGTCGTTTTCAACTTTTGATTTTCAACTCTAGAGTTGATAAACGAAGTAGTAGTAAACTTGGGAATTTTCATCATTTCTGTTTATTCATTCATGATATTCAGTTGTCTAAACTTTTCGCTTTTGACTTCGAAAGGGAAAAAATCTTAAAATAAATAATTATTAAATAAAAATAAAGCTCTGTTTTAATTGAAATAATAAAATAAAAAATGTTTCGTGCAAATTACCTGCTTCTGGGAGAATTGGGCGTCATATTTTTTGGAGCAGCGAAGATGGTGCAGAGGAAGAAAATGTATCCCTTGAAAGGCGACAATATAAAATGCTTCCCCGTGTTGGTGTCGATAAATAGGACGACGATGATTTCGTTCTCGCCTCTCAAAAGCAACGACAATTATGTTTTTTTTATTTAATAAAGGATTCATTGCGTTTTGACGAAAGACATTACGGAAAAATATCGGTTAAAAAAAAAACAAAAACAGGTTCTCGTCCGATCACCGAAATCAAGCATCTTCGGGAGCGGTTATTACTTAGATGAAGGACCGCATGAGCATTGAGTTTTTTTCTTGGTATTCTTTTGACTGTGCGCTGAAAAATATATTCCAATTATTCAGAATAAATACAAAATCGACGATAATGGTTTATCCCGAGTTTTTTATTGAATAAGGAAACACAAAATTCTTATTCCAAATATTTTGAATATCTAAAATGAATAAAGAAACATATTCATACTCAAATGCAAAATTATTCTAATGCAAACCAAAGGTTGAAAATGACGTCTTGTGTGTCATGCTTAACAAATGAGAATTATGATCGACTAGAAGTCCAGGTATAATAGGTTCATGACGGCATAATGCAATTTCTGCGTTCAAGATCGTATCCAAAGCGATTTGGACAGATTTGTGTTGAAATTCCTCTGAAAAAAGCTAATGCAACAACAAATCAAGGTATCTGTACATTCTTGGATATGTTGATACCGTCTGATAGGTTTCTAAACGCAAGGAACGTCAATGGAAAATGTATGTTTTAAAAAAATCCATTTAATGCAATTGACACAGCAAATTTAACCAAAATTTTAACGCAATTGACACACGGTCTTAGGTGTGAAATAAAGTCCAAATTGGCTTTGGACTTTATTTCACACCTAGGAGTGCATTAAAGTCCGAAATTTGGTTTTGAACTTTGAATAAAGCACCGTAACTTTTAAACAAACAAAAAAAAAAAAGAAAATATATTGCCGTTAATTAATTTATTTCTTTTTTCATTTACTATTCAACAGTTAACCTACAATTTATCTAAAGCACACAATTCACTGCTTATTTTCTAATTTTAAACAAGTTTCGTCCTGATTAAAATATGAAAATATGAATTTCTAAATTAAAATTCGTCATTACGTACACTGTGGCGTATACGTACTTTTAATATTATTATTATTATTATTTTTATATTATCCTTAAATTTAGTAAAAAACAAATTTGGTGTCTACATTTAACAACCTCTTTCTTTTTCTCAAACTTACATACATAAGCAAAAGATTTAATTTTATTTTTTTTAGCCAACTAAACATCTACATTTATGTATGTACGTATTTCTTACCGAAATTATTTTTGAGCAAAAAAAAATACAAATACAAAAATACAAAAATGTCAGTCTTGTAAGTTCTAAATCCACTTCTTAAAATGATAAAAATCAAAATTTTAATTTGTGTATTGTGTGATTTTTCGCGCATTGATTTTTGTGTAGACCAAATAAATTGTAGATCGTGAACTCGCTGTCGAGTTTTAACTATAAAGGCAAACAAAAGATGTTATGTGTGCATGTGCGTGTACATTGTACAAAGTGCATCAATAGTCCAATATTTCGGAAAATAGTAATATTGTGGTAACGTTTCCAACTCTTTCAAATTCTGGATTATTAAAATGGTTAACAAATTAATAGACAATATGAAAGTTCCGTCAGACTTATGTAGCTTTCATAGTGTGACAAAATTATACATATATACTTCTTACTATATGAACTCGGGGCCTATATTAATGCTTTTGTAAGAAATAATAACAAAATGAAAATTCAACATCGTAACAATTCAATCGTTTTCATTTTCCTTCTTTTTTTTTAAATTCAAGTACAATTTATTTTCGCTTCCACTGTGTACGTACTAGTTCAGTTAGTTTTCGCTTAGCGGTCGATTGGTAGAGTTTTTGTGATGTTGCTTTTTCGTGGTGTAGCAGAAGTAGGTTTTTTTTTCTTCTTGTATCCTTGGCATTGTCGTTTGGTTGGCTTGCTCTTTAGTTATTTATTGAATTTATTCAATTATTTATGTTAATATAGAATGAATGACGAGGTACATGTGTTTTTCTACCTCCATCTTGGTAAAAGGACTCTTGTTTGCTTGTTTTGTTCCCCTGCCACAACACACAGCATCCCTCGCTCTAAAGAATAATCCATATCGTTGGGAAGGTGATGTTGAAAAAAAAAACATATTTCGAGCAACAAGGTCCTCTATCCACTCGCTTCCGGTTCATATGCTATACATAGTAGATTTCTGGCTTCAATTTTGTTCTTGTTCTTGGTATGTTGTTTTGAAAGTTTTCATTATCCTAGCCAAATTGAGGCAATAAATTTTAATAGTGTCAAGTGTTAGACACTTGAAAGGATGTGCGATTATTTCTTGATTTTTTGTTGCTTGTCCGTTCGGATACCTTTTTCTAGCTTGTTTTTGGATATAAATAGATAGATAATAAAATCCCCTACGTTGTGTTGCTGTCCCAAGGTGCTGTGGCTGTCCCCGAGAGATATTCCTATGTCGGTCGTGTGCGTCGTTGTTGGATCGTGATGGCTACGAAAAGCGTATTTCATAATTAAGGAGTTTTTTTTGTGTTGCTTTGTGTGATTCATTAACTTAAGATGGAGTCTCTTGTTTTTATGTCTCGTCGCCGCTTGTGCTCCTTCGCACTCTATGAGTTGAGTCTTACTTTGCAAATGAATTGTTTAGTTATTCATCTAATGGATGCCGTGGCAATGGGAGCAAAGGAATTGCACTCACTTAAGTACATCCATATCTAAGTGTCTTACTTGGTGTATAAAATGTAGACTTTATCCGCTGCCGCCGCCCGCCACTGCACCGCACCACTTGCTGGATAGCTGATGATGCTGATTCTACTGTGAATATAGAAAGTGCAGGTAGGAATTTTATATGTGACACTTACTCAGAATATTGTTACAGTACTGGATTTATTTTTTAAACTCATTTCTTTGCTTTCCTCCATTACTCATAATTAAAGGAATTCATTTGCACAGGAAGTCCTCCAAAGCCTGGCTCACTCTCTCTCTCTAGCTATGGTTAAATTTAGGACTGTTGTAGATGTAGATGGAAGAAGTGCTGTTAAAGGTTCAAGCTCTTTCATGGTATGTGTAGTGTAAGTATATATACCCACCTAAATGTGTGACAGCAAAGAGAATATCAAATGAATGTGTCCTAGCTAGGCATTCGGAATGGGAAATAATTAAAATTATTCTGATTGAGGTACAGGATCTGCGTATACTCGTATATTTTCATGGCTGAAGAGTAAGGAACGGTTGATTTGGGTGAACACTGAACATACAAGTTTTTAGTTAATTTGTGTGACTTTAGACCTGTAGATGGGTTGTGTGAGATTCTTGTGGCACTCACTAATTAAAAATTTCCTCTCGCAGGCATATTTCTCATCATATACACATGCTTTAGATAAGTTTGAAATAACTTTGGAATTTCGGGAAGAGAAAATTTAAAGCTTTTTGTTTCATACTATCAACACATGCTTAAATTTTATCAGAAATTTTAACACTTGGGTAATAACTTGGGCAAAAATGGTTTTTCATGAGTTACAGCCTTTTGATGGGAAGTAACAAATTCTCCAGGAGGATTTTTTGTCATGAAAATGTGCTTTTTTTCATCTAGGTAATCAAATTATAGCTGTATTTTATTATCCCCCAGATCTGGCCTGGATATGAACATGATAATGAAACACGGAATCACAATGACAGCAATATTATATACCCACCTCTTTCTTTCTTATTATTCAGGTACATATTTCTTTCTTTATTCATCATAGCCATCTACTCGTCAAAGTAAAAAATAATTTTTGGAAGGAAAAGCTTAGGGTGTGTGAATGGATTTGAAAATCCAAATCCAAAAGCAAAGCTGAATCTTGAATCCAAAATACAAGTATTTTCGGATTCAAATCCAATCCGATTTGGATGAATAAAATGGAGCTAATGTTAATTTCCCAATTTCGGGCGACTGTTTTAGGTTGTGTAGAATGTAAAGGGGTCGTAAAGACACGCAAACAGACCGACGGACGGTGTGTTGAGTATATGGTTATGAGGTGATCAAAGGTTATGAGTATATAGAGGTATTCTATGTAGTCATTACATAAATGTGTACGCATTACATAAATGTAAGTTTTGTATTCATTATGAAAAAAATATGTACCCAACTACTCATTCAATAAATAAATATCACAATGGTGTGTTTATAGTTTTATGTAATGGCTAAAGTTTCCATGCACTTACTACATCTCACTACTCTCTTTCTTAACTTGACTTTTTATCGTGCCCCCTATACTTTCTTTACTTCTTTTTTTTATTACTTGCTGTGATTTTTTTTTTTTTTTTTTTTTTTATATTCCACGCGCGCAAAAGGGGTCGAATAAAGGCTTTGTAGATCACAGCCAGATCAGAAGGGGAAAAAAACTTCTTGCATCTACGGAGAAAACCTAAACACTTAGCAGCGTTTTTGGCGACATCAAATATGTGGTCATTCCACAAAAGGTGGTCTGTGACACACATACCGAGAATTGAGAGCTTCGGTTTCCTCGATGCAAGCGCCGCTCATGGATAGCGGCATTGGGGGTGGGTTTCATTTTAACGACAGTAGACAGCATTGAGTTTTTGAAGCATTAAATTCTACGCGGTTTTTGATTCCCCATTGGACAATGCTGTCGAGATCAGAATTTAGTGAGCTTATCATACGCTGCCGTTCAAGTTCCACATCCGAAGGACATGGATGAGAATCTGTAAACGAATATGAGAAACTGAGGGTACTATCGTCAGCAAAACAGTTTAATGGATTAGAAGTTTCAGACAAAAGATCATTTATAAAAATAAGGAAGAGAGTCGGAGACAAAACGGAGCCCTGGGGCACACCAGCATTTATTTTGTGGATTTTAGACTTGAAACCGTCCAATACGACTTGTATTGAACGGTCCGAAAGGTAATTTCTAATCCAACGAAGAAGAGGTTCATCGAAACCAAATGCGCGCATTTTCGATAAGAGAGCTTGGTGCCAAACTCTATCAAACGCTTTTGAAATATCAAGTGCAATAATCTTACTTTCTCCAAAACGATGTAAAGATTTGTTCCACTGTTCGGTGAGATATACCATCAGATCACCAGTGGACCTATTGCTACGAAAGCCGTACTGCCGGTCATTAAGAAGCTTTCGTTCCTCGAGATATTTCTTGAGCTGGAAATTAAGCAGCGTTTCCATGACCTTGGAAAGAAGGGACGTAAGTGCAATTGGCCGATAGTTTGAGGGTGAAGAAGATACGCCTTTTTTAGGGACAGGCTGGACAAATGCTGTTTTCCATCCACTCGGATAGAGACCAGTAGAGTAGGACAGATGGAAAAGCTTACGCAGTGGTTTCTTCAGAACAATGAGAGGGATACCATCCGGGCCAGCGGATTTGTGTACATCGAGATCCTTTAGAACTCTAGCAACTGCACGAGTGCGAAAGAAGATTTGTCCCAAAAAATCATTTACGCTCTCAAGTACAGGAGGAGTCATAACACTTTCTGGCAGCATCGAATTAACAGCAAACTGTGCTGCAAGCAAATTGGCTTTATCTTGCGAGCTGACAAAAGGAGTATCATTGAAGACGAGCGTTGGAACCGAGGACGAGGTGGTATTTCGTATGTTTTTTACAAATGACCAAAAATTTTTACTACCTTTGGGACATTGTAGTATTTTTTGTCGTAATTTTTGATCATGTAAAAATTTGGTTCTTCGAATATGAACGTTACAGGTCTTTCTAGCTTGTTGAAACTTTTTCCGGTTTTCCTCTGTAGGCTTGGCTTTATAACATCGGAAGCTTACTTCTCTAACCCTAATAACCTCTTTACAGCTCGAATCAAACCATGAGTTTTCTTTGGGTTTGATAGATTTCACCCTATTCGGGATAAAATTTCTCATTCCACAAAGAATCAAGTTTGTAATCATATCTGCACTGGCGTCAACATCACTATCGAGGAAGCATAGTGACCAGTTAAAGCTCTTGAAGAAATTATTGAGACCGTCCCAGTTCGCTTTCTCGTATTGCCAAACGGTTCTCTTTGGGATTTTTTCTTTAACTGTGATTTGGTGGCACGAGAAATTTGCAGATATGGCACAATGGTCTGATGAGCCTAGAGGAGATAATACACTAATAGTGTATTTATTCGGGTCAGAGGTAAGGAACAAGTCTAGAGTGTTGGCGATTTGACCTGCAACGTCAGGAATCCGAGTAGGCTCGTCAACAAGCTGAGTCAGGTGGTTTAACTCAGCAAAAATCTCGACATACCTTCCTTCGGGTGTTGTCTGACCAGAATAGCGTAGCCACGAAGAATTGTGTACATTGAAATCGCCCGTAACAACGATTTCACTGTGCGGATAATGGGAAACAATTCTCAGGATTGAATCGGACAGCGCATCGAATTCGTTAGAAGTCGAATTACTATCCAAACTTTGGCTACGATAAATGAAACATGTATGTATGATGTGCTTATTGACGGTGAATTTTAACCACATGAAGTTAAAGTTTGTATTTAAACAAGGGCCATATTGTGGTTGAAGCTGATAAGCCACATCATTACGTACATATATTGCGAGACCGTGGTGTAGGAAAAATAAAGGCACTAAGCTATAACCAGGTAGGCTAAATTCGGAGTAATCAGAATTTTCACCTACCTGGGTTTCACTTAGTGCCAAGACTGCTGGCCTGTTTTTTACAGTATGTACGTACACAGCACAGAAATTCTTTCTCAGCCCCCGAATGTTGCTAATATCGACCCTAAATTCACCTACCATTACGAAAAAACAAACGTTAAAAACCAAATCAGACAGTTATCTATGCTGATATTGAGTTTGGGCCCCAATAAAACTTCACAATACAAAACACTACCAGTGTTATGCCTTAGTAGTATGTATTGATCCGCCCCTGGAAACCCAAAACCAATATCAGCAATTTGTCTGATTTACTTCGACTCAATCAATTACATACATTATATGAGATGAGCCACACATTGTATGTAATGACTAAGCCGAAAGCAATGTGAATGATGAGGGAAGGAGAGATAAGGAAAATTTACCGCTTGCTGATTTTAGTTTTGTGGAGCATCAGGTTCATGGGCATGGTGCACTTTTGTTGTTGTTTTTGTACACAAACACAAGCACTGGCACTGACACTGGCACTTTCTTTTTATTGCAATTTTTTTTGTGTATTTTATTATTTTATTAGGCTATTGATTTTGATTAGGCAGGGATTTATCGATTTATTATTTAAATTTCACACTGATAAAGGTGATATGGTATATGGACAGAGGTTGGTTTAATATTTTTTTTTAATTTGTTTGTTTAATTTTTTGCTGGGGTATTGGCCGCGGTAAAGTTTTCAACTTCCGACACGTCTGGTCGCGGTGGGATGCGATTCGGTACTCAATGAGATGAGTACATTTTAATTTTAACTTTGCTGGTGATTTTTAAATATTTCTCCATAAAAATCGTCTGAATACATGTTTCTTTTACGCAGCGCATATCTTGCTATGATGAATATTTTTTTTTTTCATTTTAGTCTAAAAGCTGGCAGCAGATTTTGGTCGTGAAAGGAAACCAAAAGATATGAATAGTATAAGAAGTCCTGGTGAAGGTGATAACGAATACGTTCGGCTGCCAGCATGTAGTGGCCCCGTTACCACGTAAAAGTGCATCAAAAGTACAACTTTTCTGAAAATTGGAATCGGGTGGGAAATCATTTCAAATGTAATACAACTTGTCGCCATGCCTGATTACAAAAATGGTTTTGACAGACGTCTAGGTGGCCCCAAAACCCAGACAGACGTCCCCGAAAGCTATTTTTTTTGGCACATTTAAATTTTTTTTGGGTCAAGATCTTTTGATTGGGATACATTTCAAGTTCAAAATCTTATTACTTTTTTTTATACATTAATGCTCTGGTAGTCAAGACCTTCCGATTGCGATACATTTTGGTGGCAAACAGACGCGATTAAAGTCGCGGATTTTTTATTGAAATTTTAAGATAATTGATGTATAATTATCTAAAAATTTCAATAAAAAATCAGCGACTTTAATCGCGTCTGTCGGGGGTTCTGCGGCCACTTAGACGTCTGTCATGTACATATTCGCACTCAGGGGGTCAGGATCATTCGTTTGTGATACATTTCAAGTGGTTTCCTTTTTGACAAAAAACGCAAACAAAAAAAAAACGCATTTTCAGGGACGTCTGTCGGGGGTTTCGGGGCCACTTAGACGTCTGTCACGTACATATTCACACTTAGGGAGCCCATGGCTAAAAGTTGTGATCAATTTCAGGTGGTTTCACAAAAGCCTAAAAACGCAAAAAAAAAAATCGCGTCTGTCGAAACCATTTTTGTAATCAGGGAGTTGATGGCATCAAATTGTATTACATTTGAAATGGTTTCCCGCCCTATTACAATTTTCAGAAAAGTTGTACTTTTGATGCACTTTTACGTGGTAACGGGCCACTACATGCTGGCAGAGAATTCGTTATCATCTTCACCAGGACTACTTATACTATTCATATCTTTTGGTTTGCTTTCACGACCAAAATCTGCTGGAAGCTCTCGGTCTATTTGAACGTCTAGTTCGTTTTAAATATTTGCTACGTAAATAATGACAAAAAAAAAAACACGTGTATTGTACTCAGATTTAATATTATTATTTATTAGGTACATAGATCTACACTGCCCTTTACTGGATTGTTGCCACTCTTTTCATAAACTTTTTGTCGACGATATTTTTTGTTGGACTGTTTTTTTTTTACCAGAAAAGTTAAGAAGCTGTGATTAAGTTCATAAAACAATGACATACAAATGAAGGTGTAACCAGTCATACCAGAGTTTAACCGATTTTCTCGTGACTTTATTACTTTATAAAATCAAGGCCGTAAACTGACAAATATTGGGGGGGAAGGTGTACCTATGATTTTCAAGAAAAAAGGTTTAGTATCCGCCCAAAGTTTTTAATCTTGATTCTTGATTCGCTATCAGCAAGTTACACTTGTTTGAAAAAAAAGCAATTACTTACTTAATATACAGGCTTATAAAACCAACAGTTTTGCTGGTGTTTATTTTTCCGTAGGTTTTTGATTCGGTTTCACCCGTGTTAATACTGTTTTTTTGATTCTATTTGAATTAAAAATACGACTTCTTCGTAACGGCATGTGAATCTCTTCGTGTGCCGCCAAAAACAGGTCTTTTTTGATGAAGCGAAGAACTAAACTGGGGAAGAGTACGATAACTTTGGCGCCAAAAATTGATAACGTTTTTTTGTAGAAGGGTCAAAACCAATCACTTTTAACTATAGGAGGGGGGGTCTATCTCACCCCATTTAGCAGGAAGGGGCATTTTAGAAAAAAATGACATTAAATGGAAACAAAAAAAAATATTAAAAAACAACGGCAACATTTACAGTAAAGTACTATACCTGTTTTGAAAGCCAGTAATCTGTTCTTTAATCTTAAAGTTAAATTGATTTATTCATGCCTACAGTTCTTAAAAAATTTGCATGCAAACTCAAAAGTTTGATACAAAAATGAAAAAAAAACGTTTATAGCTGTTTTTTTTTTATATTGTGAAATGAAGTGCTAAATTGGCTTTTAGAATTCAATTGATATATCCATTCTGAATCGAATTTTTGATAAAGTTTTTGATAAAATTGAAAATTACTTTAACTACTTTTTTTTATAATCGTTTGATATTAACGGTTTTTTTTTGCTTTTTTTTATATTTAGCGCGTGCAAAAGGGGTTGTGACTACCCTTAATATGATATACACAGCACGAGCGATTAGGTAGATTGGAGGGGATTTAAAAGGAGATACCGATGCACAATGGTTTAAAACGTCTGTAGGTAACTATGGGAGGGGAAAATTGAGCTGGGTAGAGCATTCCACATTCGAGTAGTGCGACTAAAGAAAGAATCTCTCTTCTTAACAGTATGTCCGAAATTGGGCTCAAGGGTAAACTGATGGGCATTCCTAGAAGCGCGAGTATTACGGTTGAATTGTTTAAGGGGAGGAATGCAACTAACTATTTCGCTAGAGCATTGTTTATGGAAATAACGGTAAAATAACGAAAGACATGAAACATTTCGACGGTGCTGAAGAGATGAGAATGTTTCCGTTATAGTTCTTTCACCTATCATTTTAAGAGCATTCTTTTCAATTCTATCCAATAAACTCAAGTGGGTTATTGGAGCACCTGCCGAAATGTGGGAGTTGTACTCAAGTTTTGGACGAATAAAGGCTTTGTAGGTCACAGCCAGATCAGAAGGGGAGAAAAATTTCTTGCATCGACGGAGAAAACCTAAACACTTAGCAGCATTTTTTGCGATGTCGAATATGTGGTCGTTCCATAAAAGGTGGTCTGTGACACACATACCGAGGACTGAAAGCTTTTCGGTTTCCTCAATGCAAGTGCCACTCATGGATAGTGGCATGGGGGGTGGGTTTCATTTTAACGACAGTAGACAGCATTGAGTTTTTGAAGCATTAAATTCTACACGATTTTTGATTCCCCATTGGACAATGCTGTCGAGATCAGAATTTAATGAGCTTATCATACGCTGCCGTTCGAGTTCCACATCTGAAGGACATGGATGTGAATCTAAGAACGAATATGAAAAACTGAGGGTACTGTCGTCAGCAAAACAATTTAATGGATTAGAAATTTCAGATAAAAGATCGTTTATGAATATAAGGAAGAGAGTCGGAGACAGAACAGAGCCCTGGGGCACACCAGCATTTATTTTGTGAATTTCAGACTTGAAACCATCCAATACAACTTGTATTGAACGGTCCGAAAGGTAATTTCCAATCCAACGAAGAAGAGATTCATCGATACCAAATGCACGCATTTTCGATAAGAGAGCTTGATGCCAAACTCTATCAAATGCTTTTGAAATATCAAGCGCAATAATCTTACTTTCTCCAAAACGATGTAAAGATTTGTGCCACTGTTCGGTGAGATATACCATCAGATCACCATTGGACCTATTGCTACGAAAGCCGTACTGCCGGTCATTAAGAAGCTTTCGTTCTTCGAGATATTTCTTTAGCTGAAAATTAATCAGCGTTTCCATGACCTTGGAAAGAAGGGACGTAAGCGCAATTGGCCGATAGTTGGAGGGGGAAGAAGACACGCCTTTTTTAGGGACAGGCTGGACAAATGCTGATTTCCATCCACTCGGAAAGAGACCAGTAGAGTAGGACAGATGGAAAAGCTTACGCAGTGGTTTTGCCAGCGTTGAAGAACACCTCTTCAGAACAATGGGAGGGATACTATCCGGGCCAGCGGATTTGTGTATATCGAGATCTTTCAGAACTCTGGCGACTGCACGAGTGCGGAAGAAGATTTGTCCCATAGAATCATTTGCGCTCTCAAGTACAGGAGGAGTCATAACACTTTCAGGCAGCGACGAATTAACAGCAAACTGTGCTGCAAGCAAATTGGCTTTATCGATTGAGCTGACAAAAGGAGTATCGTTGAAGACGAGCGTTGGAACCGAGGACGAGGTGGTATTTCGTTTTTTACAAATGACCAAAAATGTTGAATAGTTTGGTTATCTCACTTTGAGAATTGATGTGGGGGAGTACGTAGCAAAATAATAAGGGATTTTTATAGCGGGGTGTAGATAATGCAATCATTTTGTATTAAGAGCCGTGCGTTTATCTAACTTCGTTTAGGCGGACGGGGCAATTTTCTACAAAATAACTTTGAATGAAAAAAAACAACGTCAACACTAACAATGCTAAAATTACAGGTTTTCTGAAAGCCAGAAACTTGTTATTTTATTTTTCGTTTCAACCAAGTTATTTGTGTTAGTACTTTTTTTTGAAAAAAATACTTTAAAAACCCAAAATTTAGCGGGACAGAAGCCCAAAAAAGGGAGTTAAAAAAGCGGTCAACCCAAGGACTGTTTATTACAAATAAACTGAAAGCACACCAACTGACAACATAAGCGCCTGCCTGGCGACTGAGCATACCCTAAGCGAATTGACGGAGTCGCGTGAGCGGGACAGATGATCCAAAAAGGGAGTTAAAATCCTTGATCCCGCTAAGCGGGCCATCCATTATTAGCCCAGGAAACAAAAACATGGCTCCATACAAGTTTCTAAATTTTGGTAATAGCTTTGATACTTACATATATTGTACCTAATACTATTATACAACTTTTCAGAAATATTCTTGACTGTAGCTGTTGAGCATAAAAATAACGGGATTTTAGTGTGATTTTTTTTTTAATTTTTGGGAATTCTTCGTTTCATTAAAATGGCTATGATCAATCGTCAAATGATTGATAATTGTTTTTTCTTATAAAAATATTATACGAAATATATAAACCTTAAATTTTGTTTAAGAATACACTAAAAGTCAAGTTTTTGGAAAAAAGTCGTAATGGAGGTTGGTTTAGTTTTGTTAAATCGTAATTTAACAACTAAAAAAAAAAACAAAATTTTTATTATTATTATTATTATAACTTTATTGAAGTATAAAATAAATTACATTTTCAATAATTAATAGATAAAGCGATAGCTACCAAGACTTTTCGCTATTTGATATTTAAAATATAACTAAATTAAGTGTTCTAGCTTCAGTTTTAAAATAATTTCATATACTGATCTAATGTTAATATCGGTTATGTTTGTCAAGAGTTGTTGAAGGTGTTTACCAGAGATGTTTTTGCATATTCGATCGATGTAAGTGCATTGAGGCATATGAGATATGGTGAAGATTGGTTTTTCGTCACAGTAGTCGCAAAGTGGGGCAGGTTCTTTGGTGATTAAATGTTTGTGGGTTATGTTGGTATGTCCCAATCTGAGCCTTATATAGGGCTTAATCATCGAGACAGGTAAATGTAGTGGATATAAGGCTTTTTCAGCGGATGGGTTGAGCATTGAATAATGGTGTTGATATTCAGACCAAGTATCTATGGTTTTGTTTTTCATTGTCTTTGAGAGGTGTTTTTTCAGATCTTTTTGGTTGAATTGATAGAATTCGACAAGGGGCTCCATGAGCGCTTGTTTAGCTTCTCTATCTGCAATTTCGTTGCCAATAATGTCTGTATGTCCCGGTACCCAGTCCAATTTGAGGGTGTTTTTTTCGGCTATAAGTTTGTCACGGATTTCTGCAACAATGTTAGAAGAGTTGTTTATGTTTTTGATGGCGTTAATTGATGACAAGCTGTCAGTAAAGATAATTGTTTTTTTTCGTTTTTGCAGCTTGAATAGCTTGTAGTATGGCAAAAGCCTCAGCCGTAAAAGTGGATGTGGTGTCATGCAGCAAGCCCTTAATAATAACAGAGCCGTTTTCATTTACAACAGCGAAGGAAGTTCTGTCATTTGTTTTTGATGCATCAGAAAACCAAAATTGCCACCCTAGCTTTTGATAATTTTCTTTTATTTCCAGAAACATAGTTTTGTAGATTATCTTGTTAGTAAATGCTTTTGGATATGCTGTGAGTTGAGAGATTATAGATTGGTTGGTTAAATTCCATGGAGGAAGATTTATTTTTAGTTTGTTTGCTGTGCCGATTGGGATGTTAAGGTCAACAGTTGCTTTAAGAGCCTTTTGTAGAGCTGAAGGATATTTCGGTGTTTTTTTTCTTTTTAGTAATTTTTTGACATCATCGTGAACAGGAGTTGTGTATGGAGAGCTGATTTTTTGAATTATCTGCCATGTAAGAAACTCGAGTCTATCATTTAAATGTGGAAGTCCAGTTTCAGTTATAATAATTTTGATGGGCGTTGTGCGAAAAGCTTTGAGACTAGTCCTTAGGGCTGAGTGGTATGTTGATGAGATGAGCTGCATGGATGTTTTAGAGCATTTTCCATAAATTGGTAGGCCATAGTCGATTTTTGAGAGTATTATAGACCTGACAACATTACCGATAGTATTAATACTGCAATTACTTTTTTTTGAAGACAAATACTTTATTAGATTTTGCCTGGTAGTAAGGCTTTTTTTTAGGTAAGTGCAGTGGTCCTTAAAACTATATTTTGAATCAAACATGATGCCTAATATTTTTGAACAATTTACATTTTTAATATCTTAAGCATTCAATTGTGCAGAAAACCTCATTTTTTGAATTAGATACAAAATTTGTTTAACTGTGTTTGAGAAGATTTTAATAGCACCCATTTTTCCCAAAATTCCTATAGAGACATGCCTCCATAGAAAATTCTAAATTTCGGTAATAGGTTTGATACTTACTTATATTGGCCCTTATACCATTATATGACATTTCAGACATATACCCACCAAAAATAATAATGGTATTTAATTGTGATTTTTTTTTTTATTTTTGAAAATTTTTCGATTAATTAAAATGGCTTGATGTAGGAATAAGTTTGATACATGAAATGTTTAGAAATTGTTAGATATGCTGTGAGTTGAGAGAAAACAAAATAAATTCATGCGTAAAACTATTTAAAAATACACAAAATTTCAATTTTTTTGTAAAAAAAAACGTCAATATCCAGGTTAAATTTGGTTTTTACGTAGACTTATACAAAAACAAAAAAAAAACAATAATATTCCACAAAAGACACCACTTGATGAAGTACGGTTCCGTGGTTACAACAGGGTGATTGCTAATCTGCAGTTACATTCTAAATTTGATTTAGCTTGTCTTCCTCCAACTTAAGCTGCTGCAGATCAGAATTCATATCGCGTATATCATCAAGTACAAGCTTGGCTGAGAAATGCTTTGGGACCAACCGATTGGGGGTGTAAATCCGTCAAAAGCGAATTAATTCCTGTAACAACAGATCTGCCACCAGCTCCAGAACATCTCCTTAAATTAATATCTTGTAACTGTTGGACACATAAAAAAAAAATCGGGTGACACAACGGCCATGAAGAACCAGGGCCTAGTGACTAACAACTCGCAACCATTCCTGTGTGCGCCTTTCGAGAGGAATGGAAGGGACCTACAATTTTATGCCGAATCCGAACGGCTAGACGAGAGGCACTTATTCGTGACAAGTAATACTCTTGGAGGATTTGTCAATTCCTCGCAAGAGGCAGTAGCCCTGAAAAAAATCTTTTTTGTTCTTAGGTGGACGAGGCTGGGAAGCGATCCCAGACCTCCAGCATAACAGTCGAACGCACTAACCATTACGCTACGGCCTACTACAAAAACTGTTGGACACAATGTACATCAAAATGCGAATGTAGGCGATCAGGAAAGCTATGTACAGTGATGTGTGGAACATGCCAGGGAACGTCCTGCAATAATACCAATGGCGAAGTTACCATCTGACCGAAGTAGATGCCAATGAGTTTTAATTCAAATTTTTGTAATACTAATAAATTTGTAGGTAAAATAACTTTATATATAAACTATAATGTACCTAGAAACAAAAAACTAACATTTAAGCAAATAAAATATTGATAAAAATCTATGTATAACTCAATGTATATTGCAGTAATATCCCCAGAAGGAACCTGCAAAATATCATAAAAGACTTAAAATAAAATTATTAACAAAATAAAATATTTTTTTTTTAGTGTTATTCAGTACCGTTAGCTATTCAATTTAGATAGTGAATATTTTGTACCACGTTTAGTGCGTAATACACACTTTTGTAATACCACATATGACGGAAAATATAATTAAGAACAAACTAATACTGCAATTAGTTTATTTGGGTCCGGTTAAATACTCTGTTTTAACAAAAAACACTAAAAATAAATAATAGAAATTTGACAAATTTAATGCTACTTTAAAAAACAAGTTAACATACAATCTTAAAAACAATTTATTGCTGCATAACTTAAAATAGTTTGAAAGTTCAAAAAATGTACCGTTGTATTTTTTTTTTTAGAACAAAAATAATTTTTTTTTGATGGTTGTCTCTTGAGTAAATTCAAAATATTCTGAGAACGGTAAATATTTTATCTATGACCACATATTTTAAACAATGCGAAATCGAATAATAAACAAACTAAATTACTTTTTTGTTTATAAAAATCCTTTGACTGTTAAATTGGAACGATAAGAACTGTACAAAAATTGCAAAATTTTTACTTTTTCAACGTTTAATAAAATTTTTACCAAGTTTAAGACACTTAAAAAAAAAAAATCTTTAATCTTATGTTAAATATAATTTTGCGTAGTTTGATGTATTTTTTAAGTTTTAAGCCGTTATTTTTTTTTTTTTGTAAAAACTGCAAAAATTTAGTTTACATTTTCACTTTTTCAACGCTTACTAAATTTTTATTAAAATTATTTAAGATATATCTACAAGAAAAATCTGAAAAATATCTCAAACAATGTTGAACTTAACAGTGAAAAAAAGTGTGTTTTTTGATTTTGTTTACAATTCCGTTTTAACAGCAAATATTGTAAAAAAATGTTTAAGATGCTCACTTTTTCAAGTTTTTATACAAAATTGATAGACTTATCGGTACATAATAAAATAAAATTTTTTATATTTTATTTTTTTACCTTATACCTTAATTTTTTTTTCGTGATTTGTCTTTAAATAAAATGTTGTTGTTTTTGTTTTTTTTTTTTACAGAAGCTTGTAAGATATATCAAACGATGCAGAATTAATTGATTAACAAAACTGTATTTTTAGTTTTTATTTATATTTGTTAAAAATTGCATTTTAACGGAAAAAACCCAAAAAAGTTTAGAAAATTTCAATTTTTAAACTTTGAATAAAATTTTTACTGATTTTTGGATTTTAGATATAAAAGCAAAAAATGAACCATGATAAAAAAATTAATTATGTATTTTTTGAGATATTTTAGAAGTTTGTGGAATGTACCGTTATATATTTTTTTTTTGTCATCACCAATTTTTTTTTTTCAAACGCTGATTACGCAGATTGCTCAACAGCTAGAGACCAGGATAATTCCTCAAATACTCCTTTTAAATAGCCATACAACCCATCAAAATCCTAAACCTATTACCAAAATTTATGATTTTTGCACTAAATTCCTGGGCTATAAATTGAGTTTTTAAGAGAAAAATTAGTTAACTTTCAGATGTAACAATATAAAAAAAAAATAATTTCTAAAAGCGTCAAATATAGCGAGAAAGAGTTTTTTCCAATTTTGTTTGGGATGTCTAGAAAACCACGAAATGAAAACCGTAAAAACAGGAAAAACTCACAATATACTCGACAATATTTTATTTATTTTTTCTGCAATAAAAAACTGTTAACAAAAACAATAAAAAACTGAAAACCTGTCACCTAGATTATAAAAAAAAAATGAGTCTGGGGTCGACCCACACTAGTAACTTTCCATTGGTGCACTTGAAAACCATATAAATACATATGTGTGTACCTGTACATGTACATATTTACTTAAATGATGGGTGGTAGAGTAGATATATATTGTATAATTATATATTTTATAGTGCAATAACTTTGGGTTTTTGGATAATCAGTATATAGGTAGGTAAGGTATAGATAGAGATACAGAGCAAAATGTGACATTACCTATATTTTGTACTTGTTTATATTTTTTTTGTAAATAGCTTACAAAATGCTAAGATTCTTACTTATAAAACTTTTTTTCCTAACTCTTCTCGGTATTAATTATTTAAGCCAATTATAATAAAGTCAACGAAGGAATTTTGCTTGCATAAAATAGTGCTCTCTGGATTTTTTTTTATATGGTAGGTGTTACCCGCAGGTATAACATACTCAAAGTCCCCATCCCAGGGCCACGAGCTAAACTCAGTAGGGGGGGTTAAAGGTTTCCCTTTTTAGATTTTCGTGAATATTTCCACAACCTAGAATGTTAGCGGAAAAGTATTTACTACTTAATTAGAGACAATTAAATTGTCTATAAAAATATATATTCACATTTTTTCTAGGGTCAATAATAAAGGAGATGCGGGCGGTAGAAAAGTAAACAAATCTGAAGAACCTGTTATTGTCTTAGATATTGAATGTTTTCTGATCAAGTGACCTGGAAAAAGCAAAAAACGTTAATACACATTAATTCACTGTCCATATCATATCAAGGTACTGTTTCTGATAAAATGTTATATGGCTCTTAAGTAATAACTTTAATACTGAATCTTAGTTCTTATAACCCATCACGTACTATTTTTTTAATAAATTTGAATCATATGGGTGATTCTACAGATTATGGAATAAAATTATGATAATTTCGGCACGACACTTTTTGAAGCAAATAGTGGTAAGAACTAACTTTAATGAAACATTAGAACGTCCTTCCACATACCACAAAACGGCCAGTCGAAAAATTTAAAATTATCAGTTTTATGGGCATTTTTTAAAAATTGAGTGGTCAGGGGACTTAATTTTGTTTACGGGGACTAATATTAAACACAAAATATCTTATAAATCATTATATATGTTTTCTTATTTAATATAAAATGTATACACAAAATACACAGTAAAACCTAAAAAAAAAAATACATAAAAGTATCCGGAGTAATTGTTATGTGTACCTAGCATTATATTTTAGATTTCAGTTTTATCGTTGTTTCTAATAAAAAGTTACTAAAAACCGTGGTAAATAAATTATTTTTGTGTAAAATAATTTATTTTTAGGACCGGTAAATAAAAGTAATGAATTTAAAAAAATTTCCTCAATTAAGCACATTTTATTAAAAAATGCCAGCTTAGATAACAATCCAAATATAACAAGCATGAATTTCAAACTAATGTGGTCTTGTAGAAAATTTTATAACAAACAACATTATAGTGGATGGTTTTTTCCTTAGTTGCATATTTTCAAAGTTATAAAGGAAAATGTCGGAAAAAATGGTGTGATTTTAGCGATTTTTTTCACTGTTGCATTGTTCATTGTTGCATTGCAGCAAGCACAGGTTTTTCGAAGTTGCAAACTTATACTATGCTTACACACCCCAACAGCATATCAAAAACGCAGAACTATTGACTGGGCTAAAATGCCTTCTTCACAACTGACATACATAACGGAAGCAATGAACTTTTACTATTATGATAAGAAGATGAAGAAATTTAAATATTAAAATATTGAAATTACTTCTGTTTTAAGTGGAGTGAATGAATAAAATTCAATTAAAAAGTACAACTGACCTTATTCAGAAATAATTGTGTTTCGCCCAAGGTATAACAGTGGGCTCTTCAGTCTAAGACACAAATTTTGGTCGATGTTTTCCGACTCTTATAAAAATCACAGCAAAAAGATACTGTGAATTTTATTATTCTAGGGGAATTTGTTTAAATTCATGCACCCAGAAAATAAATACCCGTGGTCAGGTTTTTTATAATAAGAAGATGAAGAAATTTAAATATTTAAATATTGAAATTACTTCTGTTGTGAAGAGCCCACTGTTATACCTTGGGCGAAACACAATTATTTCTGGAGTTGAGGTCACTTGTACTTTTTAATTGAATTTTACTATTATGTGTTAATGAGATTTGAAACTTCAATATACCATATCTGAAACTTCGATCGGTACATTAGTTATCGAAATTTTTGGCTGTTTCAATCTACCAGGGGACTGATAAGAAACACAGGGGACAAAGTTTAATGATTTTTTTTTTGTAATAAAATAAATAGTTATAAAAGATTTGTTAACGTCATTATAAAGATCACCTTAGGTCATTAATTTATTGTTGGTTTAAATGTGGACCCAAAAATAAAAGAACAGTTATGATTTTTTGTTTGAAAAACAAGCGGGGGACACGTCAGGGGACTGAGAATTAGGCACTTTGAAGAATTTGTTGAGTAACGAAACTCTCAGATCTTTATAATTTTTTTTTGTCATTGTGGGTATCGACTTAATTGACTGCTGTAAAAAAAATAAGATTGATTGATTGAACCGTTTTCAAAATATCAGCGTGGCCATAGAAAATTCCATCATTTCCAGAATCATCCATATAACAGTTTCATCTGACCATTTGACTCAATAACGAAATCGATATACTACATGCAATATTCATACATAAACAAATATTATGATTACCAACTAATGAAGGATCCAATCAGTTCTCATTCCATACTACATAGGTATCAGGACTGTTAATATCAACTGATGGTTTATCCTACATTGACATCATTATGACTTTGCACGTTTACTCGTATTTTCAATATCCCTCGTTGAAATATACAATTTTAACATTTTGGGGAAGTATGGACGGTAAACTGGGGCACATTTGACACCAGGGCACATTTGACTTTGTGATTTTCGGTGTGAACACACCCTTTAAGAAGAAAAGTTGTAAACGAAGCCTCAATTAATATAAAGAAACGTTATAAACTTTGGCAGTTTTGCTTCAACTCATTTTCGAGTAACACGTGTTTTTCTGATTTCGAGATTTTTGATGTAATTTTTGGCCACCGGTTTGTAAGAGATTTGTGAATAAAATAAAAGAGTTTTTTTTTATTGTGAAATAATTATAATGATAGCATTGTTCTTAAAATGTTAATATTTTAAAGCCAATTTTGTTAAAGTAAAACATTAATATAAAAAAAACATTACAAAAGTTATGAAGAACCTTTGGGGCACCTTTGACTTTTGCAAAGGGGGCACATTTGTTAAATGTGCCCCATATTGTTTTGTTATACTAATATTTGTGTTTTATTTATAAAGAAATGGTTAGAAACTAAAAGCGAAAGACAAATTGGATTGTAATCGACGAAGAAAAGGTGAAGAGGGCTATTGCAGACATACGGAAAAACTTGAAACGCCAACATAAGCTTATGAAAAATATGGGGTAAATAGAACCACATTGATAATACGTATGAAAAACCAGGGGTGGAATCGCGTAAGGTGATTTGTGATCATCACATTTGTGACAGTCACAGGTGATAGGATTTGATTTTCCATCTGCGTAAAGTGATCACCAAAAAATAGTGGAAATTTGGTATCACTTTGGGAGAAAATATTGATTTTCACAAATGTAGCAAGATTTGACATTTCTCACAAGTCGGTTTGAAGATTTTCTTTATTGTGGTCACCAAATTTATTGAAAAGTGTTGAAATTGAACAATTTTAGTGAATAGTTGCAAGTTAATTAAACAAAATTGTGAGGTGGTTAGATTGTAAATATTGAAATTTAAAAATATAAATGTGTTTCGAGCTCAAGTGTTTAAAAGAAACCGTCGTGGATTTTTTTCTCTGCAGATTTAAAGAAACCCGCGCTTCGAGTTCCCTGTATCCATTAATGAAAATTAGTTTTTTTCTGGAATAAAATCACAATTGTTTGTATTAATTTTGCCAACTTTTCAATGAAATCAATTCATTTTTATACTTAATAGAAAGACGTGACCATTTAACGCAGTTTTTAATAGATTTTTTAGGAGATATGATCCTCATTGGACATAATATTTTAATAAAACTATTCGTACGTACATACTCGTATGCACATAATGTTTTTTCATGTCAAATTGTATTTGAATGCCCTGTTAGAAATAAAAAAAACTAGTTGATATTCATTGAATATAAATTTATTTAAAATATAAGATACTTTCACTTGAAAATTCAGAAAATATAGCATACATTTATAGTTTAACATGAAAGTGATAGCTAAATAGCTGTCACCAAAAATAGTCATACAAATGTGATTATCACTGGTGACAGTCACCTTACGCAGACGGAATGTGTCAATAATGACTATCACTTATCACCTTAGCCGATTCCACCCCAGGATTCCTTAAAAGACTGTTCTGATTCGATGCATTCGGGAAAGTAGCGCTGACGAAGGTTTCACTTTTCAATCAAAACATGCGTCGCGCCAAACCCTTACGAAGCTGCAAGACAAAGAACTGGTAGAATATGTGAAAAAATGCTCTGTTCACGCAACCGGCTTGTCAAACGATTCTTTCAAGAAATTTGTGTATGACTTTATTAAAGCCAACAATATTAGCTGCCCACCATTTCTTTGACTTTAAGGAGTGAAATCAAATTCAGCTTCTCGCTGTAGTCAAAAATATTTATTTCACGTTGACTTCGGCAAATTCTATACTAAATAAGATACATATTTATAAATGTTCCTATGTATAATTCTTAAGGACCTTTTGGACTGATAGTTTTTTAAAAGAAGTCTTATCCATATTAATTTTTTAGAAAATGTATTTATGTTTCTTTATATTTTTAAAATAAATTGTTTAAACAATGTTTGACTTTTTATTCTATTAAAACAACAGGCAGAATAGACCCGCTGCTACTTTTTATGCATACGATTATGAGTTAAAACAATTGTCAAATGTTCCCCGTGTAAAGTCAAAGGTGCCCCGGACAAAATGACTTTTTTTTTAAACAAATTTTAAAAAATTGATGAAGTTGGTATAAAAATAAAATGTATCTGTGAGTCTTTTCTAGAACAGCCAATGCACCATATGAAAAAAAAGTATTGGAATTCATATATAATTTTGGTAACTACAGACTTTTAAAAATTAAGTGTCAAATGTGCCCCAGTTTCCCCTTAGTAGTAATCAAACGTAGTCATGATAAATGTCCAGTTTATTTCAACCCCAACATATGTATGTATATGAAAATGAGTCATCCGTCATAGGTTTTGGGTATTTTTGCTTTGAAGTTGTATATTACAAATGTGTTGCAAAGGGATATCCAGTAGTGCATAAAGCGCATATCGCTTAATTAAGTTGCAAAAACTTATAATAACGAAAACATTGTTTTGACATTCTGTTCTTATACTACTGATTAATTGTCTAGGTTTCGACCATTAAATTGTTAAAATATTAAAGCTAAATCTGTTCTTTTGACGTACATATATATTTACTCGAAGTCAAACTATGGCTTTCTGATGATAATGGAAATATTTAATTAAAAAGTAAATTTTTTCTTTGTTTTGTCAAGTAATAGTATCAGTACAAATTAAATGATGCTGCTCAGTTACACTTGTGAGCTTGTGATTTGTCAAATCACACAATAAAATCATGCAGAATTTCGTTTTTAAAGTAGTTTACTTGTTTAAAGTAGTTTTAGTAATTTTGTTTTTAAATTTTTTTTTGGAAAATTTTACTGAGTTTAAAATTAAGTTTTTGAAAATTTAAACTTCGTTTCAAAATGTTGTTCTGAAAATTTAAACTTAATTTAAAATTAAGTTTTGATTTTATTTATTAATTTTCAAAATGTGAATTCGAAAAGTTTAAATTTCATTTACAACCTTTGTTTTACTGTTCTTGAAATACTAGATAATATTTCCAAGACCGAAATTATAACAACAAGTGGGATAAAAGTTTATGCTTTCAATGCAAGTTTTGTACAAATATATTTATTTCGAAATCAAATTTAAAATTATTTCGTTTCGGAAATGGAAGAGAGGCCATTAAACACCTCTAATTCCGACTTGGTTTAATAAAATTAACAATATTATATGTACATTAGGGTGGTCCTTATAAAGGTCTCCTAATTGGTTCTAAATAATTAAAAAAAAATCCTGTAAAATTTTAGCTCATCTTATTAACGTTAACCCGGCCCCCAGTCTGAAGTTTTATATGGGAAATCCCATGTATTTTTGTACATACAACTTTAAAAATTCATAAGTATAGTAATGATTAATAAATAAAATTGAATTTTTGCACAAATGTAGTAATTTTTGTCATGTTTAAAAAAATTTATTAAAAAAAATGTACAACATTTATTAATATTAAAAATTAAATAAAAAAGATATTTTTGTTTAAACTGCTATAAGTAGGGAAATAACTATTGTACATTTTTGTCCGATACATTTTTATAAATGTGACAAAAGTGACTACATGTGTTCCAAAATTCAATTTTTTTAATCAATCATTACCAAGGTTAAGATTTTTAAAATTAGGATTTAATTTAATAAAGGATTAAAATACATGGGATTTCCCATATAAAACTTCAGACGTCTTGGGGGCCGGTTTAACGTTAATATAATGAACTAAAATTTTACAGGATTTTTTTTTATTTATTTAGAGTAAATTAGGGGGTGCGTCAATCAAAATAAGACAAAGACTAATGTACATAAATACAAATACTACTTCTATTACTTAAATCTCTCATGGTTAGCTGCGTATCTTGCAGTTTTGGTACACAAAACTGGATTATCATATTGCGATAGTAACAGCATGATAAACTTTTTTTTTTCATAATCAGCGTCATTTTAAGGACAAAAATCCGATGATGCTTCCAGTCTAAAATCTGCACCAAACAGTGCCACGTTGTGACTGCATTTATTTGCCAATAATTAAACTAGTGGGTTTTCTGACCCCTTAGTGCAAATTTTGACGATGAAGTAAGAAATCGAGAAGCCCTTGCCCTGTTTGTTCACTTAGGAAAAAAAAATATTTATTTTTTTTTCATTTTATATCAACTCCCTCTAAACAAAAAACCCCCGTCTAAAGCGCCAATAGATGATAGAGGATGATATAAGGTACGTCCACAATTTATAACTTAGAAGGATGGAACTAATTACATTGGTTGTCCACCTGTTTTTTTCGGTTTGCCTAAAAAACTAACGTTTGTCCACCCTCATGAAGAAGAATTTAAGGCTCTCAATTTTTCATAGCTTAAGAAAATGGTCTTAATTGTAATCGTTATTCCTCTGTTTGTCTAGGTCAGTCTAGGAAACAAAAAAGTTTTATCTATCCCTCCTTCAGAAGTTATTCAAATTTCTTTTTTATAGCAACACCACCAAAACCAAAAAAATAACTTACCACCCCAAATGATATAGCTTAAGAAAATGTAAATAGGTCGCTTGTCCACAGCTTGGTTGGGATTCGTAAAATTTTTTTTTGAGTTGGTGCTATAAAAATGAAAAGCTTAATATTGTTTTTTGGAACGAAATATAGCACGGCTGAATTTTGTATACCTGAACGAGGGTTATTGCCTAGGCTTATGCCTAGTTTTTCGAGACGCCATCTCCCTGGAGAAACCGCCATTTTGGAAAACGTGAATTAATCTTTATCTCCGAAACTATCGATTTGAAGTGAAAAGTTGTCCTAATCAAATGTATTGGAAATAAAATTATTTTGTATTTGTCATCAAAACTTTTTTCTGCATCGACAATATTTTTGAGGTTATGACGTTTTATTTTTGTTTACTTTTTTTAACTTTTCACATTTTTCTCATTTTGCAAGGTAAATTGTTCTCATGATACAAATTGTAGATCACAAAATTTTAACAAATTTTCATATATTTTTGAATATGATGCGATATCCCAGTCCAAAGTAAGAACTTTTGGAAAATTAGCTGGTAAATCAACTAAGCCGATAAAGTACAATAAAGATAGATTTTTTCGTGGAATGAAATATTGGTAAGCTGATTTCTTTAATTATGAAAGAGGGCTATTAGAAAAGCTTATGTCCGGGTATGTGGGACGCCATGACCCTGGCGAAATCGACTATTTTGGATCTCCGAAACTATTGATCTTAGAAGAAAAACTGTTAGGCCAAGGTTGTAGGCAATTATCGTTTATGCATACATTTTTTTCGGTGCGAGCAATATTTCCAAGGTTATGTCATTTATTTTTATTTTTTTTTGCAATTACACATTTTTGATATTCCCGAGGAAAGTTACGTGAATTACTTTTCAAAAAAGGATTTTAGAACACTAAATTTCCAACATTTAAATATATATTTTTGAAGATGATGCGATACTGCAGTCAAGAGTTACAGTTATTTTTGTATTATATTAATTTAAATAACAATTTGGTGTTTTTTTCCCCGGAGTTTTCATTTTAGCACAAACAAAATGGATGTAACTTTTGACTGCTGTATCGCATCATCTTCAAAAATATATCAAAATGTTGGACATTTGATGTTTTTCTTTTTCTTCTTTTTTGTCTTTTTTTTTGTAAGTAATACCATTGAATAATACATGCTTATTCGAGAACGACAAAAATGTGTAAATGTGAAAAAAAAAACAAATAATAAAACGACATATGTAACCTTGAAAATATCACCCGCACCGAAAAAAAATGTAAAAATGAACGAAAGATAATTTAATTGCCTACAAGCTTGGCCTTACAATTTTTTCTCCAAGATCAACAGTTTCGGAGACATGGATCAATTCGCGTTTTCCAAAATGGCGGATTTGCCCAGGGGTGTGGCGTATCGAAAAACTGGACATAAGCTTTTCTTATAGCCTTATCTCAGGTATACAAAATTCAGCCGTCCTATATTTCGTTCCATAAAAAATCAATCTTTACTATGCTATAGAGGGTGGACAGTTTTTTTTGAAATACCATAAGAAAGTGATGGACAAAAATACACACTTAGTCCTATCATCCTACGTCATATGTTGGGGGCTGGTGACGAGTTTTTTTTTGGGGAATTGCTATAAAAAAGAAAAGCTTAATATTTTTTGTTCCTGAGGGTGGACAATCAATATTTGTTGGTTGGACAAACGTGGGTAAGCGATGAACAAATTTCAGTTCCGGGTTCTGAGTTCACAAAGCTCTTGGCTATACACGACGGAAAGCCACGAGCTCGTCAAAGTTTTTTTTTTTTACTGAAGAATGAAAAAAACCCTTACTCGCTACTGGTGTTCTCATGAAATTTAATTATCATAACGCATCTTATTGGCCTTTGCACAAAGACAATTCCTTGAACCTTGAGTTTACGGTATGGGATCAGCATGAACGCCTGTTCAAAAATCCATTAATAGAAATAGGATAGGATAATTAAACCTAGAACAATGTACTGCTTGGTGTGGTTGATAAACTGGCGCCCAAAGTTACCCGAAAATATTGACAAAGTTAAATATATGATAAGGAATTATGAATATCGTTATTTTTATCAAAAACACATTATTGAGAAATTAATTCTACAGAGAGTATGGATTTGCTTGAGCACTTCACTTTACTTGCTGTTTTTTTTTTTGTTTGCGCGCACAAAAGGGGTTATGATTACCTTTAAAATGTTTATAACGCAGCACGAGCAATTAGGTAAGTAGGAGAGGGTTAAGAAGGAGATAACTATGCAAGTGTGTTTTTGTCAGTATTTCTCTTCATGTTTATAAAAAAAAAACAATTGTATATATAACGACGATGTGTATACTCCAAAAGTGTGCCGCATTTCAAAACAATATCCTTACTAGAATGCCTGCATACTTAAGCCTATAATATATTAAATAAATCCACAAGTTATAACTAATTTTAATTTCCATTTAACAAATAACTTCAGCCGCTCCACCGAAGAGCTACTTCATCTTGTATCAAATAACTTTAATTTGGAAACGGGTTGCTGCCGTTCAAATCCCTCAAGGAAACCAATTTTCTCCCAAACTGTGGTTATATTGCTTTCCTCTGGACTGACCTTTGATGTGTTACCTAAATTTCCCATTATCCCCAGCACATTCTGAGAATGCTTTCTTCTATTTGCAATTTTAAGAAAACTTATTTTCCCAGTCAGTCTTATTCCTATATGTACTCGTATTTAGTTCCTTGGCAAGGTTTCCCCTTCAGCATCGGCATATATGGCATTTCTGGCACATCAGGGAGCAGGGAAGCCATTATGCTCATTCCCCATCTCTGCCATTACGACTGCCATCGCACATAAACACTCTGTGGGTTATTTAAATTTCATTTCATGTTCAAACTCAAAAAGTACTTGCAGAAGTAGTTATCATTGTGGCATTGAAGACGATCTCTCATCTCATCTTTTAGCCTTCGTCCTACTGATTCCCATTCTCATAGATAGCTCCTCTTACTTAAATGGATGAGACGAGGGGTGCAAAAGAATCGAGCCAAGTAGAATGTAGAATACCTTTTTCAAATTTGCAAAAGTTTCTTCAAAAGTTTATATCCACAAAACGCTTGAATTGAGTTTGGAAAGCAAAACTACCAGCAAACCATTGCAACTACCACAGCTAACCAACCAGCGGTAGTAATAGCATCAAACCAAGGAACTGATGCTCGGATACTGTGCTGCCAGCTCCCTATGCCACTACCACTGCCATGCCACGCCAAAACGAGAAACGGTGAGCAACAACAAAGAAAATTATCTAAATGTAACTTTCCATTATGCAAATTCTTACACAGCCAAGACTTCAAGGTTGAGGAGGTCCTGGGTCCACACTCCACACTCTAAACTCTACAGTCACATCACAGAAGCGAGGCGTTTTGAAATAGTCTTATGAGAAGATGATGGGGGTGGGTGGTGAAAAAGGTAACCTAGCGTTAGCACAGGGATGTTGTTTCGTCTTACCTCATAAATTGGTTAAATTGAAAGTCTGTTCTTGTTCGAGTACAAGAGGATTCGTCTAGTTTTGCTTATATGTGAGTGCGCTGGCATGATGGGTTAGTTACCTTTGCCTTTGTCTTGTTACCTTTTGAGTTTGGGCTTTCATCTTCTTATGAAAAGTTTCGTAAAAGTCATATTCTTAGTCTTGTTCTATTTTTACCATTCAGCAAGCACAAGCGATAGAGAGAAGAAGAAAGGGATGTTTTTGAACTTTTTCTATAATGACAATGCTAATGTGGAATTTTATTTGGGAAAATGTTGACGAATTTCGTGCAAACACGCTTCAAAAGAACGAAGTGGAAATGCGAGATTCAACAAACCGAAATTATTGAACAATAAAAAGTTTTAAAAGTGATTTTATGTAAAAAAGAAAAATTCATATTATATTCAACGAGAAGATATGGTAAGTTTTGAAATATACCTACTTCCAGATGGTGTAGGGGTGACTTTAGATAGTTAGTCAAGATTCATTGAACAAAATAATATTTACAATTTGACTTATAACTAGTTAGATACGATGATATTATACATTTATTGGCACATAGGGGGCCTAATTGTATACTTTGTCTTAATTTTAAAGGATTATACAAATTAAATACATGTCAAAAAATTAATTCTAAAATTCGGTTGACTTTATCGTCCTCGGGGTGTTCCGTCCCGGTTGTCAAGTTGTGGTTCAGGTGGGGGGCTTGATTGGCATTTAGCCTCGGTGATATGCTGACCCTGTGTCAGCGTAGAACGAAACTGTTTGCTCGTTGTCCGTGATGATGTTGTCGTCCAGGATGTCCATCATACTGAGATACCTCGCCTCGGGATGTCGTTGCTGAGTAGCCATTCTTCTCATCAGTTGATTTGGGTGACTGTTCGTGAGTCCTACTAGCTTCTTTGCTTGAAGCAATAGGTACCTGTCTGTCCAGGGGGATGATGCTCGACTCTGTGTAAAGACTCTCGTTGCTGTGATGTCTCATTCGCTGCCAGTCGAAACGTAGTCCGGTACAAATCCTTAGTAGCTTTCTTTCGAACATTTGAAGTTCCTTCATGACCGTCTTCGATATGGAGAACCAGACTGGGAAGGAATAACTGATTACGGGCCGCAGGAGCTGCTTGTACATAAGAAGCTTCGTGTCCTGGCTTAGTCCGTTTTTGCGTCTCATCAATGGGTGGAGTCGGTGGAAGGCCCAGTTGGCTTTTTTGAGCACGTTTCGTGAGTGTGGGTTGAACCTTAACAACTCGTTGAAGTGGATGCCTAGGTACTTCACGTTCTTTTTGGCTGCTATTGCAGACTTCTGCAGTTGGCTGCGCTGCAACTACCTCTACTGGGTCTCCGGAAGAACACAAGCTCCGATTTGGAGGTGTTTATCCAGATGCCCCATTTCCTGTAGAAGGCGTAGAGTCTGTTGACGTGCTGCTGATCTTTGCGTAGAGCTACCAGAGGAGACATCGAGGTGGCATACGTAAGGGAGTCATCAGCATACAGGAGATTTTCGCATCCAGATGGCACAGGCTGGTCAGATGTCATCAGGCTGTAGAGGAAGGGGCCTAGCTTCGAGCCTTGGGCAACTCCGGCTTTGATGTTCTTCACTTGTGATTTGTAGTTGTCCATTTGTACATAGAATTTTCTGGAAGAAAGAAAAGAGAAAAGAATTTTTATAAGCGACGGGGGTAAATGTAATACGCGAAGCTTATGGATAAGGGCTTCAATCCATACGCTGTCGAGAGCTTTCTGAACAACCAGAAAGCATTCAACGGTGACACGATGGTTGTTGAGCGCTATGGTGATGTCATGCTGGAACTTCAGGAGCGGATGCAAAGTGGAGTGCTTTTCCCTAAAGTCATCGGTTTTATAGATGTTTTTTTGAATGTGTTTGTTTTTTTTGTATAAAAGTTATACCTAAATTATTTGCTTAGGTATGCTTCAAGTTTTTTGAAGTAATAATTTCTAACGAGAATTTAATTTAAACCTATACACTTATCCAGCTTGGTATTGAATTTTTGGCATTTTTTTGTAAATATCATTGTAAAATCTCGACATTGGGAAATTCTATAACTAATAAAAGTCAGAAATGTTTTGTTTTCATAATTCATTCCAGGCTCTAAACAACTTGTATTTGGCAAGCGGGAGATTGGTGCCTGCCTGAAGATTAAAAATTGACTAAGCGGAAGAAGAGAGTTGAAATCATCGGAACCCACGAGAGGGTCACCAAAGGTACTGTAGCCAAGAAACTGTATAAAAAAGCCCGGAGTAAATTATGAAAACGTTTTGAACTTTTTGGGTAGGGAAGGCTAAAAAAGATCATATCAGAGGTACTACCTATCATACATATATTTTTTTTAGCACATACATAAATCATCATCTAATCAGCATTTCAATTTATTGGTCTGATTTTATGTTTCTTTAAATGGTACAAGAGCTCCTGTATCAAAAAAAAAAAAAAATAAATAAAGAAAAAAATAATTCACTAGGGCGTATACGTACTTTTTTTATTTTCAAAATTTATTCAATTTTTCTATGTCGGTTTAAAAATGTATCTTAAAGCTTGGATTATTCAAGTAATCAAGTTGGTTCCTATAAATATCCTCGACACTATTTAATACTACCTATCCTACACTTATTTTATTTATGAGTGATATTTAAATGATAAATCGGTAAATAGCCGAATGCCATATCATTCGGCGTTATTTTAAAAAGACCAAGATTCAAAAGTAAGAGTTATTTTGCTTGGTGCTATTATACGGGACTGACGCATGCGAAGCGACGTCTTCATTTAAGCTTTAAGCATTAAGTTATCTTGTGGTGGTGGCAAATGAGAAAACAATATTTAAAACCAACATACTACATATATTACAGGTAATATCACTAGCGTTTTCATTACTGTTCAGTTTTGATCAGTTCTGCATATGTTGTCAAAATCAATAGTAAAAAAAATTGAATTTCAAACAATCGCCACAAATTTGTTTTTGTTTACTGTGTACTTAAACAAGGGGCAGCGATCTTGAGATTTGACAAGTTGCGCCTGATAATATGTTAGATATGTATACTGTGATTTAAAACAGCTTTATTTATGTAAAAAAAAAAAAAAAAAAAAAAATCGGGTGGCACAACGGCTCATGAAGAACCAGGGCCTAGTGACTTACAGCTCGCAACCATTCCTGTGTGCGCCTTTCGACAGGAATGGAAGGGACCTACAATTTTATGCCGAATCCGAACGGCTAGACGAGAAGCACTTATTCGTGACAAGTGATACTCTTGGAGGATTTGTCAATTCATCGCAAGAGGCAGTAGCCCTGAAAAAAACTTTTTAGTTTTTAGGTGGACGAGGCTGGGAAGCGAACCCAGACCTCCAGCGTGATAGTGGAACGCACTTACCATTACTCTACGGGCTACTACTATTTATGTAAAGTTTGAGGTAATTTTATGTCGAACTTTGTCTTGGTAGAAAAACGTTGAATTTGAAAACAGTCTTTAGAAGCCAGAAAAAAAGACAATTCCGTAACAAAATTTATAGAAATCAGCATTAGGGAAACGCCACCGAAACAGAGCGCTTGTTTGGGGATCGTCCCAACCTGTCAAAAACTATATCGTTTATCAGGTTGCCAGCACTGACAGGCACGGTATTACTTACGTAGTAAGTTCTTCACCTCGTTAATTCAAAAGCTTTAATTATTTAAATACCGCAACAAGTGTTCCATTTAATTTGTTTAAGAAAACATATGCACGACTGGATCGCACGAACTTACTCTCGTAGCTAACAACTAGAATGTAGCTAGACATTGACGGGTTAGGTATAGTAATGGTTTGCTAATATTTTTATATTGTTAACAAAAATTTAATATAAACATGTTAGATGGCGCACAGACCGACGGACGTCTTGACTAAAGTCACTTTTTTGGACTTCTCCATCATCGTTATGTTAGTGTTTTGATTAACGCTTCGACATTTTCTTTTTGACACAACACCAATACTATCCCTATTGAGCTAGTTAAAATTATCGGCTTAAAGTCCAGTAAGAATAGACACAAAAATGCCAAAGAAAGGAAAAAATTAGTTCGAGGCTGAAATTTGGTGTGATCATTGGTAATGGTACTTTTTATAAACTGATAGAGTTCCAGGTCAGTTACAAGGGGTCAAAGGTCATGAAAATGTTTTTTTTTGAAAATAACTTGAAAACGGTTTGGTTAAGAAAAAATATGTATTATACAAAACTTGTAGCTGAGGCGGTTTTCCACAAAATTGCTTATATTCATTTTGTCCATAGCATTCACCGTTAAAAACTTATAGCAGTTCAAAGAATCACTCGGGTCGTAAAATTAATTAATTTTAATTTTTGGTACAGTAATCGGCCATGAAGCTATGTTTTTTTTTTAAAGTAACTCAAAAACGGTTTGGTTTAGAAAAAAAGCGCGCGTGTAATTCAGTTCTCGTGGCAGAAGTGAAACTTCTTTGGCGATCTAAAATATCGATATGTATAGGGATATTGAGCTTATATGAGTAAGGCCCAGCTAAGTGTTCTATATCAAGATGATCGATGGATTGGGGTTGTAAACTTGAAAATTAAATAATAATGGTGAAAATTTAAAGTAAAAAAAGGCGAAAATTTAAAAGATATAAATCAGTTTATTTGAGTAGGTTTTCCGACTATTTTCAAAAATTCCTACACTCAAAATCTCTCCAAAATCAAACATTTGTATATGACAACTTTAATTTGGTTTTATTTATTTTGCAACCATATATAATTCAAATTTTTAGCGGACTCTCCTGATTTAATTCAATTTTTTTAAATAAGCCTATTTTGAGATAAAATTTTTAAAATAAGTTATATCTCCATACCAGTAGGAGATAGACAAAAATCTTAAACTAGTAAGATTCTTAGAATTTCATTATATATCCACCAAAAAAAAAATTCAAAACTCTAGCATTCTAATTAACGAAATTAGAAAAAAGACATAAAAGGACATTTTCCTTTTTATCTGCTACAATAATATACATAGATTATCAAAAAATCCAAACTTATTGCAATATAAATTATATTAGCCTATCAATAAAAATTTTTACTTTTACTTAACCTCCCACCACTTAGCTAATCAATGATCTCAGCGTTGCACATGTGGCGTTACATTTTTTCGTTTCACAAAAATTCAAAAAAATTGTTACACAAATTTTTAGCTGAGGTAATTTTCCACAAATATGGTTATTGTATATTGTTATCTTGTTCGTAGCACTTACCGTTAAAAACTTACTGCTAATCAAAGAATCGTAAGTATTGCACGCGAATTCATTTTATTTTAATTTTTGGGTCCGAAATATTTCTAACCAATTAGAAAAGTTTTTTGAAGGCCAACTGTAGACATTTTTAACGTATGAGCTGGCTCCTTGTCCGTTGTCACTTTTTGACGAGGTTGGAATGCGAAAAAATAAAAAAATCTGCCCTTTATGAATTATTAGATCCAGTTGAAGAAGATATCGATTATAAAAAGAGGTAACATACATTATCGATGGAGGGTTTTTACTGCATCGTGTAGTATGGAATTGAGAGAACTCATTTAACGCAATTTTTCATAGCTACACTCGATGGCTATAAAGATCAGCGAAACAATATAAAAGCTTCCGAGCAGCGTTGTTGGTGTGTTTCAGCTCCTTCATCAGCAGATATTTTGTTTGATACATCAATGAGGGCGTCAACTTCGCAACAACAATTTTTAGCTAATGCAAACAACAAAAGTCGACTCATTGCTATGCTTTCTGAAAAGATTAATGCTGCTAACATCCTAGTGGGGCAAGCCAAAAATGATGCTGACGTTTCGATTATTGAAACGGCCATAGATTGTGCTGAGATACGCAAGAGTATTGTTGTAGTTGACGTAATAGCAATAAAAAAGATTTACTTTCAAAAACAAGGTTAAGCTAAAATTGAATCTAGATTATATTGTACTCAAAGTGCTGCCACTTACCCAAAATGTCAAGCCCACATCTTATTTTTGCATGCATTTACTGGTTATGATTCAACTTCTGCTCTTTACAACAAAGGCAAATTAAAATTCTTCAAGCTTTTCGAAAAGAGTGACGATCTCTTAAAATATGCTGAAGTATTTTCCAGAGGCAATTGCCCTCCCAATACTATGTATGAAAACGGTATACGTCTACTTCTAGCATTTTACAAAGCACCTGGAACAGAAGATCGTATCAATGCACTAAGTTATTTCACATTCGTCTGATTGACCAGGCTCAACAAGGCTGTACAATTATCTACCCTATTTACTATCAAGTTCAAATGTGGCTGGGAAGAGATAGTACTAATCCTGAAAGCTGAGGATGGGTATTGAGAAATAATGTTTTGGAGCCTATTACTCTGCTCTAACCAGCACCTGGTGAATTTCTTACAACAATTTTTTTGTAATTGTAGTAAAGGTTGCGGTTCTAATTATAGTTATCGAAAAGCGGAGTTAAAATGTTCAATAGTTTGCGAGCAATGGTCTGGACAGACATGTACAAACTCAATTCAAATTGATCCGTATGAAGAGGACATTAATGATGAGGCATACCTTACCACGCCATAACAAAACAATCAGACTTTTAAACATTGTATCTAATGTTGACTAAATTTTATTTGCATAACAAAGTGAAATAAGCCTCCTGGGGATACCACATAACGCACGAAATCATTAACAAGGTCTTGGAAAATTGGAGTGACAGAATGCGCTACTGCGAGGCCATCTGAGGCAGCCACTTGATGACGTTGTGTTCCATAATTAATGGGAATGTTTGCTCTTACTACTAAAGCCATAATACATTTATAACAAATTTAATTTTGATCATTTTATTGCACTTTTTAAAAGAAACTTCTATTTGGCCCACCCTGTATATACATAGTGGGGCGTATTTATAGTAATTTTAGAGCTGTGTCTAAGTGAAACATAGCTTAAGTTGCAGTTTCGGACGTTGATTCTATTTTTTTAAGATTATCATTTTTATTATCTTATAAAAATATAAAACCAACAATTTGTAATTAAAGTCGGTCTGTATTTATTGAGCCAAAATTTTCTTAAACTGATGTAGTTTAGTTAAACCTGGGTCTATCTGCGACTATGAATATGCCCCAGTGTATGTAAGTAGTTCTGTTTTTAAAAATCTTGATCTTTGCAACAAATTTGTACCTATTATATTATAAGATTTTCAAAAACCGATCTGTGTTTATCATTGTCATATAAGAATTAATTTCGACCGAAATTTGAGTAACTACTTCATAAAATGTTTAAAACAAGAATTTTTCATATTAATCAAACTTGAAATAAGAAAATGAAAGACTGGTGCTGAAAACAGCCAACGTATGATGAAGTAATCTTTGTAAGTAAATTGATCATTATCTAATTAGTATTTCAATATACTGAACTGATACAAGATGTCTTGAACTGTACAAACAAAAGAATAGTTCACTCGGGCGTATACGTACTTTTTTATTTTATTGAATTTTTAACACTATTTTTTCTCTTAATTTTTTCTATGCAATTTTTAAAATTTCAGACCAAAAACAAATGCTCCCGCAAAAATATTTATTACTTGTACTATTATTTAAATAATGTACATAGCTGAAAAAAATCTTTAAATAGCTGTACGCTTAACACAAACTCAGCATTTGATTTTTTGTTTTTAAATAGTTATATGTACTACTAGTGGAAACACCCGGCGTTGCCCGGGTCCCTTTTGTTAAAGGATAGTTTGTTAACAAATCTTGAAAAAAAAAATTTCCCGTGGAAAATAGTTTTCCTTGAAAATATTTCTGCTATCGTGAATATCTCTGAAATAAATTCGATGAATTGACCGCCCAATTCCCCAGGAAAACTTATTCCCGACATCAATAAATTTTCAACATCATTCATGTTATCAATTTTCAAAAGATAGAAATATTGTGCAAGTGTTAATTATTATTAATATAAAAGCTTAACTATATATTCACGTACTTCTAAATATCAATGCTAAAGACACCTTCTTGTAAGAAAATATTTGAAAAAATTGTATGGTTTGCTATCTCGCCCCCAACTATCAACTGTCAAAGCAAAAGGCGTGATTTTTCGGATAATTGACATTTCGCCACCATCACTGTCAACTGTCAAGTGCGATTTTTTGATTTCCATTGGACTTGGAGTGCAAAGTTCACCTCCTAAATCGATTGGCGCTCTCATGATCTTGACATTTCGACACCTGTCAAATTGAAAAGTGAAATTTCTTATTTTCTGTTGGTTCTAAAGTGCTGGGCGAGACATTAGGTAATAACGCCCTCCTTAATCGATTGGTGCCCTTAGATTGTGGGATTTCGTCACACGACCTGCAACGCACAGAAGAGAGGAGCTGTAATACGGCAGTTTTTTCTCTTATAGCATTGCTGTTACCATTTTTGTTTTCATTGTCATTCATTGATTTACTCTACTGAGCTAATGTTTCTCACTGATTTGGGAGATTGTGAAAGTATTCGCCGTGTTGATTTCAACATAACTAAATTTTCACCGACCATATAAATCAAACATGATTGGTTAAGGTTTTACCTTCCACCACAATCCAATCAACAACCAGCGCATTTTTACTTACTTGAGAATTATATCATGCCATTCATTAGCCTTTCATCACTACTTATTATATTTTCCAACATTCTTGCATTCACTTTCACATTCAATTAAAACTAGGCAAAAAACTCATACGCACTTGAAACGTCAAATCTCATAGCTAAGCTATGTACAACGCTCATGTCTTGTTCAAAAAGTTATATTTTTCGCCATGTCGCTGAATGGACATAGATTTTTTGGACTCCATTGGATTTTTTCTGGACATGTTCATAAACATGCCATCTGTTTAATCATATCAGTCCTTAAAATTGTATGGTTGTCTATTAATATTGTGTATGTGTTTAAATAGTGAGACAATGACTTTTCCAAAGACATCTAAATTTTGAAATTCGGATAAGTACTTTCCGATTTATAGCTAATTTTATGCAGATAAATTGACAATTTTAAAAATTTTTCTGGATTTTATCTGTAAAAAATATTTCTAATGTAAAATTTTAATATTTAAAATTATTTTGTGAAGCTTGTGAGCAACGGACAGTTATGTTTTGTATATCAAAATTTTTATTAGATATTCAAGATTTATAATTTTTAAATTCGAAAGTATTTTATGGGCGTGGTGAAAATATAAAAATAAAATTCGCTGAAAAAGCATGATCCATTTTACATTTTTTTTTGTTAAATAAATTAATAAAACTAATTTTAGAGTGGATTTTGTGGAAATAATAACTTAACTTTTAGAAGGGGATAAGAGCAATTAGTGTGTTGGTTTTGTTTATCAAAATTTATCAATTTTTTATTAACTTTTGCATTTAAACATTTTTAGTATGATTTTTTTTTAAATTTTGCAAAAATTTTAACACAGAAAAACGTTTCATTTGTTATGAACTATTAAGTATTACTCAAGTTTGAAACCTCTTAATTTGGCTAAATGGAGCTTTTTTTGTGTTTTATTTTATTAAATTGCCCCTACTTTTTGCCCGTTAGATTTACAAATACAAAATTATCACTTGTTTGTAGAAGAAGGATACACCTATAAATGTGCATCCTTTGTTTTTTGAAATATATACATTTTTCATTAACTTTTGAATTTAAAGTACGAAAAAATAAGTTGATTTTTTATTAAAACACATTCTTAGTACACATTTTTTTAATATTTTGCAATAATTTTTACACACAAATTTAAGTTATAAATTTCTATCTAAATTTCATGTATCATTTATTATAGACCGAGAGCCAGCAGCAGATTTTGGTCGTGAAAGGAAACCAAAAGATATGAATAGTCATCGTAGTCCTGGTGAAGGTGATAACGAATACCTTCGTCTGCCAGCATGTAGTGGCCCCGTTACCACGTAAAAGTGCATCAAAAGTACAACTTTTCTGAAAATTGAAATCGGGTGGGAAACCATTTTAAATGTAATACAACTTGACGCCATGAACTCCCTGATTACAAAACTGGTTTCGACAGTCGTGTAGGTGGCCCCAAAACCCAGACAGACGTCCCCGCAAAGTGTGAATATGTACGTGACAGACGTCTAAGTGGCCCCAAAACCCCCGACAGACGCGATTAAAGTCGCGGATTTTTTATTGAAATTTTAAGATAATTGGTGTATGCTACCAAAATGTATCGCAATCGGAAGGTCTTGACTACCAGAGTATTAATGTATTAAAAAAAATGAGTTTATAGTGTCACCCAACAGCTGGAAAATCGCGAAATAAATCGCGGATTTTTTCTTTTATTTTTTTAGTAAGAGGATTTTGAGGGAAACCACTTGAAATGTATCCCAATTAAAAGATCTTGACCTAAAAAAAAAATAAAATGTAAGTGACACACGTTTGAGTGGCCCCAAACAACTGATAGCCGCGATATAATTCGCGGATGTTATTATTTTTTTTTAAATTGTATATTTGTGGTAGCTTCTTCAAATGTTTAGGTTCTTTATTCAAGACAGTAAAAATATAAGTTACAGGCGTTTGAGTTACGCCAAACTGCTGAAAAGCAGGACATATACCTATACTTCATTAGTACATTGCAAACCTCTACGACTCTTTATTAAAAAGATATTAATAAAAAAAAAAAAAAAATTTCACGTAGGCAACATTTTTTTATTATTGTTAAAGATTTCTAAACAAATTTAAATTAATTTTTTTTTCAGAAGCTATCTATCGGATAGCTGGGGGATAGACATTGTTGATGCCATAAAAAAAAAGTTAGTATTTTGATTGTTTTGTTGTTAGTTTGGACACCCATACAGCCAAACTGACAAGAAACCAAAAAAAGACTTTTATATTTATATATTAGTAAGATAAGATAAGGTCCGATCCCTTAGTTTGTGCAGAAAAACCCACAATCTGGAAAAATTTGGAGAGCAAGGATGAAATATTCTGAAAAATATCAAAATTGTGCAAAAGTACGGGAACGCAAATTCACACAAATTCCGTATTACCCAATGTGTCAGACAAGTACAGTACGATGTTTCATTCTTTTACTCTCAAAATGACATTTTGCTGTGCTGTGATTTTCTGCCCGAAGAAATTTTTTCAGATAGAAAACCACAGTTAGGGGTAATTATTTACTCTCTCGTGAGCGTTGTTTTGTCAAAAACTGCGAAATTTTTGAGTACGGGAACGGCTTCGGCCCGAAAATCACAAAAATGCACAGAAAATCACGGAAATATAAAGTAAAGGAACGGACCTATAATTTCCTTAACATTTACAAACAAAAATATTTCTTTAAATTTAAGGTATACATATGAATGTACCTACTTAATAATATAGGTACTGTCAAAAATTGAATTTAAAAAAAAATTCATCCCCTCAATTAAAAAAAAAATTATTTGTTTTAAAATAAAAAAAAAAGATTTGAAAATTTGTATATCTACAAATATTAAAATTCCTACAATATTTTCGCTATTGACAATTTTTCTATAAAAATCATTGGAGCCGTTTTCTTTTAATCTCTTTTAAGGCTACCGTTATTTGTCGAGCTAAAAAAATTAAATTTCTTCATTGAGTAATCGCAAAAAAATGTTCTACCTGGAAGCAAACACTTTCACACGTACGCATGACGTGACTTATGACACGAACAGAAGCACTTTTTTCAAGCTTCCCATGCATGAAGATAGATGTATTTATATTTGACAAGTAAATACCATACTTAAAAAAAGTTTAATTCTCTTCTACGAATACGGACAAGATATTTATCTTCCTGCGAACGAAGCCTCTTCAACAGAACAGGACATAAGCCACATTCTATTCTTTGCCTATTAAGGTTTTAATTAGATCTTCTGCACAACAACTACTTTCACCATAATCTAAGAGCCCTTTCACACTAGGACACTGAGTTGCCGGCAACTGGGAGTTTGTAGGCGAGAAGGGCGTAAGAGGAAGAAAAAAATCTCTCCTCTCATCCTTCTCTCCTACAAACTAGCTAGTTTCTGGCAACTCAGTTTCCTTGTGTGAAAGCGGTCTAAGGCGTTGATCGAAGTTGAATGGCAGCACTCTAGTACCTCTAACCTTAGAACCCCGAATGAAGAAACTAAACTAAACAATCTTGTTATTCCACGAAAGCGAGAAGTAAATTAAATTCACTCCATTTGCCACGCTTCGCAGATTTTCATTCCACCCAACTACATATACACGCCACAGCCTGAGATGAACAAAAAGGATTGTGCACGTTCACGTCCTTCTAATATCGCCAAAATGGCCTTCAAATATCCTTTTTACAATCACACACACATAAACATATCCCAACCAACCTACATACGAGTGAAATTGTCAAAGAAAAGAAACAGGTAGCACAAGTTTAAAAGGTGCCAGTTCCAATGCCACCGCACCGTAGTGGCTTGTTGATTTGATTCAGTTTTTCTTCTTTTCCTTTTTTTTAAGTAAATGGAATGGTAGGTTGGTGGACATAAAGGATACAACAACGGAAAAAAGTGTCACGTCCTTTCAGTTACAGTGACAAATAAAATTGAGCTTTTTATTGACTCCTTTCAAATTGCATTTGCGGTGTGGGATAACACGCTAGCCACCACCGCCACCAGCTAGCCCAAATTGAGATATCTGTTTCGTTTGGTTTCAAAATACAATTTGACAGAGAAAAAATATCTGAAATAAAAAAAAAACCAATATGGTTTCTTACCCAGTGGACACCAGAGTCGAAAACGACTAGGACGACGATGATGACGGCGACACGCTCAGCTCACCCGTGTATTGCTTGTTACAGATTTTATTGGGAAATTGGATAAGTCAGTGGCCAAAATCACAACCCCACAGCACGATGACAGCACTGAGTGCAGAGCAAGAGCCCCATTGTAATATTATTTTACAATATGTGTGATGTGAGGACGAACGATATAAACTGAAGCTATACGACCATCAAGCCTTGGTAATTGCCGTCGTCGATTCGCTATTTGAGGTTTGGATTTAATTGTGATTAGATTTTGTCGATTGGTTTTGGCAATTTGTTCATGATAAATGAAATCTTTATATTGCCAAGTTTCATCGATGGACGAATTGGACTGGACGATGGCAAGTATTTATTGGTTTCATGTCAACAAAATCGAGTTCTTAATAATAACTACAACATTACGACCCAAACGAAGATCTACTGCGCAGCAAAACAAATCTACTCCTCTTTAAAGGGACACAAAAACTCTTAAAATATTATTTTAACCAAAGAGTTAACAGACGCCAAAGAACATTGTTGGCCGCCTTCAGACTCAATATGCATTGTTCTATTTTCCAATAATTAAAAATATATATATAAGAAATAATGGCCAAAATAATTGTAAATGTATGAATTCTTCAAACAAGATGTGACTGTTTTTAAGTTCTTTTTTTTTTTTTGTGTTGTTATTTCTCACCTAAAAGGTGTTTACATACGACTGACTTTACAAAAGAAAAAGTCAACAAAAATCTATGAAAATATCAATTTTTTTAATTTTTGGATTTTTTTTAACCACTGTCTTATAATTAAGGAGTTCGCTTTTGAAGTTATTGTTAAGTCTATTGTTCTTAAAATGACAAAAGTTGATCCTGTGTAGGACCGGCGATCTATTGTGCAATTTCCCCAATCTGCGTCTACAAAGCACGTCAACGTTCCTGTTTCATTTTTATTGAAATGAAGACCATAATGGGACGTGCCTTTCAGGTAACGCAACACTCGTTTAGCTGCAATCCAGTGCTCTTGGTTAAAACAATTATTAAATTGACTTAATGCGCTTGCTGCATAAGCTATGTCGGGACGGGTTGCTACAGCTAGATACAATAGTGCGCCTGTAAGTTCACGATAAGGAATGTTACAGTGTTGATCCTTGGACTCGGCGCATCCTTTTGAGAGTTTGCAATCTGATGATATAGGAGTTGCTACAGGTTTGCAATCTTCCATACCAAACCTCTTCAATATGTCTTCGATGTATCCACTTTGCGACAGTTGAATTTTGTCTTGGAATCTTTTAATTTGTATGCCCAAACAGTAATTGGCTTCTCCAAGGTATCTCGTATTAAATTCTTTAGCTATTGCACTTTTAATGACATTTACCATAACTTGATTGCTTGAAAAGATTAAAATATCATCGACATAAATGAGTACGAAGATCTTTTTACACTGGCTAGTATAGATGCACGGGTCGGAAACAGTTGGTGCTAGTCTGATTTTCTTCAATGTTCTGTCAATTTCTATGTTCCATTGACGCCCAGCTTGTCTTAACCCATACAACGCCTTTTTAAGCTTACATACCTTATCGCCATTTTCTTGAAGTTTCTGCAACATTTTGGTAGCCTTCTGTCGTAACTGTATATCGCTCTCGCTATCCGACATCTTCTTTAACATTTCGTCGAGCAGCACAGGTTTTTCCATGTAAAGGTCTTCGTTGATTGTTCCGTTTAGGTATGCTGACGTGATGTCCATTTGATAGATCTTCAATTGGTATTTTGCAGCTAGAGCTACCATGAGTCTTAACGAGCTAAGTCTGGCCACAGGAGAAAATGTCTCATGAAAATCTATTCGAGGTTATTGTGTGAAACCCTTAGCCACAAGTCTTGCTTTACGCCTTTCAAGTGATCCATCAGCAGTCCATTTGTTTCGCAACACCATTCTACAGCCGACTGTTCTTGAATTTTCAGGCTTGTCTACGATCGTCCAGGTGTCATTGCTAATCAGGTTTCGAATTTCTGTGTAGATAGCGTCTTCCCAGTCTGATTTTTCATCTCCGGATAATGCCGTTTTAAGTGGTACTTCAGAAGCATTCATTGCGAATTGTTGCTCCTCTTCTGTCGTCTCAAGGTCACTGTTGAGTTCATCATTAATGTTTTTCGTATCTATGGTTTCGATTTCTCTTTGAAGTTTCTTCGGACGTCCTGGTTTTCCGGTTCTTAATTTAGCTGGTCTTCCTGGCCCGTACTTAGGTTTTATCTGGGTGGTTTGAATTTCTTGAACAATTGGTTCACTATTCTCTACTGGGTCAATTTCGATTTCTGCCTCTGGATTTTTAACATTCTTTGAACTATTATCGATAACGATGGCATATTTAGGATCTTCAATTTTGAAACGCCCGTTCACGTTAGCCTCATCGATGAAATCTTCAAAGTTTGATTCATTATACCGATTATCGAGAAACTTGACTTCTCTTGAAACGTGAACATTCATTTGGGACGGAACCCAAACTCTGCAGCCTCTTTGCGCAACTGGATAACCAACAAAGATGCCTTCTATTGTCCTGTCGTCAAACTTGCCTTTTCCTGGGGTCTTGTCCAATATGTATACCTTACAGCCGAATGGTTGAAGATAATCCAATTTCGGTAGTCTTCCAGTCCATTTCTTGAATGGAATATCCCCCTCCAAGCTTTTTGTGACACAGCGATTACGAAGATGATTGGCAGCAGCAATAGCCTCAGCCCAGAAAGAAGGTGGAAGACCTGATTCTTTTAACATACATCGGGCTGATTCGACTAAAGTTCGGTTCTTCCTCTCAGCTATGCCGTTTTGTTCTGGAGTATAAACTGTTGTTAGCCGACGCTGTGCGAAGATCTGGAATATGAAGTGTATTGCTGAGCTTCACTGCCATATTTTCTTTGTCATTCCAGGTTGACAGATTGACGTCTCCCTTTGCAGTCACACCAGAAGATACATTTGTAGCTAGCTTTAGACTTGATTGTGTTGGTTGTACATTTTCTAGCAAAGTTCTATTTTTGCACAAGTGTGAAGTGCATCCACTATCCAGGAACCATCTTTCGTCTGTAACGTCGTTAACCGAGGGGTCTGCATAATATGTTGTGTCTGAATGTTTCGGTCTGGATCCCTTCTTCTTGAAACAATCAACAGCCTTATGTCCCTTCTTTCCGCAAAAATTACAGTTATACTTGAAGGCTGCATTTACTGGCTTGTGGGAGTTATCCCTGCTTCTTCCTGGATTTTCATTGAACTTATTTCTTGATGTGCTTGTATTATGTTTGGCAAACATTGCTCCAGATGATTGATCTGTGGACTTCCGAATTCTTGCGTCATGTTCCTCTATGATCTTGATTTTAAGAGTTTCGATGTCTGGAAGATTATCACGAGATTCAATAGCACATCTGAAATTTTCGAATGAATTAGGAAGACTATACAATAACATCACAGCTAATAAATCGTCATTTATATTGACTCCCATATTTTGCAATTTATCGACCGTATCGAAAAATTTGGAAAGATACTCCCTTATGTCTTCTCCATCAGCCATCTTGTTTTGAGTCAACCTTTTCAGCAATGTAGCTTTTCGAGCAGGACCCTTAGATGCGTAGATAGTTTCCAGCTTCAGCCAAATATCCCTTGAAGTCGAGCATCCTCGTATTTGGCTTAATTCCGTTGGGTTAATTGCCAAGATAAGATCTGATTAAGCCTTTCGATCCTCCAACATCCATGCGTCCAGAGCTTTTTCTTCCTTTGGCTTCTCTCCGGTTACATATCCCCACGTATCGTTTTTTACCATCACAGCTTCCATTTGGATTTTCCAGGTTTCATAATTTTGTTTTGATAAATTTTCGATGCGAATGGAATTAGCTTGAGCCATTATTTTGTAGGGACTCTTCGATTCAAAATATAAAGTACGTAATTCTTCCTTATCCTTATTGTCCTCTGGGCCCATAACCTGTCAGAGTTACGATTTCAATAGAAAATATTTTATAAAAAAGCTATACAATTCAAATGGAGTTACTTGATTATTATTTGTATTTTCATGAAGAGTGATTTATATCGTAAGGTGCAAAGTGTTTATATTCAACACCTATATTTATTATCAAAAGTTATAATTCCAGCTTGTTGACTTGAAAGTAAATTTCAAGTTTTTGCATCGCAATATACTACTTCAGGGGAATAATTTAAATTTACAACTTATTGATCTTGTTTTGCGAAATTTAAATGGTGATTTTCATTTTCTCAATGCTCAAACCAACAAAATGTAAGTAGCTACGATATAAATATTGACCCCACACTATCGCAATTTACGAAAATAGTTATTTGCAAAACTATACAGTAAATTACAATTTTTGTATGCGTAATCTAACACTTCGAGGGGAATAATTTAAATATTTATATGGTGATTTGAACCAACGAACAAGTAAATAAGTTTTTAAAGTGATTAAGCTTCAACATATAGTCCCTTTATATCGTGCGATGGCCTAGGTGGTATCGTATTGGATTGATATGCGGAAGGTACCAGGATCGAATCCCAGAGAAATCAAGTAATTAAAATAAAAGTCTTTTTCAAATATATAAAATTGTATATACATTTCAGAATAAAGAGGAAGCGGCTGCAAACACCCCTGTTGTGGACAAAAATAACAAAATAAAACTACAAGCAAATCAACATTTCGACCACAATTCGTAGAATTGAAAATTTTCATTTTTTTCATTTTGACTACGAAATAATAATTATAATAATTCAATTTGTATGCCTATAATAAAACTAAATTTAAAAAAAATGCAACCTAGAGCAGGGATCGAACCCGCGACTCCAACTTAGCCATCAATCACTATATCCAAATTGATACAAATTTATATCAAATGGCGATTCGCTAATGGCAATATTTTTTTTCCTCGTCGAATTATTGATACTCAAAAGTGTTGAAATATAATATCTGAGTGTCAATATCTTCATTTCGCTCATTTTTTAATATTGCAAACAAAAAGTCTTAATTTAGTAATTTCCAATCCAAGGTCCAAAACTGGATTAATTTTTCGTGATTTGTAGCTTGTTTTTCTTGATCTGATCTAAAAATTCTTTCCGTATAGAAAACTTTTTTTTTGGTTGATAAAAACTCTCCAACCTTCCTTTAACAGTCACAAAATTTCAATCTGTAAACCGAATCAAGATTTATATGTTTTTTTAATTATCAGAATTTGAAAGAGAAATGATAGAGATAGTTTCTGGAAAAGCCGAATTCTTCAGTTTCCAGTAATTCATTTTTGAGCTTTTGGAATTCAAAATTCAAGAAAAAAGTTTTTGAAAATATTGTTCAATCATCAAATTTGGAGGAGTTATGGCACATGATCGGGACTATTAGAAACCCTCTTGTCAAATATATTTATTCCAATTTATACTCCTTCGTAAAAAAAATTGACATCCTTCCGAACAGCAGTGCGTGTGCCAAAAGGGTATTCTCGAAATTAACAGTTTTAAAAAACAGACTAACCAACCGCCTGTGTGTGACAACATGCAATGCAATGCTCTCAGCAGCAAATATTTCTGCAAAACAAGATCAAGATATTTGGAAGTCTTCAGAGGAACTCCTACAAAGTAACCGTAAGGAAATAATTCAATTAAAAAGTACAAGTGACCTCAACTCCAGAAATAATTGTGTTTCGTCCAAGTTATAACAGTGGGCTCTTCAGTCAGTCTGTTAAGACACTAGTAAGACACAAATTTTGGTCGATGTTTACCGACTCTTATAAAAATCACCACGGGTATTTATTTTCTGGGTGCACGAATTTAAACGAATTCCCCTAGAATAATAAAATTCACAGTATCTTTCTGCTGTGATTTTTATAAGAGTCGGTAAACATCGACCAAAATTTGTGTCTTAGTAGGGTATAACAGACTGACTGAAGAGCCCACTGTTATACCTTGGGCGAAACACAATTATTTCTGGAGTTGAGGTTACTTGTACTTTTTAATTGAATTTTATGCATTCACTCCACTTAAAACAGAAGTAATTTCAATATTTTAATATTTAAATTTCTTCATCTTCTTATTATAAAAACCCTGACCACGGGTATTTATTTTCTGGGTGCAAGAATTTAAACGAATTCCCCTAGAATAATAAAATTCACAGTATCTTTTTGCTGCGATTTTTATAAAACTTTGCATTATAAAAAATGTGCAATAATTCCTAAAATTTACTTAATATTCTTAATTAGAGAAAATTCTGAAAATAGAATGTAAATTTATTTATTTTTTGTTTTTGCTTTAAAATACGAGTTAAATTAACATAAATATTTGTCTGTAAATTGACTGAACACTGATCTCTTTAAGATTATACAAGGAACCCGAATCCTTACAATTGGTCTTTAAATGGTGATAGCTTGGAGATCGCTGAGGAATATAAGTATCTGGGAGTTAAGCTGAATAGGACACTTGATTTCAACAATCATATTACATGGAAGTCAAATGCTGCACAAAGTTTGATCAATGTGTCATGGAGAACCATCTTTGTGAATAATCACATCAAACTTTCAGTGAAGTACAAAATATTTGATGCTGTGATAAAGTCTACATTGTGTTATGCTGCCCAGGTGTGGGGAATAGAGGAATATGAGGCCATCGAACGATTCCAAAGGAACTTCTTAAAAAAACTTTTTAACTTACCGCTCAGATCGCCAAAATATGCACTTTATCTCGAAACAGGACTGCCTAAGTTATTTACTTATACTCTGAAGTTGCAAGCTGATTACATCGTGAAGGTGCTATCTTACCAAGATGATCGCTTATCGAAAAAAATGGTGTTGTACGAATTGAGGAACAAGGATTGGTGGATGGCAAAGTGGAAGAGTAAAGGAGATGCTTGTGGAGAGGCTAATCCGGCGAACGCAGAAAACTTAAACTTATTTAAAGAACAACTTTATAGTATTATTCAAAAACATGAAAGTTCTGACTGCTTCCACTTTGTTGCTATATGTCCGGTATTTTCTCAACAGCGACTTAATTACTTTGGGAAGAAAACTTTAACGATGCAGGTAAACAATCATGATTTTGAACGGGTTAAACTGGAAATCACTGTACAACTTTCTAAAAGTAATATATAAATATAGGTTGTTACTGATAACAGAATTTGTATAAAAAATAAAAAAAAAATATAATAGGTATATTTAAATTCTACAATGCATTAACTTTTGTAAATTATATTTGCTAACCGAGCTAACGGCACAGCCATAGCTTTAAAATTCATCTTATTGTTAAACAATGTACTTAGAAGAAAGAAAAATAAATGAATTATTTACTTACTTAATTTACTTACTTAATTAAATTTAATTTTATTCATTAAAAAAAAAATGTGATACTGAAATATAAATATATGTAATGTGTGTAGAAATTTAATTTAATCAAAAATTGAGGTTTCGGCCAGCAATCAGCATTTCAAAAGCTACAAATTCTGGCAAAGGAAAAAAATTAAAAATCTCATTTTTTAGATTTTGTCCGCCAGCTTCAGCGTCCCGGAAGTGCACTTTTTTAAACTAACTTTTGCCAGCGGAAACTTAAATATTAAATAAATCGTTAGAGCTACAAATTGGAGGTTTGAGCCAGCAATCAGCTTTTCAAAAGCTACAAATTCTGGCAAAAGAAAAAAATTGAAAATATCATTTTTTTAGATTTTGTTCGCCAGCTTCAGCGTACCGGAGGTTTACTTTTTAAAGTTAAAATTCAAATAAAAAATTACCCTTAATAGATAAGAAATTTATCGGGTAACAATTTATTGGGTAACAATTTAGCATTTAAAAAGCTACAATTTTGGACATCAAAAAAATTGTTATTTTCGAATGTTCGCCCACTAATTTTCAATAACTCAAAAACTAAGCGAGCTACAAATATTTGGATTGAGAAACAAATTAGCATTTAATAACATTAATTAAATTTTTTCGATTCCGCCACAAAGTGTCCGCTAAATAAGGGACGTCTAGTATTCCATACCTTAATATGGATTCTACTAAAGAAAATTAAACCTGCTTCAATGCATTATAATTCGTATAGATACTTAAATGATGAAGAGCGCATACTGCTTTCTTAAGTCTTTTACCGAGGTGAGTTTTGTGCAGATCCCATTTGAGAAAACAATCGAGCTGAACACCCAAATACTTAAAGTGCTGAACGTTTTCAATTAAATCTTTGCAACTTTCTTGGGGGTTCAGTATTATTTGGTTACTATTTGGTTAATTAACGAAAAAGTCAGAATCATAGAAACCGTTAGTAGCCAGTTTGTGGTGAATTTTTATTTTACAAAGGAAGGTATAGAAAATGTAGACATGAACCTGCATGTTTATACATATATTTTGATGAATGTAAAAGGTCGCTTACATTTTTCATTTCTGAAGACAAATACTGTCCGATATAATGACACTCTGTCATTATAATGTTGAATGTTTGATAGAAACCCACAAAAAAGGAATCTGATGATAAGTGAAATAGCTTAGATTTCAGCGTAAATAATGCTCAATTGTTGGTTTTATTTTGGACGATTATTCTATTTCTTGAAAGTATTTTTCTATCCCTTCGAAAAGGGCCCAAATATTTTTCAAAATAAACATAAATAGTACCACCTTTTTACAATTATCTTATACCTTATTCTTACAGAATTTTTACATTAACATTTCAACTCGGGGTATGTAAGTGGCAACATGACTATAATTATGTTCGAGTATCAAAATGAAAAGGAACTATGTATACACCAGTGCAAACCCTCTGTACCGGTAATGTCATGACTCATGATGGAGTTTAAATTTTTTAGATATCCTTAGACAGTTTGCAGTAACTCTTTTTGTTTACGTTTAGCTACTTTTGCATTTCCTTTTATGCTTCAATGTACCCGAGAGACTTTGATTACAACACTTTCGGGAGGCATCTACTTCCGAAGGAAGAAAATCATCCATTCCACATGACGTGTGTCAATGCAACACACATTGTATAAAGGCATCAATAAACCAACTGGTATCTTCAGAAGAGCATAGGTCTTCAATCTTAATCCTACATTATTACATAATGTATAGGTAGAAGTATAGCTGACTTCAGAAACTTGGAGGAGATGTGTGATAAATTGACAAGCGATACTATTTGTCAGCAGTCAACGTATCTGCATTTCATTTTTGTTGTTAACGCGAAAAACGTTGCTCCTCTCCTTGTTTACGATTGCTATACCCTCAGAGGGTATGAAGGAAAAGTAACAGGCACAGTGGAGTTACTAAGTTCCAAGAGAGACAGACAAATAAGGTTCACATCCTTTATTTTGAAATTTGTTGAGCGTTGTGTGTGATGACTTTGTCAATTTGTCCTAAGACCCGGAACGAATATATATTGCTTATATGCTTATATGTATGTATATACGCTTGCATGTTGCAGGAGCAAAGTTAAGTGCAACAATGGTCGATTTGGCATTTATTTGCAGAAATGGCTGGAACAGGTATTGGATTGCACTTTAGAAAACAAATGAAATGTAGAACGGACCATCAACAATGCAATATTGTAATTTTCCGATAGGTGAAAATTGAAATAAGGTTCATGTTTTGAAAATCGATCTTTCTTCTTATGATAAATGCACAGGAGATATTGGATAGTAAGATGCTTTTTATTGAGTATAATAACAAAGAGGGTGACTTTATGGAATAAATGTCAGTGTTAGTAGAGCAGTTATATGTTTTATGTGAAGATAGTTCAATGTTCTCTTCAGGTTACTGTTCCCCTTGACACAAAAGAAGTAAATTGTCACTTTGTAAGGTATGTATATCTAGGACTCATAAATAGTTATATATATTATAAAAAAATAAAAAAATCAATCATAAGTATTCATTGGTATTTTTGAGTGGGTTAAAGAAAGAAGAGAAAAGAAATACAAATAAATTCAAACACTTGCAACTTATTATTATGGTTTTTTTTTTTTTTTTTATAATTTTAACTATATGCCTGTGAGACCTCAGGTCTTTTAAATGCAATACACGGCACTAGTTAGATGGAATAGAAGGAAAGCAAAGACTTTTGTTGGCACAGTGTATTGAGAATTAGATGTTTATAATCTCATGAAATTCCACGGGTGGCATCCAGTTGAAACTGGGGAATATAGAAAAGAATGCTACCTAGACTGGGGCTCAAAACCAGGTTAGCAGTTAAACACTATATCCACTGTGCTATTGCCACCCGCCTTTCCAAAGAAGTTAATCAGTGAATTGATTCACCCTAGAAGAAAGAACAAACCACAAATTTATTTCATAAATATTTCTTAAACTTTTTTTTGTTTCCTTTTTTTGTTGCTTTTTTTTATTTCCTCTAAAATGAATGATAAAACAGAGGCACACTCTGGCGTATACGCACTTTTTTCTTATATAATTTTTGACAAAATTGAACATTTTCGCTAAACCCCAGTTTTTGAACCACAAGTTTTGATAAACCACATGTTTTAAATATAACCTGTCTAAAACATGTTGGATTTGCAAGATGAACTAAGCAAACATACCTTGTGAAACATTCAGCGCTCAAATAAACGTCATATAAATAGCTGACGGGTTGCTGCCAGCAAAAAATAATTTGTCTGCTGGAACACAAGAGAACGCGACGCAGTGTAGCGCATCCTTACTTCTACGTGATATTGATCGGTTAAGATATAAATTAAATATAGCGAATCAGGATTCATTGCAGTTCCTTTTTTAACTTTCAATATTTATAAAATGTCATTGAATTTCACATTAAACACTTGATTTTTGCCCATTTTGCGGCACAGCAAATTTTCAAAGCGGCGCTGCCATTCGAGATCATTGTATTCAAGCAAAAAAATTAAATGTCAAACTAAAACTTGTAAATTTTCGGTGTGAACGCTTTTCAAGTTTTCGTAAACCTATTGCCGAAAACCCCGTTTTGGGTTTGGTGTGAAAAGGCTATAAGCTTCAAAGTTCAATCAGGCGCGGATCTAGGATATCTATTTTGAGGGGGGGTCATGATCCATAAAATGTTAGTTTGATCTATTAAAAATTAACGCGAATTTTGAAAGATAACTTATATATGAATAATTTAGTTTTTAAACATTATAAAATTTAAGCTAATTTAAAAAAAAAAACTCAAACACTAAAGTCTTACTTTTTGCAGAAAAAAAGTATGTATATGTAGAGCAGGTAATTTAAATATTCCCGGCAAAAATGAACTTTGAATTTTTAAAATTTACGTAATTAAGTTTAAATTTCGATTTTGAAAATCGTATTAGGATTTTTTTTTAAAGTTTATTTATTATGGATATTTCTTGTATATTTTTTATATTTTAAATTAACTTAACAATGAAATTTGTCTTTTATGAGCTATAATTAAACATTCGCGTGAATCTTAACATACAAACTCTAAAATCTTTCAAGAGTGAAATTTGAACTTCATAAAGTATTTTTTTTTTTAAATTAACTTCATTTTAAAATTGAAATGAAAAAATAATCCTATAGTAAAGTTGTTCTGAAATTGGTTGAAAGCGATCGGTGATATGAAAATCGAATGGACTGTCGAATGTAGAATATCCTGTATATATTCTGTTCATATAGTTTTATAGAACTTCGAATTTTTTTAATTTTCGGATGAAAGAACACTGAGGTTTTCTGGGGGAGAGTACGATGACTTAGGCTCCAAGAATTGATAACGGTTTTGTGAAGAACAGTTCAATAGAAGCATTTTTTAATATGGAAGTGGGGTCTTAATCCCACCGTTTGGGCGGGAGGGGCAACTTTATAAAAAAGGTTCTAAAAATGAAAAAATAAAAAATATTAAAAAATAACGGTAATACTTAAAATTAAGTATTATACCTTGTTTCAAAGCCAACACTTTGTACTATTAGCTTGTTTTAAATCAAAATTATATATTTTTCTTTTCTGAAATTCGTTGCTCTAATTAATTCTTCATTAAAAATGAAAAATAGATTATTTTATATCTTCTAGTTTTTGAGAAAATTGAATATTACCAAACCTACTTTTTATTTTTTTTATTAATTTTCTTTGTGGATTATGAAAAAAAAAATAGTTCTTTTTATAATAAGTATAGTACAGTAAGTCAGTAAGCTTTACCCAGAATGCACCACTATGAGTTTTATTGTCTGCCTTCATTGGGATGCTGCAACATGATGAGGGAGTTGATGTTTTGCTAGGAATAAGTCCAGCTTCTTCTAAAAAAACTGGTGGTTTTCCGTAGATCGAAACATAATCCTCAAATGAACAAAAAATGGAAAAATTCCTAAGTTTACGATGAAGCCATTTAAAAAAAAAATTCTTTATTCTCCGAATTACTTTTGTTTATATTAACTTGTTACACATAATGTGCATGAATAAAACAAAAATAACGGGACAAATTTTAAAGCTTGTGCGTTTTTTTTTCTATGATCTATTATGTACAGTCCGTAACAGTTTAATGGTTTCACACAAGATTTAAATTAATATAAATAAATGTTTATTTGATGTAGGTACCTGTTAAGCTTTAATATTTTGAAACTTAGCTAGTTATTCAAATTGGACGAGGAATTTAAATCATTGCTTTGAGGTTTTTGTACGAATATTTTGAATCCATAAGAAACTGTGCTTATACCCAAACTTGCACCCACCCCAAATCCTATACTGGACCAAGCAGGAGGTTGCAGGGGGGCAGCATATATCAAATAGCAAATACAAAAAACTGTTAAAATAAATACAGCGCTGTCTAACAAAGTAAGCATTGACTGCAAAAAAATTATTTAGCACTTCATTCAACAATTTTTAAAAAAATTGGTCTAAACTTTTTTTTTATTTTTTGTTTATCAAAATTTTGAGTTTGCATGCGAATTTTTCAAAAATTATTGACTTAAATAATTTAATTTAAATTTAGGATTAAGGAGCAGATTTCTGGCTTTCAAAACCGGTATAGTACTTTATTTTCAGTGTTGCCGTTGTTTTTTACTATTTTTTTTTTTTTTAATTGCCCCTCCCGCCCAAACGGGGGAAGATAGACCGCCCTCTCTCCCTATTAAAAAATGCTTGTTTTGAACTGTTCTTCAAAAAACCGTTATTATTTCTTGGTGCCTAAGTTATCGTACTCGTGCCGTTTTCTATCGATAAGCTATGATCCAAAAGCTACGACATTAGTTTTATTGAGATGATAATGATGAAGCCCAATAAATGAGGGTTTGTTAAAAAGACACAAATAATTTGACTAATGCTTCATGCATATTTCAGCTGTATGCATAATATTGGTTAAAATAAACAATTTGGTAATTAGAAAAACTGAATGCATGACTGCACATCATTCATATTTTCTACATCAAAAAGTAAGCTGCGAAATTTATTCCAAGCAAAGTATTCACAACATCTTTTGTTGCTAATGCCTCAAGGCCATTTAAAACAAGTGGGCGAGTTATACATATATTCATACATACATACACCACCGTATAAATGAAATCAAAATTAAATTATTATTGTATAATAGGTACACAATGTTTTATAGTCCCCTCTAGGCTGCTTTCGTTTATATGTATGAGTGAATACGAATAATATGTTTGGAGGTCCTGCTAAGAATAACAAATTTCCAATTGAAAAACTCCGCATTTAGTAGAAGGTAGTCAAATATTATACTATAGCTATGTGTAGCTTAACATAGAGCCAACAATTTTATTCCGCGTTCTCACTGATGAATAAAATAACTCTTAAAAATATAAATAAAAAAAAAACATGAAGCGCATTTAATTGTAGGTAAATTTTTTTCTTATAAAAACATTTAGCGCTGATGGAAATGAAATTCGCTCATGTTTTTAATTAACTTGCAAATGTAGAAAAAATATTTTATTCAACATATATTCCAATCCACTATATATGTACAAGTACATACATATATATATCCTTCATTTAAATTTCAACTCGCTGTTGCTGGGAATATTCAATTTAATAAACAAAAACAAAACAAGAGCGCACATAAAACATAGTTAAAACGAAAACAATTTCATTTGGCCCCTCCGGTTTTAGTTGACCACCTGTTAAAAATTTTATGATTATATGGACGGCAAATCGAGGATATTATATCATATTGCTGACTGATTCATAATAAAAATCAGATAAAGTAGTAATAAACTAATATAACGTACACTATATATATTGTATATGCACACGCACACACTTTGCAGGTTGATGGTGGCAGCTCGATGAAGTCCTTCGGAAACAGCAGTAAAATGCTTACCCACAATAGCAGCACCAAATTGCCTTGTTATTGGTCTCTTATCAGTTTCGAGCACGAATACCTTTTGTGTTTTAGGGTTTTATTCGATATAAATGTACGACAAGGACCTGATGAATTAACGGGAAACAGTTCATTTGAAATATTGTTGACTTGTTGATCGATGGCGATGTTATTAGAAATTAAGGACTTAAAATGGGATACAAATAGGTACTGAAAGGAAAATATATTGTAAGAAGCAGTGAGGCAGAAGAAAATCGCCATATCTTATCCAAATAGTGTTTTAGCGTAAGCTTAGATTTAGTACAATTTGACTCCCTGATGTCAAAATGAACTCAAATTCTGTCATTTAATTGTCAAGCCATTTGATCTTCAACTTTGGAAACTGTCAATGCGTTGAAAATTGCGCTGACACGAATTGCAGGGTCAACTAATTGGTTATTTTTCACCTATTCTTCACCGATTAATTTGAAATGTTAGCATAGTATTCATATCCACCACCAGCGTTTTTTAATACTTTTTTTTTGTCAAACAATGTCATCTGTTGAACGTTGAGGCAGAACGCGCTAAATTGAGAACTCAGCGTTCTCAGTTATTGAATTTATTATAGAACGATCGACACTGGGATGTATTGCATCAGGGACGTGTACAAAACATCACACCCCAATTAAATAAATAGCATGTTTTCCAAATATAGATCTCCAACAGAGTTATTGAAGAAATATAGATCGCACATAGCTGAAAATATTTTGAATTCGAAAGAGCAAGAAAAATTCAAATATTAACATGGATTTCACATCAGAAATCTACAAAGAAGCGTTGATAATGACTAAAGATTTGTGATTAGATTATTAATCTCTAACAAATTTCTGAATGAATTGGGAATGTCTTATGTGGAGTCCGATGTTAAGAAGCTTATCCTACAGCAACAAAAAAAAAAAAACGATAAAATAATTCAAACTGTTCGCAACAGGGTCAACTTAAGAGTCAATTATGAGTACTCACTTCCCAGGGTGTGTAAATGACATACCTCTTGGGGACAGAGGCCATCACATAGGTGTAATCTCTCAAATAGGCAATGAGATAGTAGATAGTAAGAAAGTGGCCTGGGCCATTGACTCTTTCTCAGCATCATACAAGTTCGCACGGCCCGATGGTATAATTCCAATTATGCTCCAAAGCTCTAAGGACACAATTGTTCCAATCCTCGTGGATATCTTTAGGGGATGTTTAAATACAACCTATATTCCTTCAGGATGGAGAGAGGTCAATGTCATCTTCATTCCAAAAGCTGGCAAGCCCACGCACACTGAACCGCAGGATTTTAGACCAATTAGTTTATCTTCTTTTCCTCTTAAGACATTAGAAAGACTAATAGAGACCCATATTCGCCTTAAACTAAGTGATGATGATTTCTCACAGGCCCAGCATGCATATATGAAGGGCAAATCTGTTGAGACAGCTCTTCATGAGATGGTCGGCACAATTGAAAAAGCAATCCATTATAAAGAATTCACTCTAGGAGCTTTCCTAGACATAGTAGGGGCTTTCAATAATGTCGAAAGTAAATCAATCAGGCAAGCCCTAGACTCTACCGGTATTGACCCTTTCTTATCAAACTGGATCGACTCTATGCTTCAAACTAGACTTGTAAATGCGGAATTGGGCGATAGCAAGCTAAAAGTCAGAACATGTAGGGGTACACCGCAGGGTGAGGTATTATCACCGCTACTCTGGCTCCTGGTTGTTTATCAGGTTTTGGTCGATCTAACCCAAAGTGGAGTCAAAGTCGTGGCATATGCAGACGACATCGTGATAATGGCCTCTGGAAAATTTGTTTCCACACTTCGTGATCTCTTGCAAACAGCCCTTGACAAGCTCAGTAATTGGGCCAATAGCTGTGGACTTAATGTCAACCCACTTAAAACTGAACTAGTTTCGTTTACGAGAAAACATAATATTCCAACTATTAACCCTCCCACTATAAATGGGACACCGCTCCATATTGCGGGTACGGCAAAATATCTTGGACTGATAATTGATCGTAAACTAAACTGGAAAGAAAACATTAAAGAACGTGAGAAAAAAGCGTCGATAGCATTCTACACTTGCAGTAGAATTTTTGGTAGGAGATGGGGGCCTAGCCCTAAAACCATCCATTGGATGTATACAGCCATCATACGGCCAATACTAACATATGCACGTTTGGTTTGGTGGCCAGCACTCGTCAAAGCCACAAATCTCAAGACCATGACAAAAATCCAATGACTCGCGTGTATAGGTACAACAAGTGCCATGAGAACCACATCAACCGCAGCCCTAGAAGCTTTCCTTTCGCTTGCCCCACTTGATCTTTTTACAAAAGAGCTGGCGGCCAAAAGCGCTCTTCGATTAAAAGAGTGCAATTATTGGAAAGGGGGCCACTATGGTCACAAGACGATAATTAATTTCACTGATATTAATATTCAAACGGATAACATTTTACCGCATATTGATTTCAACCCAGTTGTACTTACAGACTTTCCATCAAGAGAACTCTGGAAGGAAAACCGGGTCACTAACGAAGATCATATCTCGGTATTCACTGACGGGTCCAAATCAGACGAGGGGGTAGGTCTGGCATCTTTTCAGAAAACCCACCCATAAACAAATCGATAAAACTACCGAACTTCTGTAGCGTCTTTCAAGCAGAGGTCTTTGCAGTTTTTGAAGCTGCAAAGCATCTCTCCACGCTTCAATTGACGGGAAAGAAAATTGATTTTTTCATAGATAGTCAGGCTGCAATCAAAGCCATATCATCAATTGTCACTAAATCTAAACTGATAGATTGCTGTCGCAGCGAACTAAAATCGTTGGGCGCAGCAAACACAGTTACCCTTCGTTGGGTCCCAGGACATCGTGACATTTTTGGTAATGAAAGGGCAGACGAACTGGCCAAAAACGGGGCAACACTTGAACCGAGTCAAGTCATACCCTGGGTACGTATGCCTCTTGAACAAGAAAAATGTAGAATTCACCATAGTTTCTTAAAAGCTACTAACGACCGGTGGTCAACACTGGAGTCCTGTCGAGTTTCAAGTACTTTGTCATCTGACCTATGTAGACCCTCTACGAGGAGACGAGGAGGCAGTGGAGGGCTCATACCACTTCCTTTTGCGAATGCCCCAGCCTAGCTAGAAACAGAAGAGCAACTCTCGGAGAATACTTCTTCGACGATTTAGATAGCGTCTCTATTTTGCCACCTGCAAACATCATGAAATTTATCCAGATTTCAGGATGGTTCAGGGAGGCTTCTTCCACAATAAGCCCTACCTGATACCCACCATGTCCGCTCCTCACCCATTCTTTCTCCTACCCATGTCAACTCCCGGGGAGCACAATGGATCCACTGAGACCCGAGTGAGATGATTCGGCTTGCCGCTTCATCACCCCTTTTAACCTATCCTAACCTAACAGGGTTGGAGAAATGTTTCTTATAAATGCACCAGGAAGAACTGGAAAAACTTTCTTTATCAGATTGATTCTGGAAACAATTCGATCCCTAAAAGGGATAACCTCAGCTCTAGCATCATCCGGAATAACTACGATATTGCTACGACGACATATAAGTACTCTGTAATTCGCTTTGAAATTGCCGTTGAATATGCAATTCATTGATACTACCCATTATGAGATTTCCAAAGGATCCAGCATTGGAAAAGTATTGCAGAAGTACAATATGAATTGTGTGGAGGAATGCACATAATGTTTACACAAGAAATTGATTAAGGCTTTTTTGATCGATAACTTCAGGCGAATATTACCTCATTTTTGACACGGCTGAAGAAGATAAAACAGTAAATTGGGGCTGTGAGTGCAAAAGTGGCGTAACCCTATTTTGAAATATTCGCTTATTTTGTCTCCCATTTTTTTTTGTCTTAGAGAGATAAATTATTCTAAACATTGTTTTAGATTCTTGAATATCTTATCTTTCAAAAATATATCGTTACTATTTTAAAATCATATGTGCTTGTTTTAGTCAATTTAAAGCCAGTTGCAAAATGTGGGTTACGCCACTTTTGCACTCACAGCCTCAATTATCCCTTAGAATTAATGAATTCTATCAATCAACCCGGAATTCCACGCAATGCTATTGAAAATCGGCATCCCACTTTCATGTTGCGAAATATCAACCAACAGGAATGGTTAACAAGATGGTAATGTATTAGGCCTACAACTAGCTCCCATTTTTCAGACTTGAGAGGCAATTGAAAGATAACTCTATCTAACACATACTAATCAAAAGTATATGATACGAGAATAAGAGGACTTTGGTAAAAAGTATATGATTCGAGTATAAGAGTAGGTACTTTAGTTAAAAGTTACCCAGAATTACTGTGGCGGAACATATCCTAATCCTAGTTTAAAAGTGCCTACACACTGTTTTCGATATTTCATATTTTACCCAGAAAAATTAGAAAATAAATTGTAAAAATCAGAATTTTTGTGGAAAGCTTAACTTAAGATGTGGTTAGAAATTTTTTTTAATTTCACCCAAAAATTTTTTCGAGAGGGGGTTAAAATAGGTTAAAATAGAATTTGCGTATGTTTTTTTTTCAATATCTCCAAAATTATCAGCTTTACAGAAAAAATGAGAGGGGGTTAAAATAGGTTAAAAGAGAATTTGCGAATGTTTTTTTATAAAATTTTTACACAAATTAGGCGTTGGCACTTTTTCTGTAAGACCAATAGTTTAGAAGATACGACTTGAATTATGTCTTAGTCTAAAATGTGACTTGTACGCTTATGTTGTTATGAGTTAAAGTAAAAATATTGTCAAGAGTAATACAATCTTAAGATGGGTATCGATGCAGAGTATCACCCACTACTTCATATCCAAAGTTTCACGAAATTCACGCTTTGGATTTTTTAGTAGTCGCTTTTAAAAGGGGAGAAAGTAGTGGGAGGTTGGAGTTTATCACACACAAATATTTATTATGGTGCAACCAAAGCATATGGCACATGATATTAGGGTAGTATTAAAGTCTGAATCCAATAAAATAGAAATTAATTAAAAAAACAAACAAAAAAGTTATAGTCCTTTTTATTACTTTTATCTTTACTCATAACCAGGGCCCGGATTTCTATGCACATGCATATTTTTTTTTGGAAAGCCAAGCAAAAGAATCAGACATTTTTTCGAATTAAGATATTTGCTTTAAAATGGCATTCAATCATAAGTGCATGTGTTTGCATATTTTGATATAAATGCATATTTTTACTTATTGAGCATATTTTATCAATAAATGCATGTTTTACCTGCATATTTCAAAAAAAAAAAACTTTGGCTTTCATAAGTTCAAACTATGGGTTTCTCAGTGAAACTTTAGCAAAACTAGAGGGTTGGAACTCGCAGTTTCAAAAATGAATGCAGTAGAGTCTCCAATGGGTAAATCTATTTGTAAAAAAAAAGAAAATATTCTTAAAGAATCGAAAAATATCTGCACATCCTTAAATGGGAATGAAGAACAGTGCTTCGATATATAATATTCAATAAATGAGATTATTTCATTAAAAAATGCTCCACTAACGTCTGTGGAAGTGGAGAGATCATTTTCCATATACAAAAGATTTTTGAGACCAAATCGCCAAGGTTTCAGTTTTAAAAACTTCAGAAAAAATTTCATGATTCATGCTAACAAAACCTTCTTACGAAAATAATGCACATATTACCCATGTTTTATTGGAAAAGCTATCCATAGTAGTATTCCATAGTAGCTATCCATAGTAGGATTTTGCATGAATAACAAATACAACATCGGCAGAATACTGCCGATAAAAGTTAAAGTAGAATCATACTGCGGATAGTTTACCGAGTCTCGAATGAATTTTTGGTGATTACATTCTCAAATGTTGGTTACTATTAGTTTTTTCGTGAAGTTTATTTTGACTGCTTCTGATTCTCAGAAATATTATATTCTTGTTTAATATTCTGACAGAGGTGTTCTTTCAGTGAAATACAAGAACCAGGCTACTGCGGATGCGTTTTTTTGGCAATTTTCTACTGTACTATTTATAGAATGCCAAAAAACACGGGTATTATTAAAAATACTATTTATTTTTTGTTAAACCAACCTGAATTTTATGTTTTGTTAATTTTATTTACTTTTTGCTGTGAAAACTTTCTATGAATTAAAAACTGTATTTTGTTTTTTCAATTTATGAAAATGTTTTTTCATTTACTTTTTGAATATTTTTGCAGCATGCTTTGGGTTTCGTATGGCATATTTTGAATTTGTATGGCATATTTTGAATTTTGAATGGCATATTTAGGAATTTTAAATGCATATTTTAGGCGCATAGTTTGTGTTTTTAAGAGCATGAGAGGGCCCTGCTCATTACAACATAAGCGTACTAGTCACATTTTAGACTAAGACATAATTCAACTCGTATCTTCTAAACTATTGTTCTTACAAAGAAAGTGCCGAACTCTAATTTGTGTAAAATTGTATAAGCTATAATTTCTATCTTGACATTTTTTTTCGTAAAGCTGATAATTTTTTAGATATTGAAAAAAAAAACTGGTGCGAATTCTCTTTTAACCTCTTTTACCCCCCCCCACTCACAAAAAAAATTGTGGGTGAAATTAAAAAAATTTTGTGCCACATTATAAGGGCAGTAAAGCTTTCCACAAAAATTCTGATTTTTACAATTTGTGTTCTAATTTTTCTGGGTAAAATATGAAATATCGAAATTGAACACCTTTAAAGCAGGATTTGGGCATGTTCCGCCACAGTAATTCTGGGTAACTTTTAACGAAGGTACTCGTATATCATATACTTTCGATTAGTGCGTGTAAGATAGGGTTATTTTTCAGTTGCCACTTGCTCATTTATTTGAAGGCTTTTTGCAGTTGAGTTGCAGGCCTATATGAAATGTACTTTTGGACATATTACATTTTTTAACAAATTATCAAATTATCAAAAATATATAGTATTTATAATTTTAGCATATTCATTTCAAACCAAATAGGAATAGCATGAGAGTTGAGGTGAGAATTATGTACATTTGAAATTCGTTATGAAGTTTTGAATTTTGAGTTAAGAAAATAAAGTTGGCAACCAACTCAACCAAGTCTTGAGTGTGCAATTTGCTACCCCTCCCCAAAAATTTTAATTAAAAACTGTACCTTGAAATTTCCAATTTTTAAGAAAGATTTAATATTGAGGATCCGTTCAGAATTTTGTAAGTTACATAGATATAGATTTGTTAATGACGCCATGTCAGTTTGTTTATTTTTTATCAAAAACCTTTTTATTTTGTTAAAAAATCGGTGTGAGTAAATAGGTATTTTTAACCTCGCTCCTGTTGAATTAATCATACAAAATTTATGAACATTATTTAAGAGGAGGTTAAGAGCAATAAGTGTATGGTGTTGTTCATCAGCTTTTGAATTAAAGTGGCAAAAATCATATTGCTTTTTCACTCGATCTCATTTTTAGTATAATTTTTTATAACATTTTGCAATCATTTTAAGATATACAATACATTTGGTCCCCAATAACCTTTAATTTACTATCGAAAAGAACTGACAACTTAAACTGAAGTTTAAAGTCTCAGTGGGTAGCTAAATCGACTTTTTTCCAGATTCTGATTCAAACACCTCTCCTGTTCTATACAAAAATTATGATACACTTTTTTGTTTTTTTTTTTAAGATCTTAACCTTAAAGATGTAGTAGCCCGTAGCGTAATGGTTAGTGTGTTCAACTGTCACGCTGGAGATCTGGGTTCGCTTCCCAGCATCGTCCACCTAAAAACTAAAAAGTTTTTTTCAGGGCTACTGCCACTTGCGAGGAATTGACAAATCCTCTAAGAGTATCACTTGTCACGAATAAGTGCTTCTCGTCTAGCCGTTCGGATTCGGCATAAAATTGTAGGTTCCATTTCTGTCGATAGGCGCACACAGGAATGGTTGCGAGTTGTTAGTTACTAGGCCCTGGTTCTTTATGAGCCGTTGTGCCACCCGATTTATTTATTTTTTTTAACCTTGAAGATCCTATCAGTAGAAACAAAATTAATTCGGATAAATGTACTTTTCCACAGCTGGTGAATGATGGTTGGTAATGAACAAAACAGTCAATTTTGGTTGATTTTGTTCGTTTTTCCGATTATTTTATAATGTTGTTGGTAAGTTACAAATCTATCCCACTGTGAACAAATTTGTCCAGGGGCGGACTGGGGGTCAAAGGACCTCCCGGGACTTTAAGAAAAAGGACCACAATATACATATTCATAAAATGATTAAATAGGATCGGTAGGTAAATTGTTTCATACATAGATAAACTAGGCAAATTCAAATTGACTGTGGCAGCGTATGTTTTGAATTAATTTCTTTAAATAAACCGCTCTTAATCGCCATTTTGCCAGTAAGTCAATAATTTCGTGAGGATACTTCACAGACGTAAGCACTGCAGTTTCAATGTGTTCCTGGGGAATTGTATTCCGAAAGATAAGGCCAGTCGGCAGAGACAAACAAATTTCATAATGCAATAGTATAAATGGTGGTCCAACAAAAACACACGATGTTAATTGTAAATAAAACAAAATATTTTGGAGAATTATCTTAATAATTTTTATTGTCATAGAAGAATCTATGACAATTATGTGTGAAACAAAATATCGGCCAAATGCTCGCCACGGCTTCGGTGGCATACCTGTATCCGATGGTCCATATTTTGACTCTGAGACATAATTGAGGTTCAATGTCCTTAACGTGCCGAATTATCTTGTCCTATAGCTCTTGAATTATTCTTGGCTTATCGGAGTATATCCCCAAAGAAAGAAGACCAACGGTGTCAAATCATATGATCGTGGCGGCCAATTACATCGCCACGACGGCGACGCATCGGCGACGTGAGATAACACGGCCATTGAATTTCTCGTGCAAAAGAGCCATTGTTTCGTTGGCTGTGTGGCAAGTGGCACCATATCCTGTTAGAACCACATATCGTTTAGGTCCATATTCTCAATTTCTGGCTACAAGAAGTTTGTTATCATCTCGAGATAGCGAACACCATTCACGGTAACTGCTTGGCCGACCTCATTTTCGAGAAGGTACGGCCCGATGACGCCGTCCGCCAGCCCAGAGTGAGCATGCACAGGTGTTTTCACATTTCCTACAGACCCAGTTTGTTGCAATTTGCTCACAGTTCTATTGATTGTGGACATATGGTCGATTATGATAACCAATGGGTCACGGTCATACAAATATTGCATTTTTTTTATAGGAAATTCAACTAATTTTCTAGATGAAAAGGGAAAACCTTTTTTATATTTACAAATTTAAAAAGTGAATTTTGAAATGTTTTGAATATTACCGCATTGCAACCTCAATGAATTTTTCCAAAGACTTTGAAATCATGTTTGCAAGTAATTTCAAAATTTTGACGTGGTGTTGGGGTTGAAATCGTGACTGGATCAAAATTCTTCTTTCAAAATTCCGAGGTTTGTAAATTTCTCGTTTTCCAAAATTCTGCATTTATTAATAAAATTTATCTCCAAATTATGTTGATATATATGAAATTCAAAGAAACTTGCCAAAAATTGGGCGCCGAAAAAAAAATTAATTAGGAGATTTGTATGGGTTGGTTTGGAGTTGATGTTTGGTACCTATACTAGATTTGAATAAGAAGTGATATTGTTGAAGTTAGGATTTATTTGAGAAGTCGGAATTTCTGGAGATGATGGATATGCAGATTTGTTAGGTTAGGTAGGACTCTCTTTTATAATTATTTTCATTGTTTGGAACACAGAAATTCTTTTCTTGACATCTTTTTAAAGAGATCTGCAATAAATCTGGAAAGGTTAAAAAAAAAAATTGTGAGTGGAGCCAGCCTCTTAACTATGGTTTTTGGTTAAATTATTCCAGACATTTGTTGTGGCCACCCTTGGGCCGTAATAACTCAATATTCATTCTATGGCCTCCACCCGAGCTGTAGGGCCCCAACATAGCTTTAGAGGCCTCCAAAAGAGCTGTAGGGATTCCAACAGAGCTGTAGAAGTATAGAGAACTCCAGTAGAGCTATTATAGAGGTCTCCAACAGAGCTCAAGGGTTCTTTAATAAAGGAGCCAGGGCCACCAACTAAGATCTAGGGCCTTTGAAGAGATGATTAGGGACCTCCAACAGAGCTGCAGAGGCCCTCCAAGATCCTTTTTGGGTCACGAAAGCTCTATTAAATATGAAAACCCTAAAAATACTAATTTTATGAAAAAGATTTTCCCTAAAGAATAAAAAATTGTGCAGAGGCTTTTATGTACTTTTTGTTCACCCAGGGGCCCACCGGGCAAAATTCCGGTTGCCCGGTATCATGTTTGATATAACCTACAACCCAACTCAGAAAGACCAGCTAGTAAACAAAGTTGCATATGGATGAACTTTATTTTTATTTTATTTTTATAGAATGATTATGGTCTTTATTTTACAGTTACAAAAAATGAAAAATTATTATTTAAAATAATCTCATTAATGAGTGAATGAAGTCAAGTGCCAACGAAAAATCAGAAATTTGCGACAACGTGGATTATGCATCCAGGAGATATGTATTTATATTTATCTCATCATGATTATGTGTTCGTAGTTGTACATATATAAACGTATGCATGTATTTATATACAACAATATTAAAAACTATATGTATTTTTGGTGAATAAAGTATCTCTGTCTATATCGCATACTTTTTTGTTCGAAACGCGCTCAGATCCCATTTATCACAGAATATAATATAATAAATTTATTTTTGGGAATATTAAAAGCCCAAAATTTATTGCCAAGTAAAATATGTAACATAAATCTTAAATCCCGTGCGTGAATAACATCGAACGCGCGTACAACACACACAGATGGCCCCCACCATTAACCAATGACAAAGCCCATCACTTTCATTGCCAGATCATCATCCCTTAACCAAACCATATTGAACTGGTCGAAAATGGTCGAGTGGTCATCCCATCCCTCGTCAGCTCTGTTTGCAATCGCAGATTAAAATGGACGAGCACTACTTTATCAGAAGGAGAACACTTTTTATTTTGTACGTTTTTTTGTTGCCACAAGCTTTGGGGTGGTCCCAGCTAAAGCCAAAAAGGCATCTCACTTCGGGTCATGCCACATTGGAATTACTTCCTTTTAAGCCAACACAAATGAAAAGTCAACACGGGAAATGTGAAAAAACGATGATGATGACGACGACGACAACATCGACGTCGACCGACCATCGACCGACGACGGACGGAAACAAAAATCGAAGCTGGAGGCATTGCCGGCTTTATCGAATGCGGACAAACGCCTTTGCACAATACCAGAGATCAGACCAGAACCCTGCCTGCCTGCTTTCTGCTTCTGATGATGGCCCAATCGCGATGCCAAGGCTGCCTCATTGTCGCGTACAACGGTGAAATTTATGGGCAAACTTAATTGCAAATACCAATTAATCCTTTCGAAAGTATCGAAGGTTTTATGACCCAGCTTCGTCGGCATTGGATGGCATCGAACGGAAAAGATTCGATATTGGTGTTGTGTTGGTGTGTTGTGGATGGAACACGGAACCCCAACGAAACATGTTTATGGCCACTAAAGTCGTAATGCATAATTTTTTGTGGGTTGTTTTGGTGATGTCGGTTCCGCTTACGCTATCGCCGCATCGCGCCCGCCCCGCCCCATCTTTTTCGCCTCATATCGCCTGATAGCAGAGGCGCAAGAAACCAAACAACCAAAGAATAATAATTCCTCGAAAATAAATTAAATTAAATTGGGGTATCGCATATACTCGTACAATACATATTTGTTTATAAGTGTTGTCGTTATGTGTATGAAACATCTATACATTACGAAGGTTTCTGTTTGAACATAAAAATTATAATAAGGTTGGAAAGCAATGTTTCTTGACGCCATTGACACTTAATTTTCAATTATAGAACCGTGATATAAAGTTTATATGGTGATTTAAGGACTGGCTGTGTGCGTGTGTGGCTTTTTTTGTTTTATTTGGAGTATTGATTTGCAATTATTTGGAGGGATTTATTTACTTAAATTGTTGCGGTATAAATTGTATTATTTTCTTAATTGTGTATTATGTAAATGTTGACGGAAGTATTGAACATACTTACAATACATACATACATTTATATGTTTCAGATTATGTTATGTACCTATAACATACAGTAGGGTGCACAAATGAGTACAAGTTTGAACCCAATGCATTTATTGTTGCATATGAATAGAAATAAGAAAGAAAATTAAAATTTTGTTTACCAATTTATTTCATGGTTGGTTCTAAACAGAATGGCTAATAATAAAAAACTGTAAACAAAAATCTCTCAGAAAAAAACAAATAAAACAAAAACAAATCACATGTACTCAATTTTGCACTGTACCATGTTTGGTATGGAATCAGCAAATATGTCAAAAATTACGGTTAGGTTTGCATTTGTTTGGTTTGTTTATGACTTGCTTTAACTATTTTAGTTTCTGAAGTGTCTTATTCAGGGTGGTAGGGTAAACGCACTAGTATCCGGACACTTAACGTGTTTCTTAACTTTGACTTCGTCTCATTTCCTTACTATAAATGCTACCGTGGATAGTTATATTGTTTCAAAGAGTGTAGATATTTCTTAATAATAAAGTGTCCACATAATTTGCAAATATAACATTGTAAAAATTAAAATGATAAAAATTCAAAAAAGTTCGATTTTCAATAGTATCCGGACAGCAAAATTTAGTTTCCGGACTCTTTTGTTTTAGTATCCGTGCGCAATTGTTTTGTATGAAATTTTGGTGCATTATTGAATAGAATTAATGAAAAATCGTAAATTTTTATAAAATATAGTTTTAAATTAAATTTTAATTAACCTTTTAGCTCATTGATACATTATGTGTGTACATACGTGCGTATATAAGGAAGGTACAGTTGTAATGAATATCTCGGTTCAAACGTGTGTTTAATTACTCTTCTTTTCATATCACGAGTAATACAAAATTATTAACATGTACATCTTTTGAATACACCTGTAATCAAAATACACGTGTAATCAGAATACATGTATAATCAGAGTTCCTATTTGAACCTCCCATCGGATATTAGAACCTTGGTGGCAAATAAGGCTAGTTTTGTTTATATAATTCTTTACTGCTTGCGGGCGATAATGTAATACTAAATACAACTGTATTACTAAAAACACATGTACAACTAAGACCCTACACGTCTTAATACACGAACAATTCGATTGTAGGTACATACGTTGGAACATATATCCTATGTACACGTGCAATTTAAAGCTTTAAATGTTACCTATATCTACCCTTCATTTTGAGGCTTGACAGTTTTAGAGCTAAGCTCCAAAAATTTTCAGAGCCTAGCTTAGGTTTTGTTGAATCAGTTATTTTTACACTTAAATTTTATTTTTTTAAAACCAGTTTTTTTATCCTAATTCTTGTCGGATCTCATGTATAGAAAGTAGGAATTATAATTCTTTCTGTTCCGTCTTATGTTTAAAAATACTTTAAAATTGTACTAGACCCACTACTGCACGTATAAACTGAACCTAATTGAAGCGCTGGGGTTTTCAAAACCACCATATTGTTAAACAAATACACCATACAAATTTGAATCCAAGAGCTCTGGTTTGAACTCTACACATTGTAATGTTTTGCATTCTATCATTAAAACACTTTAGGAATAACTTGTGGGGTGGGCAGCTTAAGCGCTTATAGCCTCCTCTAAATCCGCCACTTCATTTCTCGTTATAAAACACAATTTTCGTTAGGTTTTTTTCAATTAATGTTTTTTTCTTTTTAACAATCATAGCAAGTTGGCCCACTCAAGGGTCATATTTAGCACCTGTTTTCATTGTGCTTAATTTGTATCTTCTAATATCCTCAAGAGCCTTTAATTTCGTAAGGACCTAAAGGATCATTTCCTCGAAATGTTATTAAAGTTACAATGTACAAAATCCTTAAATTTCATACAAAATACACTTGTCCGGATACTGAACTTTATGTTTTAGTATCCGGACAGCCGATTTCTCACTAAGGAAACCCTGTCCGAATACTGAAAATCCGTGAGAAAAATACAATTCTCTTTTATTAAATCATGTAGAATATACGTACCTTTCATTTAAGGTCAATAAAACATTCATTTAATATTTTTCTCTTATTTTCAGTATCCGGGCACTCTGTCCGGAAACTGAAAATGAAGAACAAAATTTGTTTCAGTAACCGGACATCCAATATTTTGACAAAAACTTAAGTTTTATTAACTTTTATGCTTTAAGTAATAAAATCTATAATATTTTAAAGCAAATTAGTCACTTTCTATTAGAATAAATTAATTAAGACTGCATAAAATACTTAAATCTTTTAAACGCCTCCATTATTTTTTTTAGACTCAAAATGACATTTTAATGTTGCTCTTATACCTGCAACACTGAAAAGACGCATAACTCTTACAGTGCTGCGTTAATGTACATGAAACCATGCATACATTTGTTAAATATATAATAGATTGTGTTTTGATACTTATTTCATACCTTTATTGCATAATATGCCTATTTTTCTCAAATAAATGACAAAGTGTCCGGACACTAGCACTGTCCGGATACTAGTGCATTTACCCTAAGAATTTTTTCCAGAACATTTTAATAAATAAAATAAACAATTATAATAATTTCATAGCTCTTTAAAATATTGAAGAAACTATCACGACAGATTGAGGACAGTATTGCAGCCATGACAGAGAGTGGCTCCTCGACGCGAATGATAGCTAAGCAGCTTAAAATAAGCCAATCAGTTGTCATTAGGGTCCCGAAAGGGCGAGCTTTTGTTCCCAAAGCACAAGTCAGAGGCCGTACAAAAATTTTAACGGATGCGGACGCTCGTTTCATGATATTACATATGAAAAGGAAAAGGAAAGGAAAGTTGTTAACACCAAAGGATGCTTCTAAGGCAATAAATGACCTCGTTAGCCGATGGACTGCAAGTAGAGCCCTCCACGACATTGCCTATATCTCAACAGTAAAAAAAAACCTGCATTGTCGGTAAAAAATTTTAAGGCACGGTTAAAATTCGCTAGAAAGCACGTGGTGTGGTCAGACGAATCCAAATTTATTCGGTTTCAGTCTGATGACAAACAATGTTGCTGGCGCCGCCCCGGAGAGAACATCCAAAGACATCACGTTAAAGAAACAGTGCACCATGGAGGAGGGAACGTCATGGTGTGGGGTTGCTTCACATGGTCACACATTGGGCCACTGCAAAAAATCGATGGAATAATGAGGAAAGAAGACTATTTGCACATTTTGCAGACTCATCTTTGCAATTTTGTAGCAAGGAGCGGCTATCCTGAGCAGAAAGTCATATTTCAACAAGATGGTGACCCGAAACACACGTCCAAAATCGTGAAGGAATGGCTGGAGGATCAAAATTTCAATTTGATGCGGTGGCCAGCACAAAGTCCCGACCTAAATCCGATTGGAATATGTGGTCAATCGTGAAAAGACGGTTGGGACAATACCGATCAGCCCCAACTAGCCTGAATGAGCTTTGGCAGCGGAAACAGCGGGAATGGGAAAGTATTCCGAATGAATTTTTAGAGAAATTAGTGGAAAGTATGCCAAACGCGTAAAACACGTTCTACGCAATAAGGGGCTATGGACAAAGTACTAAAATAAGCTCCATCCCTTAAATTTCTCCTAGGAGAAAAATTAAGTACATGTGATTTTTTTTTTATTTATCTGTTTTTTTTCTGCGAATTTGTTGTTTTTCGTTATTTATTATTAGCCATTTTGTTTGGAATCAAACATGAAATAAATTGGTAAAAAAAATATATTCGATTTATTATTTCTTTTATTATGCAACAATAAATGCACGGGGTACAAACTTATACTCATTTGTGCACCCTACTAAAATGTGAATCACAGAAACATTTTTGTTGTGCTTTCGTTATGCAGTACACTGTTCACTAGCGAAATTGAGAAATATCAGTTTATTCGGAGAAGTCTCCACTCTTTTTTTGCATAGAACTAATTTCCGGACCATTACTTGGCGTGCGTGCGAAAAATTGACAGTTACTTGGCTTTGATCGTGTGTTTATTTGTTGTTTCTTATATAGCAGCATGGCTTTTTTTGTTTTGTTTTATCAATAAGCGAACTCTCAATTAATAGTTTCTGCTATGTATTAGTAAGCACTTCGTTGGCTTGTTAAAACCCATAGAGAAATTACGTTTCGCATGAGTGAGTAGCGTAATATCACAGACGGGTATATTTAAAGAAAAAACTATTTCCTTAAAGGTGTCGTCCCACTTGGGCTGCCAGACGTCTCGATTTTGGCGGGACAGTCCCGATATTTGAACGCTGTCCCGATATCTGTCCCGATTTACAAAATGTCCCGATTTAGTCCCGATTTAGTCCCGACATTCCATTTTAACTTGCTATATAAAGCAATTATTGGGCAGTAGCCCGTAGCGTAATGGTTAGTGCGTTCGACTGTCACGCTGGAGGTCTGGGATCGCTTCCCAGCCTCGTCCACCTAAGAAACTAAACAGTTTTTTTTTCAGGGCTACTGCCTCTTGCGAGCAATTGACAAATCCTCCAAGAGTATCACTTGTCACGAATAAGTGCTTCTCGTCTAGCCGTTCGGATTCGGCATAAAATTGTAGGTCCCTTCCATTCCTGTTGAAAGGCGCACACAGAAATGGTTGCGAGTTGTTAGTCACTAGGCCCTGGTTCTTCATGAGCCGTTTGTGCCACCCGATTTATTTATTTTTTTGGGTTTTTCTCAAAAACAAATTTCGAGGTTTTAATCAAAACTATCATTACGATAATGCATAAGTCCAAAAACTAATTTTCGACCAAAGACCCTAGGAGTGAGATTCAATTTTTTGTTTTAGCTTAGTTTTCTAAAAAACACGGCTGTATTGGTTTTGATAAAACTTCGTACATGTAATCCCTATAACAGTTTTTATAACACTGCATACGTTTAAGCCAAAAACAAATCGAAGAATTGAAATAAATGTTTATTTTTTTTTTCTGCAAATTACCGGTTTCTTACTTGTTTTGAGATATTCCCGAATATCTCGTTATTGACTTTTTTAATTTTTTCATAATTTTGCAATTCGCTATGTACTTCTAAGTTAGTCTCAAAAAATTGGGCAAAATTTAAAACAGCCTAATTTTAAACATGATACTACTTAACATTTTTCTAATTTTAAAACAGTTTAGTAAAATTTTCCAAATTTTAAATATTTTAAAACTTGTAGAACACGTCCCAAAAAGTCCCGCTCGTGCAAAAAAATCGCAAGCATACTTCATGTTGACATTTAGAAATGTTAAGAGGTGTCATATGGATTCAGTACGATAGTAAATAAACAAAATATATTTTGATTTAAGTAAGTGTTATGTTATGAGATAGTACAAAGCTAAACTCGAATTAAATTTATTAATAAATAAATGACTAAAATTTTGCGCCATTGCATTTAAGATTTGTATAAAAAGATATTTTTTAATGTCCCGATTTGTCCCGATATTTGGGCCCTGGCGTCCCGATATTCGCCAAATTAAATCTGGCAGCCCTACGTCCCACAATGAAAGGAAATTGCTTTCAAAAGGCGAAAAGCGTTTTTGAGAGTGATTTTCTTTATTGAAAAAACTTTCGCAAAAAAACACGTTTACTGTGTGACTAGTTCTTGAAAACCTTTACCAAAAAGGCAAATCAATTCAAGTCAATTTTCGAAAGCGCTTTTCGCTTTCAGAAATTGCTCGTCAAAGTTTTTCGTTTTCGTGAAAGCAAATGTATATTTTTCACGCGAATTGCTCTTCTATTAGCCTCGTTCTGTCATTAATAATGTTTTATTGGAAAATGCATAGCCAGCGCAGTAAAAATAACATCAGTTAACAATAACAAAACCAAAGATTAACCCAGTTTGCATTTCACTTGCTTTTTATTATTATTAGACAATTTTCACACCAAAATGTCTATCTTTCTTGAAACGCATTACCCTCAAGAAGTTATGTTAAGATAAGACATTTTAAGAAGCAAAATCCCATTCGGGCTCATAGTCCACGCGGGTCTTTAAAAAGATCCTGCAACCTGCATTTGTTTGTAAGAGTATGTTAATCCCAGAAACCACAACTCCGATTTTTGAAATTCATTTTGTTTTGAAAGGTTATAAGAGAAATGTATAGCCGACGAGTTTCTTCTGGCAATGTTCGAAATGTTCATGTCTATATGCTATATCGTGGCGCTACCTGCTGAAAAAGGCAGAACAACGGCTGCTGGGCACCGCAGAATGGAAAGGTCGAAATGTTGAAATCCTTATTTAAAAACAAAATATCATACCGTCAAGTTAACTTTGCTGTGAAGTAAGCGATTCACACGATTATGCCCACTATTTGAGACCATCAAAATTCGGAAAAAGGAGTGTAAACAAAACTGCAAAATATCACCATAGCCATTAGTCTATATGAAAGTTGCCTTCCAAACTTCACAGATAAAACACGTAAGTGCTTGTCTGTCTGTCAGTCAATACGTTCACTGTACATCGACGTAGAACCGAGACGAACGGACTAATTTCCTTGAAATTTTGAGTATTAGCATTTTAATGTGATTCTCGAACAGTTAGGGCTAGGGCTGGTCACGAGACGAGACTCTGCGAGACTTTTGTAAGTCTCGTCTCGATCTCGTTAAAATCGAAAATTTTCAGTCTCGTCTCGGCCTTGTGTCGGCCTCGTGATTATTGGAATGAAATATTTTCGATTTGTAGTTTGAATCGTGAATTTAACTTAAATTGGATTTTTAAATTTATTAGACTCTGTAAATTTCGGTCCAAATATACAGTCAGTCAGTACAGCCAGTCTCGTCTCGTCTCCGTCTCATCATGCGAGACTGATATCAAGACCGAGACTTTTCTCGTCTCGTGGCCAACTCTAGTTGGTGCGTTTAAGCCATATTTTAGGTAAAACTTTGCACTTCATTCTGACGGGATGATATTTGGTACACTAAAAGTCCACATCCTAAATTTACTTTGAAGAAGTGTTGCCACGGTGGCAACACTGGCATATCGGAGATATAAGGCCATACAACGGTTTCTATTAATTTTGAATAAATCTCTTACCTGCAATGTTTTTAGTAATTGCAAGAAAACTGCGCTTAAGGTTTTTTTCAAATAATCAGAAAAACCGAAATAGGGTTGTGAAGTTTATTGAGGAAATTATCTCGTTTGTGCCTTCTTCCCGCAAATTTCGTATCATCACTTAAGCTATCAGAGGGATAAATACTGTATCAACCCGAACAAATTTTTATTTTATATGAAGCATAAGTAATATCTGAGGTTTAATTGATTATTTTTTTTACAAAATTTTCATTAACATGAAAAATTAGAAGAAGATACACGTAAACAATAGAAGACCCATTGCATTTTGTATGGTTTAAGTGCAATTCAATTGAATTTTTTGTAAACGAGCCTTATGCGTTTCGGCCTGCCTGATAACAACAGTTGGCCCCATCAGTTAGTCAGTTTCTACTTTTTTTTTATTGCAAAAACGACCCCCTTTTCACCTAAATATACATTAATTCTTTAAATTTTGACACATATAAAATTGATTTTTAACCAATAGTTTTACTTATGTATGAGTTTTTTTTTTAACTTGAAATTACTTTCTCCATTTTCCTTCAATTATGTATCACACCAAAAACATTAATGTCAAAAAAGTAGCCAAGTTCTTCTATATACAAAAACCTTTGCGTAACAAGTCAGCCGTAAAAGTAGTGAGATCTAAAAGTACGCCAAGTTCTAAGTTTACTAATGTTTAATATCAAATATTTTAAGTAGAGTAATATGTAAGAACCAAAAAATTATCAGAGAAATCTGTTATTTAATGATTACTGACTTAAATGGAGTTGGTTTACTGGACAAGTTTTATTTTATTACCGAATTTCTCAATTTTGAAATGAAAACTTGACTAGAAAACCAACTCAATTTAAGTCAGTAATCATTAAATAACATATTTCTATGATAATTTTGAGGTTCTTACATATTACTCTACTTAAAATATTTAGAATCTTTTTATCAGGAAAAGTGGGCGAAATAAACGCCCAATGAGAGCTTCCCCTCTACCAATTTTCATAAGTTAGAAGTGCTCCATTGAATTGATAATTATTGATAAGATGTGGGTGGATGAAACGCCCCTGCATGAAAAATTTCAAATTTCAATTTGCAACGCCAACGGCCTTGTTATTGGAGGGACCATGTTCGAGCATAAGACGTGCCACAAAGTCAGTTGGGTGTCGACTGACAGACAAGCAACTTCCAACCAAATTGACCACTTCGCGATCAGCCGGCGTTTTAGAAGCAGTCTCCAGGACGTCCGTAACAGAAGAGGTGCTGACATGGGAATGGCCCGGGACCACCATCTGATGGTTGCTACCGTAAGATTGCGTACAGCTGCAGTTCGGAGATCCCAAGGAAACACTCGAATGCCCAAGTTTAATACAGATAGACTAAAGGATCCTGCAGTGCGCCAACAACTAGGGGACCACCTTTCACAAGGATTGAACGCAATCAGCAGCACGGAAACCACATCCATCGAAAATCATTGGTGTGCTGTGAAAAATGCGTTCATATCCGGTGCTGAAAGTATAGTCGGCCGGGCGCAAGGAAGAAATAGTGCTTGGCTTTCCGACGAAACTTGGGCAAGGATCGAAGAAAGGAAACACCTTAAAGCTCGCATCGCAGCTACCCCAGCAGCAGGGAGAAACGAGCTTGAGTCTACGTACCGCATGAAGATGAGGGAAGTTCACCGTAGTGTGCGACGTGATAAGCGTAACTACATCAACGCACTGGCTACAGAAGCAGAAGAAGCCGCTAGTAGGTGTGACAGTAGGACCGTTTACAGAATTACCAAAGAGCTCACTGGTGTCCAGAGCTCTAAACAACACCTGGTTAAAGACACAAACGGATCCCTGCTAATTTCGGATGAGGACCAGCTCATAAGGTGGAGGGAACACTTTTCTGCGGTTTTAAACCGCGTTTTCGCAAGTGAAGTGAACCCTATTCCCACTGAGCTACCCGAAGTAACAATTTCCCGAATACGCACCGTACCCCCCAGTAAAGAAGAAATTATCACCGCCATCAAAGCACTGAAGAACAACAAAGCGGTTGGACTTGACGGTATTCCTGCAGAGCTCTTAGGAGCAGCCCCAACGACATCGAGCGAGCTACTGCACCCACTTATTAAGAGAGCTTGGGAAGCAGAGAGCTTTCCTGAAGAGTGGAAAAAAGGAATGATTGTCAAGCTCCCAAAGAAAGGAGATCTCACACAGTGCGAAAACTGGAGAGGAATATGCGTTCTGCCTGCAGTAGCCAAGATAATAGCAAGGATAATATTGGACCGAATTAAAGACCACCTCGAAGACACACTCGACGCCGAACAAGCAGGTTTCCGCACTGGATCTTCCTGTGTTGATCACATCAACACCTTGAGGATCATCATCGAACAGTGCGTTGAATATCGATCACCACTTCACCTGCTGTTCATCGATTTTGAAAAGGCGTTCGACAGTGTCAATAGAGAATTTATTTGGCTTGCTTTGCACAGGAGGGGCATCCCAGATAAATTGATTGCTATTATCAAGGCTACATATGATGGATCCAGGTGTCACGTTTTGCACAAAGGTAGGCTGTCAGAGGAGTTTGAAATCCAAAGTGGAGTTAGGCAAGGCTGTATACTGTCACCAATACTGTTCCTGTTGGTGGTAAGTGACGTACTGCACGCAGCTTTGTCAAATGGAAATGGAGGAATTCAGTGGACTCTGCAATCTCACCTCAAACATCTGAACTACGCGGACGACGTATGCTTACTCTCTCATAGGATCATGGATCTCCATAAAATGACAACAAGGGTGGAGAGAGAAGCAGAAATCGTAGGGCTTAAGATCAACTCGGCAAAAACTAAAAGGATCAGCCTTGGAACTTCCTCATCAATCCAAGTAAATATTTCTGGACAACCGGTAGAGATGGTAGAGGATTTCCAATATCTTGGGAGTATTATCTCTACGGGTGGCGGAACTGAACTGGACGTAAACAGCCGAATCAGAAAAGCAAAGGCTGCGTTCGGAATGCTGTCCAAAATATGGAGAAACAACTCTTTTAGCTTAAAGACCAAGCTACGACTGTTCCGCTCCAATGTTGAATCCGTTCTGCTTTACGGCTGCAGCACTTGGAAAGTCACTGAAATTGTCACTAGAAAGCTGCAAACCTTCGTTAATAGATGTCTACGAAACATCTTGAGGATTTTCTGGCCCAACCGTATCTCCAATGCCGAACTTCATGCGAGAACGGGTCAGGAGCCCATAGACTCCATTATACGAAGAAGAAAGTGGCAGTGGATTGGCCATACGCTTCGAAAAGGCGATCGGTGCATTGCATCTCAAGCAATGCAGTGGAACCCGCTCACACAGGAGGGAAGACAAGTGGGTCGGCCTAGAAGTAGATGGCGAAGAACGGTCGAACAGGAATCGGCACGACTGGGGAAAAGTTGGAGAGAGCTGAAATATATTTCAAGAAATCGTACACGATGGCGCGTAGGTGTAGTGGAGGCCCTATGTCCCGTAAGGGAAACATCACGGACGTAATAGGTCCGAGGACCTAAGTAATTAGTAAATAAGTATGAAAAATTTCATGATTTTAACTTTTCCTCTTTATACACCTGAAAACCAACCGCTTTACCAAATTTTATAATCCTGCACCAATCGGAAGTACTCTCAATATACATATTTAATATTAATTCTGGGAAAATTGGTTGTTGCCATGCCCTCTGAATGTAAAAAATCTCAAATTTTTAATTTTATGTTTTACCTTTGCATGCCAATTCCTATCGCTCTTTCAAATTTCAACATTCTACGGCAACCAGAAGTTCTCTACATAGTTGATATCAATTCTGAGAATATGGGAGGGTACCACGCCCTCTGAATGTAAAATCTCAAATTTTAAAATTTTTCATTTGCTTGCACTACTTAATACCGTTCTACCAAATTTCATCATTCTACGACAATCAGAAGTGCTCCAAATAATTTATATCAATTCTATGAAAATGGGCAGATACCACGCGCCCTGAATGGAAAATCTTTAATTTTTGATTTTTTCTTTTGTATACACCACAAGGCCTACTGTTTTCCGAACTGACAAGATTCTCCGATTTCGGGAAGTGCTCCATAATTTTGATGATCTGTCAGTGAGTGAGTCAGTGAGTCAGTTACGGTTTTTGCAATTTTTGCAGTCTTATATCTCGGAAACCATGGAGCTAACAAATTGAAATTTGGTGAGTTGCCTAAACCTGGTGAGCTTAGCAAAAGTGCTGCGAGTTTGAAGATTCTGACTTTACTGGTACTGAAGTTAGAGGGGGGTCGACAATCGCCTGAGTTTGATCCTGTAAAAAGAGTGTGGTGCCAGAACTTGGCTAGGCACTACCGTGCCCTTTGATTTGCGCCCGCAATCACTTATCGCCCTAAGCCCTAACATAATATCGCTATTGACAGCTCGTGCTCGTTGAGTCCATACACAATCAGATAATATTAAACAAAAAATAAAAACTCAATATGGTTTCAACAAATAATTATTCAGCCAACCTACTTAATCATTCTTTATGAAAATCATGTTTTTGTCAAAAAAATGATTAAAACAAAAGCTGATTTCAAATTTAATTCGCATGCGATTTGAATACATAAACAAAAAAATAAAAAACAAAAAGAGATTAACTATTGTGGAGGCAGGTATATACTTATTGAAAAACAATTTTAAGTCAACAGCTCTTTATGATTGTTCAGCAGATCCCAGGCCAGCCGATTTCGATCCCTATCCCGATTGCAGCTCACCGATCTCATATATTTAACAAACCTAATTTCATGAATATATTTATTTAATTGCCACAATCGCAATTGTTGAGAGCAGCTTTTCGGTTTGGGTTTCGGTTAAAAGGGATGCGGACACATGGACAAAATGGACACCGGGCAGCGCGTGGAGCAGTCCAATCCACCGCCAATTTTGCCCACAAAAGCACTCGTTTGTATGCTAATTACTTGCATGTCATAACAATATTGGGGATTCCATTAAAGGGGATTTGCAAAACAAAAAACTCATAAAAACGGATACGTGCACACAATTTGTTAAACACGAACTCGATATAATGAATAAAAAGATGAAAAGAAATAACAACAACAAAAATTAATAACAAGGATGAAAAAAAAAATAAAAAATGCACTTCATCACCAATTGAGCTGAAATAGGATAATGCGATGGTTATTTATATTTACCTATTATTTTTCTGAACCTAAGAATTTATTTGCAATGCATCGGTTGCATTTGGGCAGATTTTTTTTTCTGGTTCGCTGAATTATTATTTGTATGTGCACAGTGGTGGCCCTCTTAGAAGGTCCGAGGACACGGGTGGAAGATATATGCGAGGTTCATGCCCGTTGTGCAGTTTTGTCGTTTTTTTTTTTTTTTGTTTGTCTCCCTGATAGATCATCCAAATTATCGAGCACTTCATGAAATTTTGCACAATAGCGTGACTTGTACAGGGCTACCGTTCGTTTGTGCATAGTCGATTATCCAAAATATATTTGTATAAAATTTAGCTAATCAACATCCGAATTTTTACTAGTTTTTACGAAAATTTAGTATCTTAAGAAACGGGGTGTGGCAGTGCAGGAATATTTTCTATTAAGCTATCAGTTATATTTCCTGCAAGTTTTATCAAAATCGGTTCAATAGTTTAGTGTTTAGAGAGTTTTTTCCACCATCCCATACAAGGTGCCCCAATGTACGCCGCCGCGCCACCGCACCGGACGTACCAAATCAATAATACGGGGCCAAGGGGCCCAGCCTAGCGTGTGTAAGAAAGTGATCATTATGAAACAAAATAGGTTTACTCTTTTACATGTGCCATGTCACGTTTTTGTTCCTACATCCTGAAAACCAAGAAATTATAAACTACCGCCAATGCAACCACTTTTTCCAGACATCAAGCAAAAGATTTTTTTGAGATTTGACAACGGTTCGGTTACAAAAGCAACAACTGAAAGAAACTTTTCCAAGCTTCAACTAAATCCTACCTCAGACCTTATGGGATAGGGAGGGTTATTGAACATTTCGGCACTATTCACAATATTTTGTTTTTTGTATTGACTCAAATTAATGGTGTTAAAATATTAAAAAAAAAACATAATGTCCAAAATCTGTCTTAAAAACTTTAAAAACTAAACTAAGACTGCTTTCACACAAGGAAAGGGAGTTGCCGGCAACTGGGAGATTTTAGGTCATAAGGGGAATGACAAAAATTTCCCCTCACACCCTTCTCGCCAACAAACTAGCTAGTTTCTAGCAACTCAGTTTCCTTGTGTGAAAGCGGTCTAAGATTGTGACTAGCAAGTGATGATTTAATAAATAAGTTTACAAGAAACGAGGCACGACAATATTTTATTTTATTTATCTGAAGTACTTTGATCGTAGGATAGTTTTTATATACATATACATAATGTAGTTTTATATTTTTAAAATAATGGTATCGCCCAGTGGCCGAAATTTACAACCGAAAAATACAACCGATTCTTGATTTTTGTTTGTATTAACACAAGAATATCTAGCAGTGTTTATCCGCCTTAAAATTTTTGTCTATGCTTTATAAAATTGACTTTGGAAAACCAATGAAAACGTCTCTTGAAGATTGAATCTGCATTAAATATGCTTAAATTACCATTATGTTATAAAAATAAAGAATCGTTGAAACTCCGACAGATATTTTGTAATCTTTTGTGGCCAAGAAATGTCAACTGTGGTAAACTAAAGTTTAAGTTTAAAGTTGAAATGTATCAATTATTTATTAAAAATATAAAAATAGAATCAATTATACTGTCGGCGAAAGCATCCACAGGAAGAGGGGATGATTATTACCTGCTTTCTTTTTTGTAGTATGTAGGTGCATAACATCTTTTTTGAAATTGCCCACAAAATAACAAAAAAAAAAAAAAAAAAACAATCGTTATACTCGCACTGTGTGTGAGAAAAACTCTGAATCTATATGGAATGTACGCGTACGGGCAGTGGCATCCGAGGAGAATCCTTTGAAAACTCTCGAAAATTAATTTGAAAATAACTCAGGACAACATTCAGTATATTATGTATGTAGGATATGTATGTAGGTACATTTGTACATAATGCCACAACTTTGGATTACAAAGTGGATTTTTCGCTATCTGTTTAAATGTCCCTATTTTTGGTTTAGATATTAAAGATATCCTACCTACTCAAAAACGAGGTCGCATTATGTCATGATTGGTATGAGTGGAGCACTTAACCGCGAAACGGTTTACCCTTGGTTTCGGAAGCTCTTTGAAAAGCCGCAATATCTTAAATTAAAAAAATACACATCAACAAACTAACGTCCCCAGCTGTATGTATACATATACATATACATACATATACAATATGTACAAAATATAATTTGGCTTTTGCACAGCGTGTTTTAGAGAATATCGTCTGGCTAAAATTAATTAATAAATTAGAAAATCTTCATTAACTTTTCATATTTTCGACTGCATATCGCGCGATGGGCGATGACTTTGTGCCGCGTCCTGCATTATGTTTGTTTGATTATACCTATAGATGTAGGTGTTGGTTTTGTTGTCTGCGAACAACAAACGATATTATCATTATGATTATCATTATGTTAAATGAGATTATAGAAGTAGCACTAAGAGAATTCTTCATATATACGTGTAGTGTATTTAGAAATAAATAAAACACATCCGTTTCTATTGATTGCTCCACATTGAATGATTTTTATTCTAAAATCAATCCTGAATATTTATTAAGTGTCGGCTCTCTAAAATCTCTAAATAAAAACAATCTTCTATAACAGGTTCAATATACATTGGTTGCTTCTTTTAAAACTATTTGAAATATTAATTCTGAAACAAATAATTTTTAAACTCGGATCGTCTGCTTGATCTTCGAAGTTTTGGAGTCTCAGCTATTCTTCGGTTTGATGAATAGATGTTACTATTTGTGTCAGCTATATTGGTAGACTTAACACTCGACTCAGCGCCGCTTCTTAACTTCTTTAAGTGAGAGATATTTCGACGGTAAATTCTGCCTGTTTCTTTTGACATAACGACAACCTCACCAGCTTTCTTCGAAATTCTTTATGTGGTTCTGGTTCAAAATTAAATGCCAATTTATTTGTCTTCATCATTCGTTTTATTAGAACTTCATCTCCTTCTTAATATTGCTTTCTTTTGTTTGTTTTCGTTAATCTGCATACACCTTTCCTTTCTCTTTTTTCTCTTTGTCTTAATTGGCAGTTTCCTCATCAATTTCCATTGGTTGGTAAATGCTTGGCAACTTATCCCTTATGTAACGTCCAAAAAGCATTTGTGATGGCGTTTTCTCCGTCGTCGAGTGTGGTGTTGAACGATACATTAGCAAATATTCGTTAAAATCGGTTATCCAAATTCTGCCAGTGTTTTGACTTATAATAAGTCTTTTTATGATGGACCGATTTTGTGTTTCAACCTCACCAATTTGCTGTGGCCAATATGGTGTTGTATTAATCAACTGTATATTGTTTAAATTACAAAAATCTCGAAATTCGTCACTTGTAAATTGTCTTCCATTATCAGCCGTAATAGATAACGGCAGTCCGAATCGAGCAAATATCGTTTGTAGCCGTTTGATTGTCTCCGTAGAATTGATTGTTTCCATAATTTCAATCTCGATGTACCGACTATAATAATCAACTATAACAAATAGGTGATGTTGTGATGGCAATGGGCCCAGAAAATCAATAGCAGGATGTTGCCAAGGTTCCGAGGGCAACTGATTTTTTGTGATTGGTTCTGGTGCTGAAGGTGCAGACACCATCATGGATCCACGACATTGTTTCACTCTTTTTTCAACATCTGCGTCCTTTTTTTGGCCACCAAGCTTTCGAACGTAATCTTTGTTTCATCAACGTTATACTGGGATGTACCTCGTGTGCCAAGTCGAGTGTTTAAAACATCTTAAAACTTCTGGCTTTACAATACGTGTTCCACGTAAAAGAATCTCACTCGAAAAACAAGATTCACTTGCGAAAATTTTAAATTCCAGTGCCTTTCCAGTCCAAATGTTTTCACGAAGTGCAACTTTAACTGCTTGTATCGCATCATCGTTAATCGATTTTTGTTCGATTTCCAACAATTTAATTGCAACTGGAGTGGCATTCGATGTAACCCAATTTACATGTTGTTCTGCTTGTTCGTCGAATGATTGTTTGTTATGATCTACACTTATTGCCAGTCGCGATAATGGATCAGCTATATTTGATTTGCCTGGCCGATAAATAACCTTATATTTATACGACATCAATCTCAAAACCCAGCGTTCGATTCTTCCACATGGTCTTGATTTTGTTCCAAAAATCACTTCCAGTGGTTTGTGATCTGTAATCAACCCCAACTCTCGACCACACAAATAGACGAATAGCTTCTAATTTATCTGAATCGGGGAAAATACCTGTTTTAGTTAAACGATGGCCCAAAAAATTCAATTCCTTCACTTCAAAAATACATTGGTTACTTGGTTAAGTGTCACGCAATGTTTTTTCAATGTTTCCTGAACAAGAGTTAATTGAGAATCATGCTCATTTTTATCTGCACCATAAACTAATATGTCATCAATAAAAACGACACATCCATCGCATCCACTCAATATTTGTTCCATGGTTTTCTGAAAAAGTTCAGGTGCACATACTATGCCGAACATCAATCGCTTGTTACGAAATAACTCTCTTCGAGTAATAAAGGTAGTGATTTCTCGTGAACTTTCAGATATTTCAATCTGAAATCAAACACCAAATAATAAAATATATCTCCTATTCTCATCAGACTTTTGTTTCATTTGTCGAAGACTATGTCGTTCATAGGTAGTATTTGCTTTTGGTTGGATAATGTATTCAATTTAGCAACCGTTCTCTCGTATTCGTTCATGTGCGGAACATATTGCTCAACATTTGCCAATGGCCCAACTAATACACTTTATGAATAGTCTGGCAAAGTAGCAATTAGCATTTGGACTTTTGAACCAGCATATGTATTGCTTCCAATTTTCGTCGAAGATGCTACTTGCCCTTATCATCGTTTCGAAAGAACGTAGCCACTTCTGCCATTCAATTCCAACATTATCACAATATAATGAATAATCGAATTCTAGAACTTGAAGACCCAACGGCATAACTGTATCTAAAAAAGAAAATAATAAATTCTTTACCAACTTCATTTCTATAAAATTCAATTTCATCTCTTAAACTGAACTGAAATAAATCTTCATGATGAAATTCATTCATATTTTTTTTTACATTCTTTCAGCATTTAAGCCGCTCAAATAAATTTGAGTCAAACTTAGAATTTCAAAAGCTGCATTTAAGCACATTGAATTGGTCAAAAACCGTTATGCATTTAAGCATCACAATTCAAATCATTTCTTTTTCAGCATTTAAGTCGCACAAATTTTTAAGTCAAAATTTAAAATTTAAGCATGGAATATTTGTTTTAACACAATTTATTCCATAAATTATTTCAACATTTTATTGTACATAGGCAACCCATCTGTTCCGTTTTTACTTTTCAACACTATTATTAATTTGTATTCAATTTTAATTTTATGCGTGTACAAACCAATGCTTATACACATAAATACGTATGTAGATGTGAACGTACACAATTTTATATTAATATACATATGTATGTATATTTACATATGTATGTAGTCGAGGATATTATGTATACATATATATCATGTATGTATGTACATTTATCGAAATCTTGTCAAAGAACAAACAAACTATTATAACGGAATAATTTACCGTTTCGCCAAATACCTAATAAATGTGGAACAAAAATCATATGTTTGCACATGTTAACAGGAATATAATGTCCCATTTTCAAGTCATAAAATAAAATAACTTGCAACTTACCCATATACCTTGACATTTTATACATAATCTAACAATATATAAATAAACTTTTAATAAAAAAAAATATGTGTAAGAAATACTTTTCGATGGCATTTACCGTTTCGGAGTTATATGCGAAAAACTAATATTTTTGACATTCAACCTTAAATAACTATTGACACTGACACGAATTGGTAATGGACTTTCCGACAGATTTCTTATATCAAAATAAAGCTAATTGCGTTTAAAAATCTTCACTTGGATTTTTTTGTCTTTTTTCCTGAGCTATATTTTGTCATTATGGCTTTGTTTATTTTATCATAAGTTTGCTTTTCGGTACTTCTATTTATCTGCCTATAAACATTTTTAGCGAACAAATATTGCGTTTATAGTTTGTATGAATATTTTTTTTTAAGAGAAAAAAAAAAATTAAAATCAAAGAAAAAATATATTCATGTCGATTACAGAATCCGCAAAATTATATTCCCCGGGAGTTGATTCGATCCGCAACTAATTTAGTGTGGATTTGAAATGTCAAAAGTTATATGCGGATGGGCTTTTCAAACTACGTTACTGACACTCCTGCAATTTTTTTTGGAGCGGATTCTAATTGAAAAAAAAATTATCAAAATTGTTGGAAGCCATCCGCAGTCCCTTCATCGGTTCCGTAATCGGGATGAATATTTTTATTTTTAACCTTTTCCACATTTTTTTCTCTAGTAAATCAAAGAAATTCAAATTTTTTTGTATTGTTTTGTACTTACTACCTATTTACAAATATTCGGATTATTTATTACTACATGCATATATACAATCTCAATGTTTAGCTACATTCTATTTGTTAGCTATAATACAAGAACACGTTCATCGGACCCAGTCCTGCATATTTTTTCATAAGTTATTTGTCTTAAAGCAAACCATATTTTAAAAGGAAAAAGTACCAATTCTGATATTATAACTTTTTGTCATGAGCCATTTATCAATGTTTAAATATTTAGATCACGTTTATAGATTATCCCTGTTCAGCCTGGGTTCCTGAAGCATTTAGGCTCGTCACACACATTCGGTTTCATTCGGTTCGGTCTCTATTCGTTTTGTATTCGGCTGTGCCTGATATGTGTGAAGCGATAAAACGGTTTTTATTTTTGCCGTTTTATCGTTTCACACATATCAGGCACAGCCGAATACACACCGAATAGAGACCGAACCGAATGAAACCGAATGTGTGTGAAACAAGCCTTACAGAGCATGTTTTCAATATTCAGAAATCACGTATCAGGAAAAATTTGTATTATACCTGTACAAGTTCAAGGAAGTCATATTAAAGTTTTAAATTGAAAAAACCTACTTGCAATGCATTTATAAAACATTATATTGGTAAATATAAAAATATGTAACTAGTTTTATTTGCCATGTATATATATATATATACAATATACATGTAAGGTAAGGTAGGAAGGCAACTATTGAAGGGGTATATAACACATCACATATCCACCTGGCCAATTGGATTATTGTAATTCCTACAAAACTTTGGAATTACTAACGTTTGCAACTGCCACAAAAGTTTTCCTGTTCTCTGGGCATCTGTATACAATATAGCTTGTTCTTTCGGCATCTGATTTGGGTTGCGCTCAGAAAAAAATACAAGAGTTTTCCATATAAGCACCAATGGAACACGAACACACACAATATACATCAGCATCCAAGTTCCTCATTCCCCCACCACGACCAACAAATGTGTTAGTCGAACTATTTAAGTCATAAATTAAAAAATAAAATATTCCATCCACCCAATCAATGGATGGAACACAAAAGCTGTCCATCAGCTCTTATCCCAGTGTCACATCGACATCTCTCACCTCATATCGTCCACCAAGTCCCTCCCGACGAACCCAATTTCGTTCGATTGTGAAAACTGAAAACTCAGGCCCGGTGAGCAGATTGTGTAAAGTCCAACTTGATTTCATTTGGCCCTCTCTTCCTCTCCCTCTTCTCCCTCGGTATGAATGCAGTTCACGATTTAAGTGAAACTCTAGATAACGAACAGTGCTGCGCCCACAAAAAGATTGTTCGTGGAAAGTTTTTGCCCTCTCCCTGACCGCGCCGCCACCAGCCGGCCTTCGATGCCACACCGCTCTCGACATCGCCACCCAGCCACATGTGTAAAACCAGTGCCCTGACGAACACATCCTTTCAATGGGACGACAGGCGGACAGGCAAAGCTTGTATCGACGACGATACGATAAAAAAAAACACCTCCTCAACGGACCGGGAAAATAAATCTCATTCCGGATGCTTCTCGATTTTTCCTCTCTGCATGAGTGAAGCCCCCTTGTTTTCAATTCATCTCTCTAACCACTACGAAGGACATGGACAATCGCTACAATCCACTGCTGGTGTTTTATTTTTTTTTTGTTCGTCCTGTTTCCAAAAGTTGTAAAATGAGAACTGCGGCTGCTGTTGAGTTGCTAGCTGCTAGAGAGCTAGGTGATATGAAAATCAAATTTTGGTTAAGCCATAGAGACGATATATACCTAGTCTGCTCTGAAGTCGAAGGGGGCAGAGGGTGGATGAATCATTGTTGCGTTGAATTCCATCATACACAAAAGAAGAATCAAACACCAGTTCAGCACAAACACAGACGACGACGGACGGCGACGGGACATTGAATCAATTCAAGCGAAATCAACCTAGCCAGCGATCAGCTTGAAGAATAGAAAAGTGGAGCGAAATCACAATATGCAGACCGCAAAGACCATGACGACTTTCCACTCACAGACTCGAGAATGCACCACACCACATATCTATAGTACGAATACCCAATCGTCAATGCAGGCCTTATCGTGCTTGGAATAGATGGACATCACCACCTCTGTTCTGTTCAGCGGGCAAAAATTAGAGGAATGGCCACAGTTGCAATTTGTAGAAAATTACACAAACATGGTTAAAGTGGTGGATTGATTTTAATTAGCATACGCCTCAGTGCAAGGGTGTGGTTTGCATTCTCCTTCTCGTCCTCCACGCCCACCAAAATGCTAGTTAGAGGCTAGGTATAGGTATATCAATGGGTTTCTTGTTCGACGTTTCAAGAATGACAAGACTTATAGTGGTGGCCATTTAAATAGACATACATCGAATCACTATTTCGTCTCACTGTGCGGGTGGGCTAACTTTGGACTTAATTAATTACCTAAGGTGTTTGAAATTTGGTATTATATTTTTAGGGACTTATGAATTTTGGATGAAAAATCAAACGGCCTTCAATCTTAAAGTTTGTTTTGAAAGAAGTTGCTGGGAAAAATGTAAATGAAATTTCAACTAATATGACGTTCTGGAACAGGTGTGTGCTGGAAGTTAAGTCTTTGCACGAAAGTCATTATCTTCAACAGATGCATCGGCTGTTTACAACGGATCACCAACTGGGACAAAACGTCACTATTGAAGAATTGTCACAACTTTAAAATAGTTGATCTATACATATACAGGGTGTCCCGTAAAGAATGGTCCAAACTGAATATGGTGGTGGGCCAGGTCATGGCCTTTCAGAATTTGGTATTTTGTTTATCCCGAATCATAACGGTTTTTGAGTAACGGCTGTTTTTTTTGAAATTTGCCCGAACCCCTACTTTGGACCACTCTTTTGCTCAACCCTTCCATAATTGATATTAATTTTTTTTTTAATTTTTAAACTTAAACATTGAACAATAATAAGACTTTTTTTGTGCATTCAAATAGTTTTTATTTTATACACCATTTTTATAGAATTACTAGATAAAATCATAGTTTGATCATAATTATTTTTTTTTACTTCAATCTTTGAAAGAGCGTCCTGAAAAAAAAAATCGTATGACTCAATACTGGTTCTTACTTTTAAAAATTGTAAAAAATTGCCTTGCCTTTGGACTTTCTAAAAAGGTATAAATCTTACCAATGCAGACTCCAAATCAAAAAAAGTAGGGGTTCGGGCAAATTTCAAAAAAAAACAGCTGTTACTCGAAAACCGTTATGATTCGAGATAAACAAGTTACAAAATTCTGAAATGTCATGACCTGGCCTATCACCATATTCAGTTTGGACCATCCGTTACGGGACACCCTGTATGTATATCAGTACTCACAATAACTCCTCTAATACTTACTTACTTATTAGGTCCTCGCACCTGTTACGTCCTTGAGGTTTCCTTGCAAAGGGCCTCCACTACTCCTGCATGCCATCTTGTACCCCGGTTTCTGGAGGTGTATCTCAGCTAACCCCGCCTCTTGCCCAGTTGTGCTGATTTCTCTTCGACCGTGCCAAGTACTTTTAGGTCATTCCGCTCGTCTTCCACTCTGCGTGAGAGTGTTTCATTGCATCGATTAAACCGCAATGAACTCGTTACCTTTTCGAATTGTGTGTCTAATCCCCTACCACTTACGTCTTCGTATGATAGAGAAATTGGTTCCTAACCTATTTTCGCATGAAGTTCTTCATTAAGCCTAGTAGGTACGCTGCTGATGCGAAACGAAATTTTCCAGCTGTCTCCAAAAAGACAACGAAATGCTTACGAAAACACAGCGGGAAAATATTTTTGGAGAGTTTCACAAATTGCGAATAAATAAAACAGAATTTAACGAAAAAATCAAACAACAGCCATGTTGTAATAAGAGTAACAACAAATAAAAACACGAAGAGACCCAAATGTCAATTTTCCGCACATAATTATCTTATCGTCCGGAGACTTGTCAAAAAAATCTGGTATAATCATCAATTTCGCTGGTTGGACAGCGTACCGCAGAACGAAAAGCACAACGAAATTTTGCGTTTATGATTTCGTCATGTCATTTTTGTATGGGATATTTTGTTTAGCATCAGGCTTAAAAGATACGGTTGGTCCAGAAAATTTTCAAGTGCTTAAGCCTAGTACGCTGCTGATGTGAAACGAAAAATCCCATACCAAAATGACATGACGAAATCATCATCATGCTTTTCGTTCTGTACGCTGTTCGACCAACGAAATTTATGATTATACCAGATCACTTTGAAAAGTCTCCACTCTTTATTCGCACAGAATTAATCGACCTGACAATTAATTGTGTGCGGAAAAATGACATTTGGGTTCGTTCGTGTTTTTATTTATTTATTTATTTATTTATTCATATCTACGATATTAAAATCCACAGATTTTGCTTAATTCTGAAATAATATTTTTAGATAAGTATCAATTTATAAAAAAGATTTAAATTGATATCTTGAAACAAAGAGATCCAGTTCGGTATAGTACATATTGAAATATTTACAACAATGGGAAATAGGCTCACGCTGTCCATAGTTTGTAGAATGAGGAATTTCAAAAATAAAAGGTCGCTCTCTCAATGTTGTTACTTTCGTGACAGCATCATGGCTGTTGTTTGATTTAAATTTTGTTTTATTTTTTTTGCAATTTGTGAAATAATAAATAAATAAAAATCCACAAATATTTTTCCGCTGTGTTTTCGTCAGCATTTCGATGAATTTTTGGAGACCACAAGAAAATTTCGTTTTGCATCAGCAGCGTTTGCTAGGATTTAACGCGGAAAGAAGTACGGATTCAACATTGGAGCGGAAGAGTCGGAATTCTTCGAATGAGACTTGTAAATCTATCGAAAAATTAGCCTGGGAAACATCTGCTTATATATCGGTGTGACAAAACAAATGGGTTTAAAACGTAAGGTAGAACTATAATAGAAAGAAGTCAGCTTACACGGTCGTACGAAACTGAGCGAATACAAAGAATTGATATGAGCCGCCCATAATTGCGATTTGGTATTTTCGTTAAGTTTTCGTTAACTTTCGCTCTCGGTAGCGACAGCGCTCATCGAGCGCTCTTGCGAAAGTAAACTGACAGATAACAGAAATCAAAATAAAAAAAAAAAAATGGCACAGGTTTAGTGTTTTTGTGAAGCAAAGTTTAAACTGCATCAAAAACAAAAATATCTTTGTTCTCCTTCAAAGTTTTTGTTCAATCGAATTAGAATAATAATTAATTTGAAAATAATAACATTTGTTATTCTAGTTTATTCTCGATTTTATACGAGCTGTGTGCGAAATTTTTCTTTAAAACTTTATTAAATTTCTCAATAAAGTGAGTGCTGCAATGGAAAGAAGATCATCAGCTACTGGAGGAGATATCATTGGTCCAACTTCAAACCACTTAAGCGAATTATAGGTTACATGTCAATTTGACGTTTCGGAACGCTACTTTTCATTCTGTTTTGACATTAGCTTCCGACAGCCATCGATTATTATATGTCTACTTTTAAGCGTGAGTAGAATTAAAAATTGGAAAGCCATCGTGTCTATGAGGCAGAAACTCTTCAAGGATCAAGACGTTACATAATATATCAGTGTAGTCATAGCCATATGTAGACGAAGAAAGTGTGCTGCACACAAACATGCTGATCTGTTTTGTGCCGGTGCTATCGTTTAAGGAGTAGAAAACAAAATTTGCCACACTGAATATCACTTTCAGTTTGGAATATGAAAATATAAAACAAAAATCTCGAATACATTCGAATTCCTCCCGAATTAGGAAATTTTTTTCAATACATCTATTTAAATCTAAAATATTATATAAAGACGAACCAATTATTTTTTTTTAATTCCAGGGCAATCTCATTTTTTTATTTTTATTTCTTAATTTATTTAATTTTTCAGATTATTAGACAAAGCCAATATTCTTACGAAAATTATAAGCCTAACTATGTCTGTTCTTACCTGTACATGCAAATATCAACAACATGTAAGTCTATTGTCTTTTCTTTTAAATATCGCCAGGAAATTATAATTTTTAAAAGTTTTCGAAGCAAAGCAAGCACGTGTCAACTAGTATACATGTTTACAAATAGACTGCTGACCTAGTATGCACTCATAACTCAATAACAGGTAGTTTGATTTCAAGGATTTTGGGCTTGATGGATTTGCATTGGCCCAACGAACGAAGAAAATCTCCGAAAACTTCCAGGAAAATTGGAAATCCGGGACCACCCGGTTTCTATATTCCTGTAATTCCAAGATGAACTCCAGTAGCTACATTGAACGCTTGTCTGAAGGGGTCGGTCGGCTTTATGTCGTTACGTGATGAAATTACAATTGAAAACGAACATAAGAGTTGCTTTTCGAAATGAACAGTCCGCTACAGAGTTCTCCAGTGAAGAATTTTTGGAAATGGACAATGGCATGATTCGAGTCGACTTAGTCATCGCCGGCCTGATTGAATTTCCACAGAATTTGTTCCACTTTCCAACGAAGCCGGAAGAGCTCATCACGAATATTTTGTCGAATATTCTTCAGAATTATTTTTTCCATTATGGTTGGCTGAGTGCACAAACGAGTTTAGCTGCGAAAAACAAGGATGTCAATTCTTTGAATTTCGTCGTTTAAAATCAAATAACCACCGACGAGTCATATTTATACAAATGCGTCGACACCGTGATGGTTGAAAAAGAAGCCACCCACTTTCCCAAGAATTTTCGAATTCTTGGATGTGCCACTAGAAAATTTGAAATTAAAAGTCGGCTTAGTTATAATTTTTCGACTTAACACTTTAAATTGGGTTAGTTAACTCGAGTTTAACTTTTAACTCGTACTCTCTTTTGGAATGCTGGGTTCTTGCATGTTTTGGACATTACAGACTACGTTTGTTTTTATTAAACAAAACATATTTTGTTTCCAAGTCTCAAAAAATAAAATGGCGGTAGAAGATACTTAGTTTTTGGAAAATCTTTGTTTTTTTTTTTTTGAAATTTCAATCAACCGCCATTTTGGTATTTTATTTTTTAAATTAAAAAACTAACTTAACGAATGACTTTCATTACCTTAAAATATTTAAGCCACATAAAATTAACTTATTAAAAGTCGAAAAGATGGGCAAGAATGTATAAGAGCTGGTCTGTCTGCTCGACAAGAATGTGTCATACATCGTTGGAAAGGTAATTGCGTTAACTTCATTTTGAATTATTTAAGGAACTTTTAAAATTTGATACCTATCTTGGTTTCCTTGCAAAGTTTAGATGCTGGAGATTGCGGAAATCTATTAAATGACCACTACTGTAGAGAATTTATATCAGTTCTGCCACATACACAACATACCACACCATATTCAATTTTTGTTAACTTCATGTGTGATGTTGATGTTGCATTTGGCAAATGGCAATGCAAAAACTTTGTCGATACATGAAGGAAAAGAAAGGTGGTTATGGTTGGTGTTGTTGTCGGTGAAGAGGAATACTGAAAGCAATTGGTTTGTTAAGGATACAATATTTGTGTTTTGTTTTTGTTGGTTCTTGCATATTTTTTTTACTTTTTCCATATCTCAATATTGAAAACGGCCAAGTAAAGTTTTTTTCTGCTTCAATGGAAGGGATATGTAATGGTTACACACATATAACAGTTTAAAGAAATATCTTAAATTCTAGTTTTTAAAGTGAATTCTTATTTAGAATTTACTTACTGTTAAATGAAGAATATTAAAATGAAATTCCGGACTGAATCACAAATATCACTGATGCACCTGATCAGCTCAAGATCCAACAAGTCAATAATTTGATTTTGGCTCCACTCCAGTATTTGAGATAAATAAAAATAAAAAAAGAATAGAATTGATTGGATATTTTCATAACTTAATAACACAATAGCATAACATTTGTATTCGTATTTAGTGTAAGTCGATATCTTTTTCCGTTCTCGAGATATTAAAGGCTCTTGCGAGGAATTGACAAATCCTCCAAAAGTATTACTTGGCATGAATAAGTGCTTCTCATCTAACCGTTCGGATTCGGTATAAAATTGTTGGTCCCTTTCAATCCTGTGGACACGCGCACACATAATTGGTTGAAGACGAATGACATTAAACATCTCTTGTTTAAATTTCTGTAGTATAACCCAACTAACATTTTTTCCTCTATAAGGTCAATTTTTTTAATTTCAATAAGTTATTATTTCTACAAGGCTTGTATTTAGTTTGGACATCGAAGTTGCAAATTTTCGAAGTTATATTGTTTAAAACAGCTTCCTACAAACCTATTACAAGCAGAATCTTTAATTTTCTGCAAGCCTGAATATTTACAATTTGGTTATAGTTTTAGTAAGGTTTCCCAGAAATTAGTTTTGAGAGGCATGTGAAATAAAAGCAAAGAAAAAGCTTTCACAACGAAGCTCTGCCAAGAGCTCTTGAAGGGCCTGCTTACAAACGCCTGAAACAAGCTATTATGTATGTGTACGAAAGTCTAATGGAAGCATAATTGTCAGTGGAATTATGTCAGTTTATTTTGTTTGTGTAAGCCCCCTGCGCAAAGTCCGATACAAGCATTATTTTGTGTACTGGTCGGCGCATGTATGTTTCTACTGCCGAGAGAGGGTTACCACAGGTCAAATTATTTATGAAAATAAAAATAAGAAAAATTGTATCATTTTGAAAATTTAAACTAAACCTATTCATTGAGTAGGTATGGTCTAATATTAAATCGTTTATATTTTGCAAAACAAAAATGGAACAAACATTAATTTTCTGCAGTGAGATAAATATGGTAAAATTCTCTTGATAAAAAAAAAAACGAAAAAAAAATATATTTTTTTGTACATGAAACTATAATTATGTATATTCAGAATTGCACTACAAATACAAATAATTTATTTTTTTTATTACAAATGATTTAACAAAAACAGATACATATTTGTGGTTTGTCTTATTTTTTTTTAAATTTCCATAACAAAATAATACCCCGGATCCCACGAATAAAAATGATTCCCTCAGAATTAAATTTGAACGCAGTGGTAACTCTGATTAAGCATGACATCCAATTTTTGTTCTATAACCCAATAAACACAAGCCCGACACAAGCATAATAATTGTGTGAACTCTGTCAGACGCATGCGCGAGAAGCATTTATTTCGATGAATTTGCCTCAGCGAAGTGATGTCAGCCTAATTTGTTTCTATAAGACCTGTGAAGAGGTGGTTATGCAAACTTAATTTTAATCATCCTCTCAGGCGCATGCGCGGGAAGTAATAATTCCGATTATTTGGTCTTAGCGAAGAGTTGCACACTCAACATGAAAGCATTAAAAGCTGGTACTTCTTATGGAAAGTAGTATTGATGTGAAAATAAGGTACTGCTGGCTGAATTATTCACAAACGAGGTCACCATAGTATAGTTCCTCTTTCATCGAAAAAAAATATTGTCACGTTAAGAAATTCGAATGTTTTCAAAAATAATTATCTTAGTATGAAGCTTTCATTTCTCAGTAGTTTTTTTATTACATTTTAAACGTTTTTTAATATCTATACTACATACATAGCTACTTTCAGTTGAAAAAAACTTACTGATGGTCTTTATTGTTTATGTTTGCTATTTTGGCAAATTAGTGTTTTTAAAAAAAGATACAAATTAAAATAGTCAGTAAACGGTTTGTGTACCTATAAAATAAAAAGTACATATTTTATGGGGCATAAAAGAGTTTTTATATTTTTTTTTTAAATCAAAGCATTTCGTTTTTAAAAAACAATTGATTTCAACGAAAAACGAACTTATATTTTATTTGTTGTCTCACAGAAAGTATATTTATGTGAACACTTCCTTGTTTTCTCTAATAAGTAAAGTAATCATGGAAAAATTAATAATTAAAAAAAAATAACATTATGTAAAAAAAACTCCCTTTACAGCAATAGACGAATGGTCACCTGTATTCTTCAAATTAGTTTAATTCATCAGGAAGCCCCAAGTGGTTCCAATTTGGCACTAAATTTGTATATGCCAGGCTAGCTCGATACCTAAGGTGCCCAACTCTCAACCCATTCATCCTCGGTTCAATTCCCGCAAAATTCATCAAGTACGTTATGTGTTTTTTTTTTCAGATATAAATAACTATTGTGAATTAATTTCCAGAAGAAAATCATTACTAGCATGAAAATTTAGGAGAAAATATAGAAATGAAAATAAAAAAATTAATTTTTATTTTGTTTTGCATTGTGCTTCGAAAAGGCTTCTCCTAGGCCTCGACAAGCCTTTTATAAGGGTGTTTAGATGTGTCTATCGAAACACTTGAACAAAACTACACTACTATATTTGCAATGTTTGAGTGTAGTTTTGTTCTATAAGGCCTTTGCACGAAATCATTGACATGGATTCCTAAAATAACGAATGACAAAACAACTTAAAAGATATATAATATGCGAAATTATAAATGGGAGATTATAAATCGAGGCCGCAAAATTTCGATGTGAAATACGCGAAATGATTATCTTGCGAAGCCTAACAAAAGTTGGCAAATAATTTATTTCTATTTAAGATATTTTTTTTTTTATTTTACTTTGTTTTATTTTATTTAATTTAATTTTTGATTTCATTTATTTTGTTATGTTTTATTTTATTTTATTTTATTTTATTTTATTTTATTTTATTTTATTTTATTTTATTTTAATTTTTTAACTTCCAATTTGAAGTAATTTTAATTAGTGCGATTTGTCGAATTGAAAATTTTGACATGTCTTCACGTTTTGAGGTCTCTAGAATCAGAATTCGTCGTTTTTAGCAAGATGTCTGTATGTGTGTATGTACGTACGTTCGGGGTACTTTTTTCGTCCACCATATCTCGAGAACGAATAAAGATATCGACTTTGGATAAATTTTACTTTACAGATAATATTGTCATAACGTGCTGAAAAGGTTTTCTAACAAATTCAATAAACCGTTTTTTACTACGGCAATTTAAAAAGAAGCTGTAAAATGTCATTTATCTGGAATATCTCGAGAACGGAATAAGATATTCACTTCAGACTAATTTTATTTTACACATTATTACACAATACCAAATTGGTAAATATTAAAAAAAAAAAAATCAACAGACATTTTTTTTTTTAAACTAAGAAAAACAGTTGAAAAATAATTTTCCTAAAAATGATTTATTGACCAATTTGGAATTAATTATTGTGATTGGAAGTGATTAAAAATAATCTTTCCGTCGGCTTTTTTTGGTCACTGTAGTTTTTGCAATGAAACAATTAAGTTACATTAGCTTTCCCGACGTTTCGGCAGGGGTTGCTGCCTTCTTCAGGGGAACTTTATTTGGACAACAAGAAAAAATATATTGTTTACATTATAATAACAATAATTGAAACAATACAAAATACACTCACTTTAATAAAACTGTGTTTAAATTTAAACTGACATTTAAAATTATTGTATCTAATAATCGTAATATTATTTACAAAAGTAAAGAAATAACCACTTCAAACGAAGTTTAGTCTATGGAATTTAAACAAGGAGTAAAGAAACTGAAAGAATACTGTGTTATGATGAGACAAGAGAACAATAGATGGCAGAGATGTTTTGGGTGTCTTGTTTTCTGTTCATGTTGTTGTTGTTGTTGTTGATGATGTGTAATGTTTCTAGGGTGTATCGTTTCGAAACATGTTTCTCTGTCTGTAGGACTTTGACACCTTCAAAATCTGGAGAGTGGCCGTTTTCGATACTGTGGCTCGCCAGGGCTGTCTTTCCAGGATTGTTTGATTTGATATCCGATTTATGATTAGAAATTCGCTGTTTAAGAAATTGTTTTGTAGTTCCGATGTAACACTGGTTGCATGGTTCATTGGGTTTACCCTTACAATTTATTTTGTAAATGACATCAGTAACTTTATCCTTATCCGCTTTCGTTTTAAGTTTAGTGAAAAGGTGACTCAGAGTTTTATTTGATTTGAAGGCCAGGCGAACATCTGTTAGTTTTTGGTTTATCACTTCTTTAAAATTCTCAGTCAGTCTTGGGATGTAAACCATACTTTTGTAGTAACCATTATTCGGGTCTTTAGTGTCTTCGCTTGGAATTTTGCAATTGTGTTTCTGAAGTAGACCACGAATTATAGAATTTGGAAAACCATTGTCACTCAGGATTTTTTTGATTTTTTTCTCATTGGCAGAGTGAAATTGTTCATCGCTGAGTGCGAAAACTTTACTGACGAGATTGGATGCAGTGTTCATAACTATGTGCCTCGCTTGGTTAGACCGAAAGTTGACTAATCTTCCCGATGCAGTATGTTTTTGGTACCAGTCAAACAATAGACGGTTGTTTTCACGATGGATTTTTACGTCCAAAAATGCTAATGACCTGTTATGTTCCATTTCCACAGTGAACTGGATTTTCGGGTGGAATCCGTTAAGGATCAGCTGCACTTTTTCAATGTTGCGTTTGTCCATCACGGCAAAAATGTCATCTACATACTTAGCAACAAAAGTTGGCCTTTCTTCCATTCCACTAAAACATTCATCTAGTACGTGATCAAGTACTAAATCTGCAATCGTGGGTGACAAAGGGTTGCCCATAGGCATGCCAAAAATTTGTTTGAAAATGTCATCTTTAAATTGTAGATAGTTATTTTCCTTGAGGCAGAAATCAAGGATTTCAAGAAATTTGTTCAGATTAATTCTAGTGTTTTCACTAATTATTTCCCATTTCTTTTTT